>VXAL01003598.1:51001-73046 GCA_013399475.1 Chauna torquata
ATTTTTCTTCAAATGTTCCATTTTTTTTTTTTTTTTCCCCTCTATTCTCAGCCCGTTTTCCTCTGCTACCCTTAGAGAGCAGTGGTGGGCTCACTCCATCTTCTGCATCATTTTTCCTAGGCTGTGTAATGCTGCTGGCTCCTAGGTTTCCCAGTGGTGAAAAGGGCCATTTGGGGCATACCTTAGCATAGATTAGAGAATGAGCAAATGAACGTCCAGGGCTAGTGCAGTGTGCTTCTGAGCACTTTCTTTCTTTTCTGATGAAAATTATTGCCCTAAAACTTCCAGTGCATGAAGGATGCCCGTGGTAAGCGAGGTGGAAAAATTAGCTCGTGCACAGAGCTACTCTCAATGGCTCTGGGCACTTCAGTGCTGTCATCTTCTAGGGAAGTTAAATTGCTTTGTTCCTGGTATCCAATTAGCTCTATAATCAACTTAGCAGAATGTGGAGCAGGAGTGTGCTGAGATCAGGTGTAGTCATTTTGTCAGAGGATATGTTCAGATTGATCTCAGACTGGAAGGAAGACCGATGAGGAGATCTCAGAACAGAGGGTGGAGATTATATCAAGCCAGTCAAACCTGGAGCCTGTACAGTACTGGTGGGCTTTCTGCGCACTGGAGGAGAATTAGCAGGAGAAATGTCAGAAATACCAAACCCAGAAATTAACGTTGCAAACATTTGTGGTGTGTTTTTGTTGTTGTTGTTTGTTTTGTTTTGCTTTTTATGAATTTTATGTAAATGCTCAGGCTTGCTGTCCAAAAAAGCAGCTGGTAGTAGCACTGAGAGGTGAGAAGTGCTAAGGTTAGCAGGTGAGTGCAATTGGCTCTAGTATTGTTCTCTCTTGGGCTTTCTGTGTAGCAGGGCTTTGTCCAGTGACTCTGCAATTTGTTTAAACTTTTTTATTGCTAGAAACGCATTTACCTCCTTCTTTCCTGGTTTCTAATCCTACATAGCTGGAATGAAACCCTTACACCTTCTAAATCTCACACTTTGTGCAGATATATTAGAGGGAGAGTTCACAACCCTGCAGCTAATCGGCCAGCACTTTGGAAAAGCACAACCTTTTTTCTTAGTTCCTTTGCAGTGGGCACCAGTCCAGCATTTGCTTTGCATGATCAGCCAAGGTGACAACCGATGCCAGATCAGTTCAAGGTTTGTTGCAAATGGAACAACCAATTTACATCCAGGGCAGGCTCTCGCAGGCATCACTGGCTCCATCCTGGGCTCTCTTTGCATAGATATTTCTGACAAATGCCCATTTTGCTCCTTGGATGAGTTCTCCCAAACCATGGCATTTAGTGCAGAGGTCAAAACAAAGGCTACACAAGTAGGTCAGCAGTCCACAAACCAGAGAATCAAGAAAGGCAGAGAAAGAAAGGAAGTATAATGACCTTCTTGCAATGAGGCTCCTGAAACTGTAGCACGTTTTTCTCAACTTTCAGAGTAATCTGTAAAGTAAGGAGACATAAACAAGATGGAGTGGGACTAACTGGACCATAAGTGACCTTCTAATGGCAATTGAGATAAAACTATGGCATCTGGTCTTGAGACATGGTCAGCCCAGCTGGGCATTGTGGTGGTTGTGCTGTATTATCAGCAAAGGCTTATCCAACTCAAGTATGAGGCCTTATGCTTTTGATGGAGCAGTGAATTTTTATCTTGTGGTCAGCTCCTTCATGATCTCTTCCCTTGAGTTCTGGTTGGTTTGCATGGAAGACATATTCTCTTCACACCCTTTCAGATCTGCCTCATGTTTCCCCTTATCCTCATTTAGGATTGCGTTGTGGGTGCCCAAATTTTGATGCGCTGGATCCTGTGGCAGTGCTGGCCTTCTGCTGTGTAGTACGTCAGGCTGCTTTGGAATCAGGGGACCCACATCATGGCACATCCCCAGTCTCTCCCCTGCAAAGATAGGAGGTGGGAACGAAAAGCCTGTGGCTCTGCAACTGCACATGCAAGTGATATCAGCTTAGAAGCAGAGGGAGCATGAGGCAAGAGCCAGTTCAGAGAGTTTTATGTTCAAAGCATGAGACTCAATGGATTTCTCTATGTTTAGGAACTCCCTGCTCTCCCCAGCTTCATCCTGTGTGATACAGGTTTCCTGGTGAGTAATACTTGTGTGAGCCTACTGTAGCAACAAAAGGGTTGGGAGCAGATCTTTTTAATGCCCTGGGGGCACCAATTGTCCAAACATATATCTTTGCCCTCACCCCATATCACTGCCCTTTAAGGTTAAGAAGTTGGCATGTGTCCTCGGCTTGTCTACAGGAGAACAGTAAACAAGTGTGCTTGTCTCTCCTTGCTGTGCTGAAGCCAAATAAACTCTGCACCTTTTGCAGACAGAGTTTAAGATTTTTCTCCTTGTAGTCTGCCAAGCTGAAACCTTTAGAGAAAAAAGGATGGTGATAAGCCAGAGCAGGAGCCTCGTCTGTCTCCCAGGTCAGGGAAAGGTCAATGCACATTAAGTGAATATTGCTGGTGCTGCTGTTACAGCAAGGTCTAAGCAGTTCAAAGCCAGGCTGCATCATCTGTGGCTGAAAATCATTTTGCTGTGCTACTTCCTGAGCAGCAGATTGGGTTCCCATTACACAGGCTAATGAGAAAGTATCACAAGTGGTCTTGGTAATAGTGCTACAGCAGAACCCCCCCATTCTCAGCTCACTTGCAGAGATTTCGATTAAACAAAAAAAAAGAAAGAAAGAAAAAAATATGTTCTCACAACTTTTTCTTTTCTATCCCCAGCCTCAAAGTACTGAATCTGGAAATCAAAGCAATGGGATCAAGAGAACTGGATATGAGAGGTGTGTGTGCTTATAACACTACCCGACCGTTATTCCACTAAAGCCCTAGACAGAGCAGAACTGTTGGCTCCTAAAGGCAGTACATTGTGTGTCCCCAACATCATCAAGTTATAAAGCAGCATTTTAGGATTTTCCAGACAAAGGTATCTGTTTTTCAAACATGCCTTTTTTGCACTACCACTGGCCAGTCTTCTACCTAGCTGCCAACCGTAGAGCAAGGTGGCCTCTAATCTTTCTAACTTCATGCCAGTTTGGAGCAATGACTCAGGATGTGTGGTCAGGACACAAATGAAAAGATGCTGATCACAAATCAGAGTTCACCACAGAGCCTCCTTGTTAAGATACAGTAAGGAAAGGTATCTGACCTTCTGAATGCTGTTGCATGGGGACTCTTACTGGGCCTCTGTGCCTACAACAGTGCTGAGCTGTTGTTTTACAGACACTTTTTTGCCATGCAGTGTATCTCTTTTTACATTTGGAGAGCTGAGGGGGCAATGCAGTACCCTCTGCCCCTTTCCTCATTCTGTTCCCAGTGCAGCTCTGGGGAGTAAGAGCAGCAGGCTTTGTTATATACTATCATGATGCTGACAGGTCAAAAAGCATCATGATCATAAACCACTTCATTCCAGGCTAAGGCCAAGGTTTGAAAGGATCAATTTTCCTGCCTTGCATGCTTCCTGGAGCCTTCACTAATTGCACTCCTTTTCTCATGAACTGTTGTATTAACTCTGGCTTTCTAAAGACCCCCACCAGAAACATCGCAGACATAAAAAACAGAGAAGCATACCACAACCTTGCAACACAAGTGTTCCTTGTTTAATGTGTTTGCTATCCACTACTATGTATTGTACATTTTGTTACAGAGGTTATGAGAGTGAGAAGTTCTTCCTCTGGGTCACGCCAAAACCTCAGGAGAGGAGATGAAGGGTGGGCAGCTTCCTTTTCCCTAAGAAGAGGTAGGCATGGCACAGCCTTCCTGAATGAATGTGGCGGGGGGCAGCGGGTAAAGCAGAGACTAGATTGAGAAGCACTCGAGAGAAGAAGGAGGTCTATCTGTGACAGGGGATGCTGAACTTTGGTGGGGTTGGTTTGGCTCGGGAAGCCACTGAGAGTTGAACCAGGATTGGAGGAACGGGCCTACCTTTCCAGGATCCAGTGGATAGAGGGAACATTGTTTACCAGCCTTTCTACTTCACCTGTTTCACCCACTCAACCTGAATTTTCCCCATTTGAATAACATACGTACCTTTGAGTTACTATTTGTATATTTTAATAACACCTGATTTGAAAGACTGGAATACTCTGGTGTCTTCTGTGTGATGGATTCAGCTGGAAGAGAGGTGGGATAAGAAGGTCTGCCTCAAGGCTGTTATCTGTTTTAGGCACACACAACCTGCAAAGTGGGGTCTGTTGCCCAGAGAAGGTGTTCACTACCATATGCTCACAGGGCTCTGGGGCTGTCTCTAGGGCTTAGGTCCCTAGTCCCCTGAATATCTTCTGGACCACCACTGCAGTGCCATCTCAATGTCTCACCTGGGCATCTTTTCTGTGGTGTTCCAGCTCAGTGACTCACTGATTCCAGCCCAGATCTTACCACATTGAGGAGCTAGAGGTGTTCCAACCAAGACTGAAGGAAGCTCTTGGCCCACGGGTCAATTTTACTTCAACCATGAGACAAGTCACAGATTCTGAGCCCAGAAAGCTAAACTAGAGCATTCTTTGTTTAATCCTCACTAGAAATCACAGTACATCCAGTGTATCCTGTGGTAAGTTACAGACTTCAGATGGAAGAATGAAAGTGTCAAAGACCAAAAACGTGCATTCTTATCACTGTGGCACCTATTCTTTTCAGCATGTGCCTGATTTTGACACCCAATCTCATGTTTCTTCCAAAAAGCAGCTTTTACCCTAAGGTATAGTTTGGGTCAGGCTCTGTTCTCTAGAGGAAGTGATTATTGTTATAAAGTTGGAGGGTTATTAAAGGAGGAAGTGTGAAGAATTTCTGTGAAATCTTTCTTGGTCATTGGTAAAAAGTATACCTTAATTGGCAGTGGGTACCATTTCAGAAACACGCCAGTCTAACAGTGTAAGGCCAGTAACTGTCACCTCTCCTTTCTGCAAATAGGTACAACACTATGAGAACTAAAAAGAGGGGGAAAAAAAGGGACAGGGAGGAAATAAGTCAGATATTCAAAGAGAGACCAGAGTGTAGTCAGTGACATTTGTGACCCCTCTCGTCATCCGAGATTAGGTTGATTTGGGATTTAGAGATCATTAATACATAGGAATTCTATACATCAGTACACATTCTCCATCTAATTCTAATTAGGGAGGGATGCTTTTCCATTTCCATTAGACTGCAAAAAGATACAGCCAGACTGTGAGCTCTGTGCTAGACTTCTCACTGGATTTTGTAAGGCTGGGTTAACCAGGAGACCTATGAAATTGGGACCTAGCACTTGGGAGGTGGCCCCTCAGCTACTCTGGGCTACTGGGTTGCTCAACCCCAAAACTAGAAGAGGCATTGCAACCCATAATAAAGCCCTAGGACTAATAGACAGGACAAGTCATGGCGAGGAACATTACTGTGGTTTAAGCTGTCAAAACACTAAATGGGAATAGGAAGAAGTGATGGTTGAAGGGAGGAAAGCTAATAGCTTTCAGGGCATAACAATACTTGTGGGTTAATGCATCTCTGTGGTCTTGGCATCATTTAAAGCTCCCCTGCCTTTGCCATCACATAAGAATGGGGAGGCATAACTGCTCAGAAACAGAAAGCATTTCAGCCCCTGGGTTTTACTTGGTCTGTGTCACTGCCATTAGGTAGAAACTGTCTTTAGCTGGCGTCTTCAAGAGAAAACTACTGAGTGGGAGAGAGGGAGCTGAGACCTCAGTGGATTGACGTCTGCTGCTTCCTCTCTTTCAACAGTGCAGATGTTACTTTCCAGCCGCGTTTGAGAGAGAAGCCCTACTGTTTGAGGATGTTGAGAAGATTAAGGGATTAAACAGAAAGGGCTCCGCTGCAAGAATTTCTCTTCCAGCTGGTGCTCAGTTGGGGTAGGAAGTTTTCTGAGATAGATGCAGATATTTTGTGCATACAGATATATTTGGCTCCTCTGATTAATTTAATATTAATACAGTGTCATATTTTTCCTTGGGAGAAAATTAGAGTAAGATAACGCCACATGCTGTCAATCTTAAAAGGAAATCAGTAGGGAGAGATGAAGTCCTAACGTTATTTTTTTCAGGCTTCTAGTTCAGACTTGTGACATCCCACCATCCCCTTCCTCCATGTAATTTTAACTTTTTTCTTTTAGTTTTATCAGAAATGGCACAATTACAAATCTATGGCTGGATAGAGTAGGTGGACCATGAATTTTCTCTCCCTTTTGCTGGGTTAAGCTCTGCCTTTCAAGTTATTTTACACATAAAGATGTTCAGCTGCCTCTGATCTTTACACGCTTTCTCTTGGTTTCTTTAGAATACAAAAGAGAACGGCTCAAGCAGTCCAAAGCCCATTGAAGTCAACGGTCCGCAGAGATTAGAATGACTTTCTTGCCATGTGTTTTTGGGGCAGAGTACAGCACTGAAGACTGGATGTATTGAGGAGGAAGAACTGTACTTGGCCTTTCTTCTGTGTTTGGTGTTAAAGGATTGCTAATGCACTTTAAAGCTGTTTTGAACTTGAAAAGCCCACCTAAAATAAAGAAACACATCTTATTTTTTAAGATGTTGAACAGGCACCTTGTGCAGCTGAGAAGGGTAAAGGAACAGACCAGGAGCTGGACTGACCGATCTGTGTTACGTGGGCAGCTCATTTTCTGCTTTTTGGTACAGCATTTTCTCTTCCTCCGTTCTGTTCCTCTTTCTCTTTCTACCTTGTCCTGCATTATTTCCACCATGTTCTTTCTTTGGATTTCTCTTTTACCCTCCTTTCCGCTTTCTTTCTACCGGGAGTGATCAAGGAGACCTGGTAAGGATGTTGCACTATTCTCTGGCCTCAGTTTAAACATGGTTAACACTGCGGACACACCATTAACCTAATCAGCCTTCACTCCTTCCTTTCTCCATCAGACTGATGTCCCCCCTGTGGTTGTTTTGTCTCGTATATCGGATTTTCTGGGACAGGAAACTTCAGAATGGCAAAGTTTGCCTGCAAATGAGACAAAATGAGTTCTTATCCCCTCTAAGTGCCTTGAAAAGGGATTGTACGGGAGGCTACAGCCTCTGCTCAATTACTTATATTATTACAGGGGCAGTAGTCAAGAGAAGGAGGAAAAAATTCACATATCCTCTGTACAAGTCACTCATCTTTTATAGTCATTTACCCCTTATTTCATAATAGAAAAAAATCAGCAGCATAGTCATTCCTTTCTATTTTCCTGGTAACCAACAACAAATTCCTTACAGATCGAAGATATGTGTGGTCCTGTAACTTGAACTGGTCGTGACTTAAACCAAGAAAAAGAAGGAAATTGACATTTCTCCCACTGCACACTTTTCAGCTAAGGTTGTTTTTTTGTTTGTTTTGTTGTTTTGTTTTATGAAAATCACCAGACTTGCAGTGCTGTTAGCTCTTACTTTGCTGTTGTCGTCCTTGCTGTTGTGGACAGCAGCAGTGCAAGTTCTTCAGGGACCCGTAGATGCGTTCTTCTCCAAGCCCACCCACTTCACTTGTCAAGTAGTAAATAAACTGGTCCCTCACATTAGTTTAGGTCACTGTTGTCGGAGGCTACAGGCCTCAGAAATGAGGGTGAATCCATGTCCTCAGGGAAGGTCCCCACTGAAAAGACACAGCCCCACCACCAGGAAAGGACAAGTGTGTTGTTGATCTACGTAGGCTCGTGACCTGTATTTTCAAGGGTGCTTTACCAGTCTCCTTGCCTCTGACTGCCCCAGTCCCGCTGCTGTGCCACGCTGTGCACACCCTGGGGGCTGCAGCAGCCCCCTGGCCAGCTGGAGCGTCCCAGCTGGTGCTCAGCCTCCCTGCAGTGCTCCCAGCATCACAGCCGTACTGGGCGGCTCCACCTGCCCCAGAGCATGTGGCTTGTCACTCCGGGAGGATTGACACGAGCTATTGGTTGTGACGGATGCACACTTGGCTAGTTCTGGTGGTGGTGTTTTCTTTCAGGCTGTGATCTTATTTTAACAGATTGCCTTTGTTTAGCACTCACCATACACTCATTTGTCAAACAGTTCTCTTGAAATAATGTGGCTGTACAAAGTTCCCAAATATGTCTGCATATGAAGCAAGTTCTCTGCTTTTCAGTCTTTGACTTGCCACTATTAAGAGCCCAAACAGCTTTATGAAAATAAAATTTGGAAAAAGTTGCTTCCTGGCTTGAGTGCAGATACACAATAGGATTTTCCTTATTGCTTTTAACTGCTCTTGGCATGTATGAGTAATGAAGTTCAGTCAAAGAAGAGCTCTGACTGTTCCTTGGCTTTTATACCAGCTCCTCTTGGCTAAGTGAAGATCCTGGAGGAGACGTAACAACTACAGGTAGAGGGGATTATCTATGCAGACCCCGGTGCAGAGGTCTCTGGAGAATCTTCCAAATTTTCCCCCTGCAACCGTAATGGTGTGAGCATAACCCAAACAAACTTCAGAGCCATGGGGCATTAACTGACAGAGCAAAGGAGTTGGAGCCACGTACATGTGCAGTCTTGGATACGCAAGGATCAGTCCCTAACAGTCAACACATATTCAGGGCTGAAATACAGATATAAGCCATCAGTGCTGCTGGAAGCTGAAAGCAGCGGAAGATCAGAGAACTACCTGCCAGTAAGAACGATATCTATTTTGTGGTGCCACAGTTCAGGAAAGAAAAAACTAGCAACGTTCTTAGGAGCAGAAAAACAAGTTAACGTATTGTTGCTGTACTCTGTGTATAGAGGCAATCACGAACTTGTGGGAGTTATGTGGATAAATGGAATGGAAACCAACTAAAGGTAGCATAATACTTTTTCTTGCACAGACAGGTAATTATTATCCTCTCACTTTTTATAGAAATAATGCTTTTGAACATGTCAGAGAGCTGGAAATGAAATATGTTTTCAGGAGTGAAGGGGACAGATTCCTGGGTGAGTGGTAAATGTTTAATTTTTCTTTTAACCTCTTTCCATTCCCTCCACCCCAAACAGCCCCAGTTCATTTCAAGCCCAGAAGGATTGTTTTTTCCTACTGCCTGCTCAGGGCCACCTAGAGCAACCTCCTGCTCCAGGCAGGACTGTCACCAGCACTAGATAAGACCAGCTGTGGCTTTGTTTAGGTGAGTTAAGATATGATTTGTGGCTTGGCTGTTAACTACCAGATGTCTCTGCGCTGTGCTGGGGATGGCATCCCATAGAGGTGGGCTCACTTCTTACAAACACAGAAAATAGCACATTTTGCAGGGTTTTGCTATGCCTGCTCCTTAAGTTTTATGGCTCAACACAATGCATTGCATGTGTACACATCAGCAGAGGAACTGTCAATTAAGATATCTCATCATAGTATAAAGCTATTGAACACTCAGAATATTTGTATTTGTGGTCCCAAACAGTGCCTGAGAGCAGTACTCCGCAGAATTATCAAAGGAGCTGATTAGTGTAATGAATGTTGATCCCATCCAGAAGCTGTAACAAACCAGTCTGCTGAGCAACTATCACCTGATGACTGCGTGTCAAGGCCCATTGTAATTCCTGGCAAAATTAGGGAAAGAGGCAAACTGTCGTTGCAAGAAAATAAACTCAGGCTGAAATGCACGCTGCGTATGCACAGAGAACCGAGCTGTGTTACTATGTTCAGCGGGATCATATAGTGATAAAGTGGGATCACTGGCATTTCAGAATTGCTGTGTGTGTCATAGCACAGTCTTTAAAGTGTCAGAGCCCTGTGGAAGTGATGGACTGGATTTTCAGCTGATGAAAATCCCCAGAGCTGTCCTGGATGCTCTGATTTGCACCACGTGACACAATCTGGCACAAGTTTAGACTACAAACAAATATTTTTTAGTGGAATTAAGCTTATCAAATCTTAAATAAAAACTCATTTTGGAAAACTTACAGATTTGCTTGTCTTTACTTTCAAAAGTGTGTCTGTCTAGAGAAAGGTTGGACTTTGCTAACTCCCTTTGCACAAAACAGCACAAGCCCCTACATGGCTGTGTGTGATTATTACATTAACACATCTCTATGGTTACACCACAGAAACCTTTAAGTGTGAATGCATTTTTTCCCTTAAGTACCAAGATGTTCCTGATGGAAAAAAAATGACCTCTTCTTGGCTCCTGAGATAGAGTCAGGGATGTGATTAATGCTGACTGCATTCCACTGTTTTTCCCTGAAGACGAGCTATTAATATTTTCCAGTGATGTATGTCCTTTCACTTAGCCACAAATGGGTGGTCAGCAAGGTGCCTAAGCCCATATTTTGTCTAAAGGAATCATTTTTGCAGTACCATCCCACACCGGGCCTTTGACTTGGTGCCCAAGGACTGCCCTGTGTTTTTCTACTGCTCTATCAGTACCCAGCGCCATTCCAAGGATAGGTGAATAGAGCACCTCATCCCGTCTTATTTTTTACAGTAATCTGACATTTAAAGCAGGTCCAACAGCCTGTGAAATGGATAGTGTTTCTAGATTTGGTAGATTACCTGGCTAACTCATAGTGGCAGACTACTGAAAAACCATACACATCAGTTGCTATGTGCTCTTTGATGTACAGTCGTCCAAAGTCCATTTGATTCGGCTTTATATTTGGTTCCAACATTTGTATCATTAAGTTGGCCCAGCAAATTGGCTAACACTTTAAGAGGAATTCACCTCCCATTTTCCTTTAAGTGAGCATGTTGAAACAGGGGAAAGGTATCCGAGGTTCAAAGTTGTGTGTTATTACACAGATGTGTATAACTAAATTAAAATAAATAAATAAATAATAAATAAAAATAAATGAAACTACAAACTGGAGCAAAGCAAACTGAGATACTGATATGTGAGACAGATTTTAAAAAAGGCTTGAAAGCTAAGATGTTCCTTGACTCTTGGTTGCTAGAAGGCTGCCTACTCTTCGCTTCTGTCCAGCAACTTTCAGTTGCTTCCCAGGATCTATACATTCGTTTTGGTCCTCTGTAGGTTCCTAGGAAAGTCTCCTTTCTTCTGCTACCCCAAAAGCTTGATTTGGACTTAGCTTCCTGCTACACAGCCTCATTTTCCTCCCAGACATATCTCGGTCTGCACTGGGGCTTGCTGCACTCTGCTTGCTCAGCGCCCAGGGGCTGGGCCATGCCAGATTGCTCTAGGAAGGAGCAATGTCTTCCTCTTGCTGCTTCTCTGGTGCTTTCACCTCACCTGGCAGCCAGGACAAGCTCCCTCCATGCTGTCCACCCACTGTCACAGCCTCCTTAGCATGTTCTATCCTCAACCCAGACCCCATTCCTATCAGTGCTGTAGAAACATGCAATGGGAAGAAACTTTGGGCATAAAGAGCTTTATTTGGCACCAAACCCAATGGTTTTATTACTGTTTATGTTTGCTTTTTCTCCATCTTCGCCACTGTTGTTCATTATAACAACTTGCATTTCTTTTTTAAACTAGACTGCAAGCTGCACAGAGTGGGGCAACCTGCAGCTGAGCAACACCCTACACAAAGAAGAAGCCAGAAATCCTGGGGATGTCCTCACAAGGCCAGGGCAATAAGGGAACGATGGGGGCAGCTGTGAGGCAGGTGTTGTGTGCAAGTGGTCCTGAAGTAGTGGGACCTGTAGTGTTGGCACAAGCAAGCTTGTGGCTTCAGGAGTTAGTCTGCCAGGGGATTTTTCTGTCTCAGCTTTCGCTCTTTATATTTAAGCTCTTGTATGACTCCAGAACTGGATTACAAGTTCTTTGGGTGCAGTACCACATCATTTTGTCTTGTTACTGAACTTCCCTCTTTCCTTTCTGCCCATTAATCTGTCATTCTGCATCCTGCTGCGAGCAACTGAGGTCTCCAGTTCATAACAGTTTTGCAATGCATGTACTCAAAAACATGATTTTTGTAATTCACACAGTCAAGTTAATGCATACGTTCAGCACTGCAATGATTGCAACCTCTTGTCACTTACAGATTTGAGTCAAGAACACGTTTATCTATGAGTTAGTATCTAGTCCTTTAATACTGTCCCAAACAGCCCAGTTCAGTTCTTTAAAGTCGTTGGCGAGACTAAGTTTGCTGTTTTCCTCCATATAAACAAAGGGTAGGATGTAAAACCCAACGAGCATGCCCCTGGTGTCAGGGGGTCCTGGCTGCATCAAGCTTCCAGCAACTTTCATGACCAAAACTGCAAAGTAACAGAGCCACAGTCATGCATGCTTTTCCCCTTCAACAGATTTTTTTGCTCTGAAAAACCAGGATAAAAATGTTGTGCACATCTGTTCCAAAACCGACTCTTCACCCCTCTGTCAGTGACTGTTTTGACAGAAAAGACAGTATTTCTACCTTTGTATAATTTTGATAGAAGAAAGGGTAAATACTCTCCTTTCTAAAAAGCTAATAGCAAGTGTTGTATCTCACTCAGAAAATTTTCTTGAATGCACCTGTCCCCCAAAGGCATATAATGTTCCTGTTGCCAGGAGGCAATTGATATCTTCATGGGGAGGTTTTAATAAATTGAAGCACAGTGGTCAGCCTCCTAGGAAAATGTCAAAGAAGGGTAGGTGTCAGGGAGAAGCTATAGTAACATGGGAGGCAGATGCAGAGAACTAGCAATGTATGAGTCCAGACAAATCAATTCCTGCCACAATTTGCCATCCTATAATTGCATGAAAATGAAGGTGAGCTGAAAACCTGAAAGGCTTTTAGAATAAAGAAATTAGTTGTGTCTTTGGAAGGACCATGTCATTTAAAGAATATGGGCTGAGTAGATTAGGCCCAAATTTTCATTTACTTGTGGGTTGATCTTTTGTGTTGCAAGGCCTGGGACTCATGAAAACGATCTAATTCATTTTTATTTATTTTTTGTCTGTGATTATTTCCTCATGGTGTTTGCAAGCTCTGATTGCATGATAGTTCATCTGAGCTGGGAAAGTGAAGGCAGTTATGGTGAGCAAGCACTCCTAGATGCTGCAGTGATACAAATGATCATATAAATCAGCCAGCTCAATGACTGATGTGAAATAATGAAAAATAAATAAGATTTATTTTGAACTTAGCTCTCTTTAGATGGTGTAAATTTAACAAGTTATAAATATTAGAGATGAGGATATTTTTCCTAAATATTGGCCACATTATGAGACTGATTTTTAAGTGTGATTCCATACTAAAATTGGTGCGTAACTCTGCCTAAAAAATGACTGGTGGTTTGATATACCAGCACTGTCTATCTGGAATGTCTTTAATCCGGGAACAGGCTCCAAATCAGAGACAGCCTCAAGGGGCAACATTTACATTTGGATTTACAAGTTCAAAGAAGACTAGTTTTAGGATTTCCATCCGTCTCATTATATTTTAGGGGTATTTACAACTACAGCTTCAGATAGCTAAAGTTGCAGTGGTTGGATTTAGGCCCTTTAAGCTTGCTGTTTGCAATTTTGAACTGGTACGTTAGGAGCTTTTTGGTCTGTCTTAACCTGCAGAGACCCAGTTGAGCTGATTTAATCTCTTACGCCAAAAGCAAAGCAGAGAGGTATGAGACTTCTGCTGCTTTCTGAATCAGTAATGTCAGCCACCGCACCAGGAGAAATGCAGATCCTTGAATTTAGATGTCTAGGGTAAAGTATAGCTGTTTGCCTGTCTGATTCCTCTGGTTATTTGAAACACTTTGCAACATGAGCACCAGGAATGATGCCTGCTTCCTAACGTACCCGGTGTTAGAGGCCCTGTGCTCTCTGCATCGACCAATGTTAACAACCCTTTATTAGAAGTTTTGGATAGCACTTGAGTTCTCCTTTACGCAGGCAAAGCTGAATGTAAGACCACAGAAAGCAGATTTTACCAAGGTTTGTAGAAAAAAATGCACATCTATTGGGGTTGTTATATAATATTTTATGTCTCAGAATGAAAAAAAAGACAATCTATGTTTATCCTTTAGGAAGAACAGATGGTTATTGTAGGGTGCAGGGACAACAAACAGAGGAATGGGATGTTTTACAATGGGGACTCGAGCACACATGGAAATTAGAAATATGTGGGGATGGAAGTGAAAAAAGAAGTGCTTAGGAGGCAATATGATCAGACATGTCATGTCATTATCCAAACAAATTCTCGGTTTGGAGCCATGTTCATTCAGATTTTCTTTTAAACACCCAGCCTGATCTTCCAAACTGAGATGCATGGAGAGAGAGAAACATCATGGATTCATTGTCTTTAGAGGCTGAATTACAATCCTAGAAGCTTAAACAATATTAAGTCCCATCTTCAGAATAAACTTTCCTGGGAGAGGAGTTGCAGTAATTGCTACAGGGTTATTCTGTGGTGGCAGTGAGAGATGAACTGACTTGCTGGGAAAAGAGGAAGAATGAGACACCAGAAAGTGCCTTGTTGTGAAGGATGAGACACCAGAAAGTGCCTTGTTGTCATTCACTAGATGAAACATGGGAAGCTTGGGAATCCCTGTTCAGAGGCTTAGTCCTGCCGTTTAAGCATTAGGAAAATCCCATTATTGCAGTCAAGTTCTCTATTTATAGCTTGATTCTTAACCCATGGAGATGTCAAGATGATTAGATCTCAAGCTGCTATCTCCACCAGAAGCAGAGCTTCCTTGTTCTGCTTGCTCCTGGCAGAGGTGATGCCAGGCCAGGTTGATGGTGGGGAAAGAAAGCTCTCAGGGCATCCAGACCTGGTGCAAACACAGTCCTAATGGCTACAAGGTGTGTTGCAGAATACGAGAAATAGGGCCCATTTCTTCTGCTCACTCAAGTGTTAACTCTTGTCAATGAGAAATTAAAAGAATAGGACCTATGTGAACAAGGGAATACAAGTTGAAATGGGGTTGACCCACTTTCTTTCTTTCCTTATGTGGCACCTCCTAAATCATGCCAGTGAAGATGGATTATACTTTCAGTCATGAGATAAACCTGTAAACTAGTTCTTGTCTGCAGCACTTGTGTATTATAGATCTTGTGTCTCCTGAAAGATGAATAATTACAGTCCCTGGGGAGATACTCTTTCGAAAATGCAGTCATCATGGATTCTGCAGTGTGGGATAGCTGAATGGACAACAATGATAAAACGAAGAGCCTTCTTGTCCCCAGCAGGCATGAAAGTGAAATGGGAAGAACAAACAGCTCTCATTAGATTAATGAGTGGGTCTCCCAATTTGTGGACAAGTTTCTGTTTCCCTTGCTTTGATGAAGTAAATACCATTTGATGAGGACTACTAAGTACCGTCAAATGAAACTGTGGCATAAAACAGTTGTGTATGCCTTCATTTAAAGCAGGCTTGCCCCAGTACAATGTCATGTGGAAAGAATGGACCATTCAGAATAAATTTACTGGAGTTTCTTTGCCTCTTCTCCTGTTTGGCAATCTGTTTTCATTGAAACCTTGGTGCATCAGATAACAAAACGTAATGAGCTGTGCATCATAAATCTGTAACTTATCTCATGGATGAATTCTTCCTTGTGCATGCAACATTTACCCTATATTTAGAATTTCAGGCATACTCATTATGCAAGTGATACATGAAGAAGAGTCTGTAAGAATTCTCTTTGAGCATATGCTCCAAATACAATGTACAAAGATGCTGTGTAGCCTTTCTCTTCCAGGAGCCTTTTTGGAGTAAATATTTGAAGTGCGTGTTGTAAAGAATGTAGTACATAAGACACAGCTGTGGCTATGAAGCAAATGAGCTTTTCAGGTCAAGATATCTTTTGGGATAAATGGAGATTTCCTTGTGCCCATACACTTGTCTGTAGCAGCTTGTGTACAAAGACCACTGAGTGCTACTTCTCTTTCTGCCTCTGTTCACTGCCACTGAACCAGGCAGTTGCCACAGCTGGTACAGTTTTTGCTCTTAGTGCCACTCTGCAAGAACAGTAACAGGCATAATCGTCATGGGGACCCAGGTACCCTCTCACCAAGAGGTGTCATGCACTCAAAAGGGAGTAGAGTGTAGTCAAGCTTATATTGCCTTTGCCTACCAACAACGTTCACCGTCATACTTCATTTTACAAAGAAGCGCTTCTCTGTGCACACATTGCTCCTTCAATGCATTGGCATAAGATAGATCTGGGTAGAACAAAGGAGACAGGATTTAATAACTATGCAAGTGAAAATGACCCTTCCAGAAAGGTGACAACAGCTGTAAGTGCATGGAGACACAGCATTTGAAATCTTCGTGCAAATGCAAGGAAAGCTCACCATTTTGCCTCTGGCGTTTGGGCTCAAAGTGGGAAAAGGACCAGAGATGTCTTCAGCTACCTCATTAAGTGAATGCACAGCTACTCTCCCAGGAGCAGGGTAGGGTGTTTGTCGCTCTCCGGTTTAAATGATATATTTCAAAGCTACTGTTGTTAGCTTATAACAATGCCTCAACCTTGAAAGGAATTTCTCTGAAGAAAAGCTTGAAAGAGGAAAGCATCTTCTGTCTCTGGGAAGACAAATGATGATCAGCATTTACAAAGATTAGAGCCCAAACATAATAGGATGCTATTCAGGACAAGTATTTAGATTTTTATTACTGCTTGTACTATTGCTACCACCAGTACTTTTGTTACTATTATTATTATGAAGGCAAACACAAAAGCCCTGAGAATATGTTCTTCAATATACAATACCTAATCTCTCCAGAATGACAGCGATTACATAGAAATGGAAGGGAAAACATCAGTATGATGTAGTCAGAGCTTTTAAGCTTCATCAGTCCTTAGGCAGTGGCTCTGTGACCAATGCAAAAAAAAAAAAACCAAAACAACAAAACCAAAACGAAGATATATTGATTAGATATGAGAACATAAAAAGCACATACCTGCTTGAGCTTCTCACACAGGAACCAGGTAAGGTCTTGTCCAATTTTTATCATGTTATACAATACAAAATTGTCTGGACTAGCATTAACAGACTATATTTGATCTGATCATTGCAAGGTCTCTATCCACAGGCAGTGTTTAAAATTCATATCAATATCACATTAGGTCAGAATCAATAACAAAACTCAAAGCTCTTTCAGCTTCTCCTAGTATAAAGACTAGATGTAAAAATTTAAACCTTTTCACTATATCTCTTAGGACTCAGAATCCTGTTTTAAGACACTTAGACACCTAAGTCCAAGTGCAGTCATGTTACACCAGTGCCAGCATTAACTGGAGATGGCATTTCTCCCAGTATCTCTGACCATGGTCCATTTTCTGGTGTTGAGCTCTCCCACGTTGTTTTAGAATATAGCATTTAACCACTCAATATTTTGCTTGTTGGCATTGTGTCATGGAGCACTGTTCTGTCAAATAGTTTGAAAAGGGCAGTAGCTTGCAGAGTGGAGAAAAAAGAAAAAACATCAATTAAAGGAGAAGATTAATCCCAGGGTGAAAAAAAAAAAAAAAACAACCACCAACAGCAAGAGGGATTTGCACAGCCCCAGAAATTCTGGAGCTTTTGGCTTGTTTCTCACAGTGAGCCATGAAAGAAGTCAAAGAGAGGACAGATCCTGACACCTTCACAGCCTGCACACTCATTCCGAAAACCTCCCTTCCCAGATGCATATGGTCTGCTGTAGTCCAAGCCCAGAGAGAAAACAACTCCCCCACCCTATGCTCCTTCCCACAGCCACACCATATCCCCAGGGAAGGGATCCCACAGCAGGAGAGAGGAAGGGTGAGCACCAGGGATTGTTTTGCATAGGCTGCGTTGTCATCTTTGAGGGGCATTTCTGGCAAAACAGGAATGATAGCATTAAGTGGAGAAAAACTGGCAGCTGGAATAGCGTGCAGAAATCTAGCCCAGCTAACGCTACCTGAATGTGCCTGGGTTCATTGGATCAACAGCAATACTTTCCACCCTTCGGGGTGCGAAGACTAGAGCCTAGGAAAAAAAGAGGAGAAGATTTTGTGTAAGAGCTTCCCATGAGGCGTGTGAGACAGGAGAAATGGCTTTAAAAATTCCTGTGAGCTGAGAAACTGTGCTCAGTTCTCACCATTATGGGTACTCTTCCAAGAGCTGAAATAACAAAAGCTGTTAGCAGAGCTGTGGGAGTGAGCCAGAGTGGCCATCAGAGAGGCGAGCGGCAGGAGGAGAGAGGGAGCAGGTAATAGAAATAGGTCACTCTATCAGATCAGATCAGCCTAAATTAGGCCTTGAAACTTGTCAAAAATTAATAATCTCAGGCTGAGAGGGGAGGTTACAGCACGATGGGAAAAGCAACCCACCAGCCCCCACAGAAGACTCTGAAATTGTTCAAGCTGTGGTTATATTTTAACAATTAGGTACTGCTACTCTATCTTGTCATAGTTTTTTTTCACCCTTTAATAAGGATATTGCTTATCAGGAGGCTGACCCCTGTTTGGAAGAGGGGTTCAGCTCTTTAAACATGAGAAAGTGTACTGCAGTTTTCCTAGATTTTCTGGGGAGAAGTTCCCATACATTTGGACCTTGCCTCTGCGGCTGCAACACAACTGAGTTGTGTTACACAACTGACTCCTAGTGGAAGGGATACACACACCTCGTTTTGAAGACTGCCAGTTGTGCCTTCAAAAACCAATTATCTGTTACTAGTGGAAAATTTTACCATTGGGTTTATAAAACTTGAGAAGAATTGTAACCAGTCACGGGTCAGGAAATGCTACTGCCCTTCTCAGGGCAAGGTGGGTTGACAAAGACACCAGGGAGTAGACCAGTGAGGGTGGTTTCACCAGGGCCATTCCCTCAGTGACCAGGTCCAAAGGAAGGGGCTCATTTTGGTCCAGCAACACCCTTCTCTCCCAGCAAAATCTCAAGATCATAGTGTAGTATCCCCAGTATGAACAATGTCCTGTCCTGAGTATTTAGTCTCCAGATTTCACCTGTGCTTGACCTTGCTCTGCGGGGTGCAGTGGGGGTGCAGGTGATTGGGCCTTGCAAGAGAGACTTTGAGAGGTCACTTTTGTGGAAGGCTGGCTGTCATCCACAGGACTTCTGTGCCACCCATGGTGCTCCTACAGTCTTGCCACAGCTCTGTCATCCTCAAGATTTTTTGGGGAGCTCATGTTCAAGGTGTGGAATATCTGCGTGATCTAGCCTGCTTCATCAACACGTAAAATACCATCATGACAGATACAACATGCCTTGCATTATAGGAGATTAATCGTTATATAGAGGGACAGGGAGAAAGGAAGAGAAGGGCGAGATTCAGGAATTGCTGGGGTGTGGAGCAGAGCCCTGGAAGCACCAAAACGGAATGTTTCCAGGAAGGAGTGTTCTCACATTTCTAGGACCTGCTGTTCAGAGAAAGATGTTTTGTTTTGTTTTGCTTTGTTTTGTTTTGTTTTGTTCTCAACAAAATCCTCATTTCTGTTGGCGTGTCTGCTGTTGAGCTTCATCCCACCCTGCAGGCGTTAACTTTTCTCTTTGAAACAAACATACCTGAGTCCATTTGGATTTGGGAGGACACTAGTGTCCTAACATATTTTACCAAAATCAGGTACTAACCTGTACAAATAAAACAGAATTCCACATAATACCTTTTTACATATGCTCTGGTAAGGAAAAGCCTTTGCTTTGTCATGCTGCACCTCCTCATCCCTCCTTTCTGATCTGCCAGGTAGGCAGATGCTTGTATAGTCTGTAATATTTAAAGAGGTGTCAGAGGTATTACATAGTGCTAGAATAACCTTACGTACCGGCTGGTGTGTGTGTGTGCGTGCGCATGCACCCCTCACCCTGGCCTACCAGATGAAATATACATGAGGCCTGCTCAAGTGTTTATCAATTCTTTCCACTGGCTGAGCCTGCGAAAATGCTCTTGTAGATTGCTGGGTAGAGATGTGTCCTTTGGAGGTAAAGGGCATAAATGCTGTGACTGCATTCTGCATGCATATAGTTATCCTGAGTATAGTTACACCAATTATTTCACCATCTGAAATCACTCAGCTGAAGAGTTCTCCTATTTGTCTGAGCATCTAGTATAGGGAACAATTTTTCTTTGCCTTGAGTTTGATACAGACCACTAAAGGAGGAGGTTAAGGTGGTAAACATGGCACAGACCACGTATGGGTGCGGGTTTGCAGAAAGATGTGTAGGAAAACGCTTGAATAACAGCACCCTGGGGAGCTGCAGGGAGCATTAATTCATGTGCTCTTCTACTGCCTGCTGCCTATCGTATCCCCAGTGGAAATATTGCAGGTCACCGAAGAGGTGAGTCCTTATCACTCCTCCAGAGCACAGCAGTCACTTTGCATCTCCCTGATCCAGCTGGGGCAAGTCAGGAAAGTCTTGGTAAGGATCTAACTGTCAGGAGCACCAACCTTGTGGCAGTTGAGTTATTACAGGAAAATGGAGTACAAGTCTTGCTAGGAGCCTGGTAAAAGCCAAAGGGGAGCATCATTAAAAGGTGCATTGTTACGGATGCTTTACAGCTAACAAGAGTGAAGCTCCCTGCGGGGGAGCAGAGCCCTGTCCAAAGCACTGTCTTGCTTGCCTAAGATGGATCAGCAAGGAGATATACTCTAGAAGCAGTTAGAGCCAAGATTAATAGCAAAAGTAGTTAGCAACTTCACAGGGAACATTCACAAGATAATTTATGACAGCGGGGGAAGGAAAGGTATGGACTGTGGTAAGTGTCTGTGTAAGAGAAGGGCAGTTCTGCAAAACAGGCTTATTAATATGAAAAATGAAAAATGAGATTTTTACACTTCCATAGTTGAGGAGACTTGAAGGTACAACTCATTCATTATTTTTTAAGCTATCTTTCTCCATTAAGTGTTCACAAGAACTTGGTTGCCCCAGCAAGAACATCTCTTCTGAATTTTTTGTTGGCTTTTTCCCTAGGAAAAGCCACTCAGAGCTCAGTGGCATCAGGTTGAGGCTTGACAGCGTAAGTGGTTGGGAGCCAAATGTAGCCCAGGGCCATGCTGCTGTTTCTGTGACCCTTGGGCTGGCTGGAAGACAAACTGACATCAAGTCAGAGCACAAAATCATTCACAGGCCAGGTGACTTACAGCGAGGTCCCTTAGTGAAGTTTATATATTGGTGAAATCGCTGGTCACTTCTTCATTCTTCAGTGCCTGCTTTTCCTTTGACAGCAGCAGGCTAACCTGGAACAGCTTGATAAGTAAGAGACACTAGGTGTTACGGGTTCAGCCTTCTAGGCTTGCTTGAAACAAGACTAGTGGCTTTCTCTCATTGCCTGAGGAGTACTTAGCCCACCTTTGCTGTGGACCAGTGCAGCCTAAGGTGAGCTTCTCCTGGTCATCCTCCTTCAGCCCTGAAGCAACCTCGCTTGCCTGCCTGCGAACGCCTGTTCTGAGGTCTCATTCTGAGATATGGGCTTAAGATAAGACATCCGTTGCAGGTGTCTCTCCCCAGTGACTATAGGAGGCATAATTCACTGAGCTATCCTCAGGTTTAGATGGCCAGTGTCAGATGAATCCCACCTCAAGAGCACAGGGTCATGCAGGGAGGTGGTGACGGGGCAGAAAATGGGAACCAGCTCTCATGGCCTTCAAGCAGGGGTCACCACCACCGGACTGTCTAGTGGAGGATACAGGAGGATGCCTTGTAAGTCTTTAAGAATAAGGTATGTGATGGGGCGACAGCAGGGATTACTGTATGTAAATGTTGGTTTAGTTTAATAGCAGAGCTATTAGGAAACTAGCTGGAAGGCTGCACAGTGCCTACAGATTAGCAATTAGCATGGCAGGGGTCATGACAAGTCAGCCAGAGCGCTGGGAGGTTGCTATTTCCAGAGTCCAGCTGCAGATTTCTTTTGCTAAGGTGAGGAGTCAAGAGATCCCAAGAATGCTGGACATTAAAAAATGAATTTCTTGAAAGAGACGCTCAGTAAGCTGCCCAGGAGCTTTCTGCAGGGAGAGGATAGACAGATAGGCAGACTGCCGCCAGGGGCCTGAAGAAGCAGAGCCTGCCTCTGTACTAGGAAGAGGTCAGAGGAGCAGCTAACCCTACAACTGTGACAAATCGTACGTCTCAATCTTTTACACACTGGCTTTCCCATCCCTCTAATCCTCTTTGTCACCTGTCCCCAGGCCCCTGCTATTTTTACCGTATCTCTTTTCGGATCTGAAATGGCTAGAATGAAATGCAGTCCTTCAATTTATATAATGGCACAAAAATAATACTATACCCCCCCCCCCAGTGGGGT
>VXAL01003598.1:73161-140605 GCA_013399475.1 Chauna torquata
CCCCCCCCCCCCCATGGAGTCTGAGACAACGGGCAGCATAAAATAGCAGAAGTTTTCAGTGAGCTGTCGGGGCCTTTGTTCTGGATGGTTACAGTTCAGGACCCAGCAACGCATACGAGCAGTTCAAATGGTTTCTCTCAGCATGCATTACCTTGCGTTCGTTGTTTGCCATCTCAGTGCTAACTTTCTTCACTGCTTTTCAGAGGAGGTACCAGTCAGCAGCTGATGTTTTTCCACCGAGTACAAAGAAATGGCCATTTTGAGAGTAACGAGGGAGAGGTCCAGAGAAATGGGAGTATAGGACCCCTAGGAAAGCACTGGTGGCAGATCATGTGTTTTTTTGGTCTCTTCTCGCCTCCTTTCCTCTGCTGACTTTGCAAAAGCCTTGCAAGGCATGCTTCTGTGAGTGGTGCCCACCGTTTGAGGCCGGCGTGCCTGTGCCCTGGCGCGTGCAGGGCTGGCTCCTCCCTGGTAGCAGGGCTCCTGCCAAAAACGACAGTGCTGGAGAGGTCCAGCATGGGTGCAGATGTTCGCCTGTTGGGGAGTCTCGAGAAGCATCTGGCTCCCAAACACCTCCCTCCTGAGCCTGACATTGGGTAACAACAGTAAGGAGGGACTCAGGAAAACTATTTTTCTCCCCCATCTGTCTCTGTCATCTGTGGTGGTTTCACAGTGATGGGCAGCTAAGCTCCACCATGCTGTTGTCTCACTCCCCCCTCCTCAATGGAACAGGGGGAGAAAATCAGATGAAAAGAGGCTCGTGGGTTGAGATAAGGAAAGGGAGATCACTCACCAATTACTGTCACGGGCAAAATAGACTCAGTGTAGGGAGATTAATGAAATTTATTGCCTATTGCTAACAGCAAACTAAAATCACCTTCCCCCCCACCCAAACTCTTCTACCTCCTCCCCCCGAGCAGCGCAGGGGAACGGGGAATGGGGGCTGCGGTCAGCCCATATCACTGCGTCTCTGCCGCTCCTTCATGGTCGCTCTCTGTTCCCCTGCCCCAGCGTGGGGTCCCTCCCACGGGATGCCGTCCTTCCCGAACGGGTCCTGCGTGGGCTTCCCACAGGCTGCAGCTCTTCAAGAGCTGCTCCAACATGGGTCCGTACCACGGGGTCCATCCTTCAGGAGCAAACTGCTCCAGCACGGGTCCCCCACGGGTGGCAGCTCCCACCAGATCTCCTGCTAAGCCCAATACATCGGGCCACCCTCAGACCCCTTCTCTCCTTTTTCAAGCTTGCACTTCATACTGCATTCTTCCTCCCAGTGATGTCAGAAGAAAGGACAAGTGTGTAATAGGCAGAAAAATCAAAACTATCAATATCATTGCTGATTTCAGCAGTGACTCATCCGCAGCCTCACACCGTGAGAGCTAACTTTCATTGCTCATATAAAACAATATCTCCTAATGGGGGCGGGGGAATGCTCTGTGCTGCCAAGAGGACATTCACCCTGGAAATCTGTGAGTGTAATTTACCATCAGGCATGCCCGCCTGCACGCACACGCAGGTAATGATGGTGTTAGCCGCCTGACAAATTGCAGGGCCTTGCACGTTTGACCTCCTCCCCTGCCCTGCCTGCAGTATCGCATCTCCCAGGGGGTTCATCCCAACATCCCACCCCAGAGCAACTTCCAGATACTGCCATTTTGGAGATCCTGCCTATTTATTTCTTTCCAAAGATCCTCCTTGCTCTCACTCCTTCTCGACTGCCACTGCACCCAGGGCTCAGTTTTATGCCAAGCCTTGCTGGAGGAGCAAATACCTTGTCATTTATCTGACTAGAAATGTGAACTTTATATCTGTGGTGGAAAGGAGAGCTTCAAAGCTTTCTGAAGAGATATTTAGCTTTTACCTTTAGCCCTGAATATACTCCGGATATTGGACTTCAAAGCTGAGACCTTCTTCTATATGCAGCAAAACTATTCTGGACATCTTCTGAATTGCTTTGGATTGATTAAGTTTAATCTTCCTTTCCTTCCTAGTCCTGTTCTGTTTACCTTGCAGTAACTAGGGCTTGAGAAGGAGAGAGATCTAAAAACAGTCCCGATGATAAATTTTTTAAAGTGTTCTCAGGCCTTGCCAAAATAGTTTTGCTGTAAAAAATGTACTGTATAGTCTCTGGTTCAGCGCATCGTTATCTTCTCCTGGATTTTAGTGCAAGTACTTAACTGCTGAATAGTAATAGATTAAAGCACATGTTTAAACACTTTACTGAATAGCATCCATACAAAATACATGATGTTATGCTACAAGGTTTTTTCTTCACCCATTCAGGGCTGAAAGAACACAAATTCTCTGGTGGCTTTGGTGCTTGTGACTAAAGAAAGCTTCTCCCCTTCAGCCGGGTAAACAACTTCATACCACACTATCTGATGTCCTCATGATCTCTTTCTAATCCTTTAGTTTATTTGGGCCTCTTTATCATAGCATTCGGTCAAAATACTTCATCAGATATGTTAGTATCCTAGCATGGTAGTAAATGACCTCAAATTATAGTGTTATGTTTTCAAAATTTCTGATGTAAAGATATTCCCATTGCAGGAACGCGTTAGTAGGAGTCAATCCTTGACATATATTCTAGTTGGTAGATCGTGATTTTAATTGCTAAACTTTAATAAATGTCAGTGTTGGCCCTGCCCCTCTCCCTCAGATCATCTGCTTTTGATTTCTGATGGTTTGCAAACTTTCTCTTACTGCCTCCAGCTTCCTTCACTTCTATTTGGTTCAAGAAAAGTTGTTTCCCATTTCCCTCCACCCGCAAAGCCAAGTCTTCCCTTTGATCTTCTCAATCTGCACGTTGTAATTATAATCAGTAAAGAAAAGTCAGCAAATGGCAATTTAAGCAGTTGCTTTTCAGTAAAAATAGATGCTGGATCCTCTTGAGCAGGCAGGGCAGGCGCTGAGCCTGTCAGTCAGGAACTCTCATGCTTGGCAGGGCGATTTACCTGTCTGATGTTCCTGCTCGTTCTCCATCATAAAATAAAAACACTTCACTTGTCAAACATCTTCCTTTTTTTGGGATGCATCTTGCACGCACGCTGCTCGGCCATTTGAAACTCAGCTGCGCCTCTAGCAGTCAATCTGACAGCTCAGCCAGACTCTGTCCTAAAGAGATTTCCCAGGAACCCATTGAAGCATCTTGAAAGCTTGGGGACTGCAAAACAGAAACATTTTTTTACTGCATGATTTTTCTGAACAGAGAATTAACTCCCTTTAGAAACAGGAGAGGACTTTTGAGTACTTTTGAGACTTTGAAAAAAAAAAAAAATCCTCTATCCAGTGAAGTGTCCTGGCTAAAGGGTTAGCTCTCCCCTGCTAGGAGGGCTTGTGTTAAGCAAGCAGATCCAGAGCTGTGCTAGCAGTGGATCTATCTGCCCTGGCTCATTGGGCTTGGTTGCTCCTCAGTGACTTTGGGATGATGCCCAGTACTAGCCACGATTCTTCAGGCCATTCCACCTGGCTCATGACTGCAGCCATTACCATTTCTCCTTAGCTCGGCTTTGGCCCCAAGAGCCCAGCCTGGCTTTTACACCTTGTCCCTGCCAGCATCAGGAAGGATAAAGGCTGACCACACTGCCGTGTGGCCGTGGCTCCCAATGCGTGCCGTCCTTCTCCCTAGCTGGTTGGACTTCTGTTGTCCCCAACGCCACACAGATCCTCCCACTGTTCTCTCCCCACAGCTGCCCCAGCTGCAGCCCTTGGTGGAAAACCTGCTTTGCTTGGGGATCTGGAAGCTATTTTAAGACCCGAGGTTCTTGCCACGCAAATAAAGGTAGCACTGTGCGTCTTGTTCTGAAAAATCTCCAGCATTCAATTCATCAGCCAGATATTCATCTCGCACTGTAATTGTAGCTTGTATGCCACTCACCATCTCTAGGTGCTTCGAGTGAACTGATCTCATATTTAAGAATTTGCCAACAGTATAACTTGATGCAATTATTTTGACAAAGGTTTTCCAGCATGGGATTTTACAACATATGTTTTACTGTGTCCTAAAGTGAGGGGACAACCTTAGTAATTTAAACAACAATGTATATCTTCCTGTAGTTTACACCTGGGAAACAGAAGCATGAGGTAGATGGGGTGATTTTCCTATGTTTGCCCAGAAGGACAAATTGCCAAACTGAATTAAAAACCAGAGCTCAATCCACTAACTCATCCCCCAGGCCATATTGCCCTCAACAGCAAGTCCTGCTGTACATAAGCCAGGATGCAAAAGCGAGCACAAAGCAGATTTCAGGAGAAGCCAAAATACTCCTCAAGCTCAAGGGTGACATAGGCAGAGTGAGAGAATAAGCTAGCTGAAAAGCAAAGTACTAAGATATTGGAAGAGTGAAAAAGGCCACTGACAGTATAAAGCCACCTCTTTCCTTGGCCAACTGATGCACCAATTAGTGGTTGGTTAATATTTAATATAACATATGTTTCAGCGTTAGAGTAATGTGCCAGGACAAAGGGCACCACTATTTTGATAAGTGATTGAACTTTCAGTGGCAGGGAGAGGGAGATTTTTATTTTCAAAGCAAATAAAGGGATTGGCACACACTATGGCCTAAAAATTTAATTTCCTATCTTTTCCAGTTATATTAAAGACAAACCAAATGACTGTTATGTTGGCTGAAGATCTTAGGGTATTGAATACTCAATTGAAAGCTTTTGCATTATAGCAGCTTAACAAATTACCACGCATCTGGTAAGCCATCATATCTGGCCCCATGTGTGCTCTTAGCAATCCTTATATCATGAGTTAAAGCATGTCAGCGTTGGTGGGTTGGCCTGTCCCTCAGAGGTGCTAATGCCATTTGTTTGGAAGGGCGACAGCACCCTTTGGCCAGGTGGTAGGAACTCGCAGCCATCTGCTGAGCTTCTGAAACATGTGGCAATAAGGACTGGGAGCTGTTGTCAAATCTTCACCTTCTGCAAGACAGATCCTGTGGGGTAAGGAAATGACAGGAGCTGCAGACGTGAAGCTTTCCGGGATCTGACCCAGCGATACCTCTGGCAGACATCTGCAGTCTGTTCCACACGTCCCAGGCTGATAAATGATGCCAAAGGCACATAATGATGGCCAGCTGTTTGGTTCCTTGGATAGCAAGCACTATTCTTAACAATTCAAATGACTTAATTGTTTTGAGAAGGTCCTTAATTTGCAGATTGTACCTTGAGTTGGCTTGTATGGATGCTGCCTGATGAGATCGATTACTTGCATTAATAAGAAGGGGCAGGGCCTTGGTGTTCTTGCAGCATGCACTTTCAGATTAAATAGCAAATATCAGAGTACGGCAGGACAAGAGGAGACAGTGGCACTGAAGACATTGATCTGAGCTACACGTCTCTTCCAGAACTGTGCATTTTTTGCTGTACACAAGATCAAATATGTCAAATGGCAGCTAAAATGTAAATGCTAGCAGTCAAGGTCACCTTCCAAGGGATGCCGAATGGAGTGCCCCAGGCAGGCCCCATTAGCGGCGGCACTGACAGTGTTCCCACCACCTTGTCCTCCCCCAGCTCTTTGCTCTGTGCTGAGAAATATTCCAGAGGCAAAAGTCTTTCCTCTCTGATGCTAAAGAGCTCTTCCCTCCTCCCAGCCGGCCGAGGCTCAAGTTTAATAAAAATCCTCATTAGTTGTCATCTAAATATGCAGGAGGTCCATGCCAAGTATTGCAGCTGAGTGAGGGAAAGCCAAAGCAGGTTCTAATTAAAGATGGAGCCAGACTGAAACCTTGGGTCACAAGCTCATACCTTGTGGAAATCTGGATCCAAGTGCTGAATACTATTGATGAGGATGATCTCTTCACTCAAAGCCCTGGGTCCAACCTGGCAGGGCTGTTGCAAACCCTTCGCAGAGACCCTTTGATTCAGTCACCCTGCGTAACATGGTGGAGACTCTCTGGCTGCTTTGTTTTAATTAAGGGATGGAAAGCTTTAATTAATACAACATGACAGTGAAAATATAATCAACGGAGTGGCCCCTGTTGTTTGTTCCCATGTTAATTTTGCATTTTGCATGCTTTTTTTTAACACGCTTGTTTTTTAACTCTGTGCGGCTATGCTGGAAAGCCTGTAGCCGCAACGGAGTGTTCCTCAAGGAGCCCAGGGGAGCAGGGTGTTAATAAGCGCTGGGTTTGGCACCTGAGGAACCACAGGAGGTGCTTGGGGATTATAAAACAAACAAAGTAGCTGGGTTTTTCTGTTAACATGATCATTAGGAAAAGAGTGAAAAATCAATGATATTTCGTATCTCTGTCTTCATGTGTTGGGGTCAGCAATGCACTGAGACAAGTGGGATCAACAAGACACAGATTTCTTATATTAGCTTCATGTGTTCTAGCCCTAGCAAAAGCAAGATTTTTTTGTTTGTTTGTTTTAAATCTCAATTCTGCAGCAAAGATAGAGTGTCATGTGGCTGTGAGGTATACAACACAAAAGAGAAATCCTGAATCTGAAACTGTGTGGCCAACTATGCTCACCTTCCCTTGCAACTTAAACTGCAGGATTGCTCCATTTAAACTTTTCTCCTGGTCTATCCAGAAGGAGCTGAGTTCTCCTCCAGCTGAGCAGAGATGCTGTTTTCATCCTAATGCATTTACTATGCATTTGCAATGAAGTTTTCCCCCTGCAGCTCCATTTCTGTCTGGGAGAGCTCTTGGGTTGCAAAACCCTGTGGCTTTGAGCAGTGGAGATGCTTGTGGCAAAAACCAAAGCTGGAGCCTGGACACATCAGCACATTTCCACCAAGTTCTAAAACATGGGCTGATGTTAGCACTTCGATATTGGCAAAGGCCTCAGCTGGAGGGCAGGTGTAAATATGGGCTTTATAGCCACTAGGAACACCACGTTCTCATGATAGACCATGACTGGAACTGCTCAGATGTCCTAACCAAATGTAAGTATCTACATCTGAATTGCATACCTCCATTTGCTTCAGGGCTGATGGTGTGGAACAGACATTTCGTCTCACCCAAAAGGCTTCAGAGACAAACCTTAAAGTGCCTGTGTCTCTTTCCAACAAAACAAGTTGCTCCTCTGGTGACTTGCTTGTACACAGAATTTGCATGGTGGGCATTGAGAGCTAAATGGGGTGGGTCCCACTTGTCACATATATAACCCACTGAGGCCATAATCCTGCCTTGACATTTTGGGGGATTCCTAGTGAGTGGCATTTAGACTAGGAATTTATGGATATAGAACTTAACAACTGAGACATTTTTACTCAGCTTATTCATCTATACCTAGAGCTTATAAAACACCTTCTCCCCAAAACATTTTCCTATTGAGCTTAGATTCGGACACATTGAAAGTAATTCCATTAAACTTGATGAAACTTTTTGCAAAATTAATACCTGTTTCTTAGCTGATTCTGCTTGCCAGCAGCACCTAAGAAGCTCTGAAGTGTCCACGCTGGACTTACAAGTCGTTTTTCTAAATGGCATCTGTAGTACACACTGGAAAAGTAATAAAAAAACCCCTCACAATATTCCAATAGCCTTAAAGATTCAGGCTCTATTATTTTTCACAGAGCAATATTTTCCGTTAATCACCTGGCAACTCATGGCCATAGAATGAAGAGCAGGTTGTATTCGATGTGACCTCAGCCGGAGCTGCAGCTCCTGACCTGCCGTGTCTGTAGATCCAGACAGAGTTTGCCTGAAACAGCATTACAAGCTATAGTCAGCCACACACACACAGAAGTGTTAGCTACATGCAGCAGAAAGTATTGTGAATACCGTTAATAGAAATTGCATGATGTTGGTAGCAGGCTAGAACTCAAGCAGCCTTTAGGAAGTATCTGAGAGAAGAAATCAGAGCCGATGAACAAACATTAATATCTCCTTCAGTTGTGTGAGACTCCTGTGAAGATTTACATAATTAATCTTCAGCAGCAAAACATTTATAATGCAGTTTAATAATCTGGGCGATAGACAGGTCATGTTAATTACCGTCTTGCTTCCTGGTTTTAAAAGCCATTGTTTCCAGGCTCTTAGCTCAAAAGTGACTAGCTTGTATCAGCTTGAAGACAGAGCAGCAGGTTTGCAAATGATTAATGCCTGAGTGCTTGGCACCAACCGAGGATCTGCCAGACAGGTCCAAGCCCTTGCCCTGCCATAGGTTTTGTATGTGACGGGGTGCAAGTTGTTTTGGACATAGTTCTGCATTGCTGAAGTCCCAGCAGCTGATATCCCAGCAGCTGCCAGCTGATATCCCAGTTGCAGGTTCAGTCACGTCCCTCCTCCAACAAATACAAATTGTGGAGCTTAAAATTTGTGTGCAAAATTGTGTGTGTGGCTTGTGGTTGTTTCCACGTTGTTTGTTGTTGTTGTTGTTGTTGTTGTTTTTGTTGTTTTGTTTTGTTTTTGTTTTGTTTTAAAGATACGCCTTTGAAAGATTTGTTGTTATTAAATCCTATTGTGTCATGGTCTGCTGAAGAGGTGCTAACTTCCTGTGGGAGGAGGACAGGGGGAGATGAACAGCTGGAGAGGGACTTTTGGTCAACACCAAGAACTTGTTGCCAGCCTAGCTATTACAAAGGCTTTTGTGGCTCTCCTGTACAAGATGATTGTAGAGGAAGGATTTCAAGGACAGCAATGAGGTGTTTTTTACACCTGTTTGGGGAGATGCTCTCTGAAACTCCAAGAGTTATCTTGGGGGAGAGCATGGTAGGAAAGAAAAGAAAAGGTGCCTGTTTGAGATTCAGAGGAGGCAGCAGCGACTGGGGCAAACAGGAGAGAGAAATCACCTCTTCAGTGATGAAAAAAAGATGATAGCACAGGGACAAGCAGGGTCTTCACGCCAAAGAGAAAGGGCAGCCAGTGGAGGGATTCACCTGAGAGCTGACATGGTCAGATAGGCTACAAGAATGTTTTTTACAGCAGTGTTCTAGATGAATACTGGCAAGGCAAGGCTGTGTTAGCACTAAAGAAAAGGATGCTGCAATAACACAGACCCAAGATACTGAGTGCCTGGTTGAGAGTTTTAGTTGTGTGAGAGTTTTAGGTGGATAAGCAAGCCTGGATTCTACTTTTATTTAAAGAAAAGGTGAGACTTCAAGGTATGGGCTGGATGCGAGAAGCCAAAGAGAAGCTCACACCCAGACTGCAAACATGATGTGAGGCAATAGTGTTATCCAGCTGCTCAAGAAAGCTGTCAGGAAAGGCTGGGCTTTGACAGGAAGAGCTGTGCTGCAGCCTGGCACAGCTGGCTGACATCTCCTAATGAACTGCTAGCCAAGCAGGTATTGCAGCTTGGACAGGAAGGGAGACCTGTCCTCTGCTGAGAGCAGATCCATCAGTCGAGGAAAGAGCCAGCCAGTCAGCAGTGTTGGCAGACTAGATTTCCCAAAATTAAAGGACTGGAGGAAAGAGGAGGGCAGATCCATAGAAGCTAAGAGAAGGAGCAGGTCTGGTGATGATGCAGGTGGCTGGAGAGCTGGGAGGGCTGGAGCGGAGACGTGGCTGTGGCCCCTGCTGCCCGCAGAGCTGGGGGAAAGCCAAAGAGGCAGGATGGAGCTCAGGATGGTTTCCTAAGACGTGAGCTACTGCTTTTGAGAAAGGAGCCACAGAGATCAAGGTGAAGGTGGCAGTATGACAGGGCAGAGAGTATGGAATAAGCCAGGGAAATACCCCTTTAAACTACCTTATCTTGCAAGCTATTAGAGATGAGACTATACTCTCGTAACCCCGTGTTCTTCACTTCCTAGGCATGTGTAAGCCAAACTGCCCACTGTGGTGGCTCAAGAAGTCTCTTGAAACAATCACTTGTTTCACTAGGAGATAAAACCTATTTCTAGCAGTGTCGTCTTCCTCCAGGCTGTACAACCAGGACTTTCAAGGGGTAAAAAAGGGCAGCTGGGCTTCTGTGAGTCAAAATCTGTTTGGTCTCCTTACTGGAGTAACCGTACAGAGTATATACTGTAGGAATGCTCATATGCCTTTGTATCCTGTGCTATCTTGGCATTTCTGCATCAGTGCCGAGTCAGAAGAGCGGAATTTCACCCTACAAGAACTGGTATGCTGGCATCAGGCTGAGTATTGTATAATGCTCTTGGGAAAAGGTTTTAGTGCAGTCATTTGAGACTCTGGTGCCTGAAGAGGATGGGGAAAAAAAAAAAAAAAGAAATCAAATAGGGATCTCAATAAATAGAATTTCAGATCTTGCATAATATCATTCAATGGCAACAGCAGGTGTTTGACAGTACTGTGAACTTCCTCAGAATGGGATCCTGCCAACATGGCTGTGATTCAGTGCAATGATTCAATGACTGCAGGACGGTATCCTGCCAACCAGTCTTCCAGCAGAAAACTGTTCACCCCACTGCAAACACTGCCAGTCCATTAGCATTTCAGATTTTGTCTATCTGCATGTCAGTAGAAGGCGTGCATCCCCTTCAGGTAATGGAAAGAGGGAGAAAAATTTCCTTTTCTCCCAGGGAATAAAAGACAAAATTATCATCTGCAATGTTATCTCTGAGGAGGAGCATGGGATATGTTTTCTTTAAAGCTCAGAGTTTGAAAGAAATGGTTTCCTTTTGCTCCCCAGCTCTGCTTTTCATTCCACCTCCAGCCAGGAGCCTCGTTATAAAAAGGCAAGAGATTCTCATCAGCTTTCACTTATGCCTTCCAAACTGTGCAGAAATACTACCAACATCCTGAGAAACGCAAAGAAACTCAAGGAGCTGTTGTTCCCATTCCCTTCCACAGATATTTTTTCGACTAGCTTCCCTGCACCTGGCCAAGCACCTCCGCGCTCCCCACGGCCGTCCCCATGCCCCCACACAGAGCCTCCTGCGCTCCCGCAGCACGGATGCTGAAACCAGAGGCGGTGACCGCGTGGCTCCTGGAGACACCCGGCATGGGGGCAGAGGAGGGCAAGCCCCCTCAGCCCTCACCCTCCAGCCTTGCAGGACTACGTGAGATGAAACCTCCTCCAAACAAACACGCCATCAGGGGTGCAATGCTTTGGGAGCTTGTGTGATTTAGCTCCGCTCTCCTCTTGCTCCATTTTCCCATTGTGTAACAGAAAGAAAACCCAGAGTGGAGCTGAGAAGCAATTCGCAGCTCTGCTACTGTAATCTTTGTTACAGCACAATGTTCTCATCCTTGCCCAGCTCTTTTAAACCTGCTGTAATATGAATAATGATCTACTCCACTTATGGCGACTTTGTTAAATACTTTGCCTTTATCACTGTTGCTGCGTAACTTTCCAGGATCAAAAGGGACTCTTTGAGAGGTGATTAGAGCAGGGGGAAAGGGTTTAGTGGCCTAAGCACCACATTTGCAATAATTAGGCTCCCTGGAGTGATAGGTTCAAATCCTAGCAGGGTTGACTCAGCCCTTCATCCCTCTGAGGTAGATTAAATGAGTTTTCTGTAGTAGGGTCTTTTGGACAAGACCTTAAAAAATACACAGGCACATGAGTTTCTTCTTTATGCTCCAAGGCTGAATTTTACAAATGTATAAACCAGAGACTCAGGGCATTTCACACAAATCTAGTTGTTTGCCCAGGGACTATTTGCCATAACCTGTCTTCACTGTTGTAGTGATCATGCAGCTCTCCCACCTGCCAGCCTCCTTCCCAGAGCGGGTCTTCAGTGGTGGAACATGTAGCATAGTGATGGCCATGGTTTTGGATAAAACAATGTAGTGTGAATGTATCCTGTCACTAAATAGAACTGTCAACCTCTAGTTTTTAGATTACTCGTTCAAAATGAGCATTTTCTACTATACATTGATATTGCCTCACTTGAGGTGTCTAACCACAACTTCCACATTGGGCCCAGTCATGAGTCAAATCAGAGCATGGGCTCACATAGCACTGCAGACTGAAGGGGAGTTCATTCTGGCTTTTCTTTACAGAAACAATCCAAAAAGCTTTTCCAGGATGGTCCCAGTTCTTGAGAAAGTATCTTTGCCACCCGTCTATTTGGTCTACATAGGAACCCAAGTTCATTGTCACCAGGGAGCAGTTCAAGAGGAGTTTGTCTACTAGAGCAAGCCCTCAGGAGCCCTCAGTAGAGTAATGAAGAAGAGGACGAAAAGGATGTTTCAACCTTGCATCCTAGGGCTTTCCTTGGCACAGAAAAAAACACAAAACCACAGCCCCACCAAAGAAGATGACAGTGGAGAGAGGGATCATGCATGAAACACAGTTAAAAGCTTCTCGTGGTGGGAGCAGAAGCTGGGTGGGGGCAGGCAGGCGGGGAGAGATGCAGAGAGGTATCCAGGGCCTGTGCAGGGAGCAGCAGGTGTCCAAAGGGAAGAACTGGCCGAGGAAAAGGAAATGAGCGGTGACACGAAAACAACCATGCAGAAGGGGAAAAAAAGCGAGGGAGAGGAACTGGCAGGGACAAAAGACACAGAAAAGGCTAGAAAAAATGTCATTGGAACTGAAGGATAGGGAATGTTGCATTTACTCCTCTTTGAGTGTTTTGCTAGTAGAGGAGGAGTGCAGTGGGGTGGCAAGCGGTGGTGGCCGATGGACTTTTCTGAGTTCCTGTGGAAGGCCCTCTTGCATTTCCCCACAGCCAGGAGATGCAGAGACCGTAGACCACTCTGGCACTTTATTTGTCCAACTTAAGCGTTGTGTACATAGCTCTTCTCCAACAAAGATAACTGTCTTCCCCACAGAGTCAATACTGGGGAAAAGGAGGGGAGCAAGAGCGAGAGATGCAAGTATGACTGAATAGCAGTCGAGTACAGCTAGCTAATTGCAGCTTCATGTAATCTCTTTCATAGCTGTTATCATAACTGTATATATTTCCAACCCAATTCGTCTATCTTTTCCGGCCTCCTGTCTTTGCAGCTGCCTCCTCTTCTCTCCTTCCTGATGGCTGCAAATCTCTGCTTATCACCCGTTTTCATGCTGTGTTTTGTCTGCCTCTTTGTGTTCATCCCTGTACCAGCTTCTTGGCTGCATGTGGCAATTTCTTATTTCCTGGATGTTGTAAGAGTCTTCAGTATGAGCCGCTTGCTTCAGTTAGCGTGTGTGACCTTTTGTCTTATTTTGCTTTTCTGGATGATTTAATTTTACACATGTTTACACTGAGGACTAGTTTTGCAAACTGAGGTGGTCAACATGGATGTGCAATTGCTATGTGAGGCAGTAAAAATTAAGACAATTATTTATTTATCAGTTTTCTTTTTGTATGAATGTATCCATCCATTGCATGAATTTTTCATGCAAGCTCATCTTGAAAACAACGTTCCCTCCTCCCGGGAAGGATTTGAACTCTTTGGGGAATTCCCCCAAATTCTTGTGTTTTTTTCTTTAATTGAACTCTGCCGTGTAAGAAGAGGTCCGTCTACAATATTGATTGCGGAAAAACATGCAGACCTGTCAGTCTCTCTTTTCCCAAGGCAAAACTCTCTTATTGTCCTTTTCTGCAAGGGTATAATCTCCCCAAAGACAGACTTCAGTTAAGCTTCTTCCCGTTGTATTGGGACTATATGTAGTGCTCCACTTTACATTCACATTTAACAGGCTTCAAGCTTCTGTGATAAACCAGCAACGTTTTTCCTTCATGACAGCTGTTTGACAGCTTTTGAAAACGGATAAAAAATGGAAAATTACCCTACAGAGGAAACGTCCCCTTCTCTTCATAACTCAGGCTGAGACATGGCATGAATGAAATAACACACTTATTACATTCTGGGCACCGTATGCAAAATGCATTGCCTCCCTCTATTCCACTTGATTTGATAATCTAGTACAATTTAGGTCCCTAATAAATTAAATTGTTCGGAAACTTGGTTCCCTGCCTAAACTCTGTGCAAGGCTGTGCTATTTAACGATGCTTTTCTTTCTTTTGGTGTTTTATCTTTGGGATAAATAATTCAGCCAAATAAACCCTGTGATCTGCGAGGTTAATTGACACCCACAGTAATTCTCAGCTTGTGTGCAGCACCCACATTTGTCTGTTTTTCATGGAGTCCTGTAGCATTACCTAATCTCCATCTCACCATGGCTCACCGGCCAGGTTTCCACATTGTCAGAAGCCCTGGACATTGCAAACACCACTTTCGTTCCTCAGTGGGCAAGGGTCTGAGCTCCACATGCTCATTCATTTCCCCCCCAGGTGGTTACCCAATTGATTTCTGGAAAAATCTTAGGGCAATTGGACCTAGATTGAAATTTAAAAGAAAAAAAAGGTGAAAAAAGTGGACTGGAAAAAATGTTGTGAAAATCCACAAATACATTATCTGGGGGATTTATTTATAGGTAACGTGTCTGGATGAATACGTTCTTATTAATTATTAAATTGCTCAGATGGTCATCCTCCCCAAACCTGATGTTTATTGAAAAAAAGCAATTGACAAGGATTTGGCCAGTTCCCCGCCTTGTGTTCGAGTGTTATATAACAGATATCTCTACCAGCGCGCTCACTCTGTCTCTTTCTGCTTTCAGCCTAACATACAGTTTATTGGGTATCAATAAAACATAAGAATTACTCCTGCTATAACAATAGCACCTCCTTGCAACCTTCAGCCTGCTTAGCTCCCAGGAACAGCGTGCTAATGAGGGTGCGCTGCGTTTTGGACAGATGCTAGGATGTTGTGCTGGGCTGATAGCTGCGTCTCTTGGATCAAATGCTGCACTGGGATGACTCATGCATTTTACTAATTTATAAGAGCAGTCTTCCTTGAAATCCCCATGTAAATACTATCGCCCTGTTCTCCGTGAGTGACTGCAGCCCTGAAGTCAACAGAAGTAATGGGCACTCCGTGTGGAATAACGAGTCACTGGCATATTCCTTTTTATCCCCTGGGCGGAATAGTTTAATCTGAGGTTGTTTTGCTCTGTTCTAAAGTTGTATTTTTCCCAGGGACTGCAGGAACGCAAGGGCTGCATAGCTCAGAGTGAACCGCAGGATGGCACGCAGAGCAGCACCGAGGCAGTGACCGACAGGGCTGAGCCTTGCTGTTGTAAAGGCAGGCTTGAGCTGGATGCATGCAGTTCTCAAGCTTAAAATTAGGGCTCATTTATGGCATTCATTACAGTGTCCTTTGCAACAGCCACTGAACAGAACGGATGGCACATTCACACCTGTCAGGAGAGGACCCCTGAAGGAAATGAGGCTTTTGAAAGCTGGATGGACCCCAGTGCATTTTCTTTTCCTCTTTGATTGAAGAGGTGTTTGCACAAAAGTGTTTCAAGGTTCCTGGCTTGTATTGTTTTTTTACATCCCTGTGATTAGTCTGTGCAAATAAGGGTGTTCAGGCACTGGCATGCCTAGACACAAAAAATTGGATACCCCATTATAATTTCTGAAGACAGTGGGCAAACCCAAGAATGAAGACACGGTTCATGTCTTCCCTCACTGAAATACCGTGCTTTAGCTGAGCATGAGAGCAGATTCCTGAATTGCCTGAGCAATGCCACTTTCAAAGTCTTTTTCAAGCACCTGCCACCTCTGCCCGTGGACTGATGAGTGTTGCTGTCCCCAGCATGACGTCCCCACCCAACCCCGGAGTCTTCCAGGATGGGACGGGATAACTCTCCATCACTTCTCTCTCCACTGGCTCTAAAGGGAATGTTCGTGTATGTCAGATCTTTAGGTAACTGAAAATAGGTGAGAAGATCCCATCCAAAATGTTGCTCTCCCCCAATTGGAATGGAGCTAGTTGTTTTGTGAGCAGTGCAAGGTGCTGTTGTGCAGCTGAGGTGTAAAATCTAGAAGTCCCACGTCCTATTGCTGTCATTAACATCACAAACCGTGACAAATCTGCATGTGCTGCCAGTAGTTTCCCAAGGTAAACAGGAATTTTTTCTCCCTCAGGTCTAGTAAGACAGACATTTCATGCAGCTTCTCTTCCCTCAGACATGGCTGGCGTCTCTTTGGCCACGAAAGAGGCCCCATTCCCCCATGGCCTGTGCTCAGTGCTTTCTAGAGGCAACTCAGCGTTCAGCTTGATTTTAATCCTTCTTTTTTTTTTTTTTTTTAACCATATCCTGAGCTGACTTGGGGCTGGCACAAGCTCCAGATGCCAAGTTGCTAAAGGATTGAAGTAGGTTGGGAAGGACTGACCCAAGGCAAAGGGGAAGAAGAACAAAACTGGGGCCCAGAGCAGCCTCAGACCTCCCAGTACTCGACAGCACCTCTTCTGGGTTTGCTTGCTCATCTTTAGAGACCTAGCCAGGTGCTGGAGAGCATTTTTCTAGGAGCTGGCTGGTCCTGAGGAGCTAACTGTCCCAGCGAGTGCTCTGCAATTTAAGGCAGAAGCCCTCATATCCTGATAGCGTTGCTAGGCTGAAGAACTCCCTTCTGTGCATTGATATATAGTAAGTCACAGCTATTCAGATGAAGCTGGCTGCAGCTTATTGACAAATAAAGTAGTTTCTGACTACAGACAGACAGTAAATGAAGTTTGCACGAGAAATAGGAAAAGTATTTCCCTGAATAAAAGGTCCATCCATATTAAAGGTACTGTTATGACCAAACCACATTCAGATAATTATTGCAATTTAAAAGTGATTTTTGAGGTAGTAATACAAGTATGTCTTTAGGAAATGTTGCTGAAGCTTCCACTTTGGGAAAGCCTTTCTGCCATACATGACTCTAAACTGCCCTCTTGTAATTACCGCCCGTCTACTCGTTCTCTCCAAGAATCCCTAACACCTAGATAACGGGCAGTGGTGCCTGTTCTTATGTTACATATCCGACACGATGGTATGTCAAAACTATCATGACTTCCAAAAATCAGTATATTATTCCCTTGGAAATGCATTTGCCTGTCATCAGGACATATATACTGACCAAGATTTCAAATCCACCAGAGGTTTTTTAATTCCCACTAACGATGAGTGGGACTCAGGTGTCCAAATGCACTTTGAAAAACCTGACCTACAGCTCTAAAAAACGGCCTGTTTTTTGGGAGTGCTATTCACATGCAATCCTTCCTGAGGCTAGTATGGTCTTGTGAATGCTCAGCTTCCCTGAAAATCAGGCTTGGGTACACACAGACAGGCAAACACTGTTAATAATAATTTATTTCTTCCCAATACGTTAAATGCTTCTGAACGAGCCTCTTAAAAACATGAAGAAGGCTGAGGGTTTTTTTCGGAATTTATAGAAAGTTTTTTAGAACTTGTAATAAACATGCAAACAGACAATTAAAGAGTCAGAAATCAGGTGTTAACTGTGTTCTGGGCATTCAAACTCATCCTCTTTCTTTCTGCGTAGACAAGCTAGCGGGACACCAGTGGAGGGCCACCATGACTGTCAGGGCCGGAGCACACGATGTTCAGGGAGGGGCTGACAGAGCAGGTTTGCTTAGTCCAGAAAAAAAGAACAGAGGAGGCCTTACTACACCGAGGGAAATGATGCCTGGGTTAAAGGAAACGTTTTCTTGACGAGGATGGTGAAGGACTGGAGCAGGCTGCCCAGAGAAGTTGTCGAATCCCAGTCCTTGGAGATACCTCTAAAATTTTGGTCAAAATTTTGACTCAGCTATGCAGGGCCCTGAGTAGCCTGCTCTAACTTTGAAGTTGCCCCTTCAGGGGTTTGGACCAGCTGACATTCAAAGGTCCCTTCCAACCCAACCCTCCCTGCGATCCTACAAATGGCCTGACCGTACTCAGCTAATTACTCTTTGCTAAGAGAAAAGGGGGTTTTCAAGAAATGCCCAAATGAAAATCAAAGAGCCAAAGGCCACTGGACAAGCTCAGGACGGGGTGTTTCTTCTGCAGGAGGCAGCATGGACCAAAGAGCAGGGTACCTATGTGAGAAATGTGCAAAGTGGTAAAATGAAAGCCTTTACTGGAATATGGGGAAGACGAAGCTGGAAGGGAGCAGGGCTGATATGCTGGTGCACATGCTGTGATGTATGTACTTGCTGGGGGCTTGCTTCACAAAGGAATCTGTTCCCGAAGAAAACAGTGAGGTTTTTATGTTTTGAATGGCCAAAGCCTTGATGCTGTTCCAAAGCATGAGAGCAGCATCCTTCCTCAGAAAGACGTCAGCAGTCCCAAGTGGCTATTTCTGCTTTTGTAGAGAGACAGAAAAAGGTAAGTGAGAGAAAGAAAATGAAGCATCTCTGACAAGAAAACAAAGTGCCAGAAGCAACTCCTTTAAATACAGAAAGGCAAGAGGACAGAACTCCATGCATTCTCCAGCTTTTTTGTGTTTTTGCCTGTCCAATATTTTCCCTTCAATTTATTCCTTTTTCCTCTTGTAATCTTGTGCTTCGTAGTGAGAAATCATGGAACCGTAGAGGTTAGAGAAGCAAGAAGCCGATTAGATCATCTGCTCCACCACTCTTTGCCAGAGGAGAATTGCTCCCTGTGGTACATTTCCTAGTGCTTTGTCCAGCGTTGTTGTAAAAATCCTGAGTGACCAGCTTCCACCAGTCCCCTGGCAGCTTTTCTACAGCTGAACACATCTTGAGAGATTTTCCCGCTAGTCATCCTGCGGTTTCACGTTGCTAATTTCACCCCATTTGGCACTCCTGTGTCTATGTAACAGTGTAAATCGTTTCCTCCCCTTTGGCATTCATATCTTCTGAGTCTATCTGCTTAGCGAGGAGCACAGTGTGGAGTCATAGAGAAACAGGACTGAAAGGACCTTTGCTGTTAATACACACAGAGCTTTTGAATCTGATTTTTAAGACAAACAGTCTGGATTCCTGATAATTTTTATTGTTTCCCACTGTCTTTGTTCCAATTCGTCCATGCACAGCAACTCCCCCTGAATGTATTATCCCAGATACATTTGCATTAAAATGATGTAGAAAATAGGTTGCTACTGCCTTTGATTCAAGTATCAAGGGAACCGCACCCTAAAATTGCATCAGCATTTTTGCAGCCAAACTGTAATATGCACTTATGTTCAATTGGCCGCCCACTTTCATTGCAAAGTGTTTTAATATTTCTGCTAGCAATTTGCCATTGACTACAAGTGTTTTGGAGAATTTTGCCTTAGGTGTGTTTTCATGCTTACGAGTGGGAACTTGTCTTGTTTTCTCTAGCAATGTCCCCACTCTCAGCAGACCATTGTGTGTTATTGCCATGTCCTGACTTACCCTCCAGTTCCTCCCAAGCCAGGGCCATCTGTGAGACCCCTTTTTGTGCAGCTCATGTTCCCTGTAGATTATTAATAAGGACACTAAATCACACCGTTTCTGACACCAACACCACTTATTTTTACCAGATGACTCTGTTGTGTTGCCTATTGCTTTCTCCCACCCTTATCCATCTCTTGCATTCCAGTTCAGATTCCCTTTTCTCCTGGGATCATGATGTCACCCTTTGCACCTCTTTTTTGTTCTACTCATTTTGGTTTTGGTGGGTTATTTGTTTGTTTGTTTGTTTGTTTTTCTTTTCAGAGTTTTGTGTGTGTGTGTGTGTGTGTGTGGACTTTCATGTTTTTTTGTCTTGTTTACAGCTGTATTTTAGGAAGACAGGATTAGAAGCAATCTTCTGGATCAATGAATCCAGATCCCTATTATTTCAAACAGCTGTGCCATGAAATCCCTTTAAAATATTAATTGAGATACAGTTTGATAAAACAGTAAAATGAATTAAGTTTTCTACCCCTGTTTTTTTCTGCAAGAAGGCCATTCTGGAGCTATCCTGCTTGGATGGTTAAAATCCTTCTTCAGATTTCTGGTTTGAATTTGCTCATGGCCAGTTTTTACTGCTTGTCCAGGTGCCAAGGTAGTCCTTGAGCTTCATTAGAGCTTCTTCCTCTCTGTTGATTCCCTTTTTCCTCCCTCAGCATATTTACGGATGGCAATCAGATACCTTCTCAGCATTTGCTTTCTGAGGTTGCACATGCCAAACTCTCCCACAAGCTGACTGATAAAGGGCAGTGTAAAAACAGCTGGATTAGCTTGCTAAAAGCTAATCCAGGCAGTGGGATTTTGCATGGGCTGATTTATGCTGCTTCCATACAGGATAATCTTTTCAGGAATACACTGTATTTTCATAGCTGTAAGTACCTGAATTTATGGTTCACTGCAGCGTAAGCATAACTTCTCTCAGACTTCGCTTGTGTAGTTGTTTCCATTCCTTGGATCATCCTAACAGCCCTTCCTTTGCCTGGTCTAGTTTTAAGCCACTTCCTGGAAGATGAATGATTACAGTTGTGTGCAAAAGTCCAGATGAAGTCTCCATAACCAAGTTTGTACCGTGGTATTAATGCTTTCATGTATCAAATGGAAATAGAGCAGTTCAGTACCACAGGCATATTCTTCCTGTGGTAAGGTCATAGCTATGGTTAAATGAGTCCATCCAGCTTTTTCTTCTCTGCCATTTCCAGTTAGCAAACTTAAACTTACAGCTGTTTGTTGTTGCTGGTGGTGGTTGTTTGTTGTGTTGTGTTTGTTTGTTGTTTTTTTTTTTAATGCATAAACTTACATTTTACACTATTGCATTTCTTTCTGTTTCATTTCACCCAGCCCATGAGTTAACGCAGTCCTTCAGTCAGCCACTCCTTTGGAAGGCTGTCCCGGTCCTCGTCCCCAGAGTGATGCCTCCCAACTCCTAATATTCCCTCCCATTGCTCTTGGCTTACTGAATTTCCCATTTTACCCAATGTTTGTTTTATTCTGGAGTTCAATACCTTTGTATAACTCCAGCTCATGACCATATCAAATTCAAGAAGCTTCTTTGACTGTGGATCCCAGCTTTCTTTGTGGCTGTAAGCAACAGTATCTTGGGCCCTCTTATTAAAGGACAACTTTTTGGTTTTGTGTATACGGTTTTAGAACTCTTTTTTTTTTTTTTGGCCTCCTAAAGCCTCTGTTCATCCTATCTATGCAGGTGGCATGTCAGAGGCTGGTAGGACAATGTGACAGCGTAACATCCCTATCATACCATAGGCTCAAACAATGTTGTGATTCTATTGCAGAATACAGTCTCCTATAGAATACATGCTTTTTTTTTTCAGTAAATCATTTGATTATTTGATAAGACCAGACATTTTTGTCCTACCCCTACCTTTTGCAGCTTTCAGTGGTTTTAAAAAGGTATGTTTGTAAAAAAATTCTTTTGTAGGCAACACAAAATATCATTTACAAAAAGTGCTGGTTTTCCTAAAAGGTATGTAATTGATCCAGTTACTTTATATATTTGATAAACAAGAAAAATGTTATATTGATAAATAGTTAATAATTTGTACTCCTTTTAGTACCTGTCCATGAGGGCTGGACAGGAAAACACTGTGGTACCATTTGCTATTACAGAACCATGTTGATTTTGCCATATTTCGGACTGAACAGCAAAAGTAGCTCTGACACCAGACTATCTTGTTTTGACATTTTGGGAATTAAACACTAGCTTTTCTTGTTTTGAAAGCATTGTCTTCCTTTGAATTGTTTAATGTTGCATTCTATTTTATATTGCAATAACATTCCGGTGAAATAAAATCAAAATGAAGTATCATAGCTGAAATGTATTTTGATCAACCTGAAATGAAACTTCAAAAAGTTTTCTTGGAGAATTTTGAAGCATAAGGGTTTCATACCTGACTACGTTGAAAACTGACATCAAGACCTTGAAAATTTACATTAAACAGAATTTCTATTCTCTGCACAGCTTCAGTCTCATAGCAAAAATGCTCAGCAATTCAGCGCAACCCACCACAGCTAGTCCTGGCATGGTTTTCTCACTCAAGACTTGAAGAAATAGAAAATAATATTGAAGGTTTTTCTACCTGTCTGTCTAAGCAGATGCAGTTTTCTGCCCTAGGATCGGTATAGATTATGCAGCCACACACACCACTCTGAGGGTGGTTTTCTGCAGAGCTGAGATGTTTCTTTTTCCAAGATGAGCTGTCAACATGTTGATCTGTAATAGCCTCAATAACAAGCACAGAAAGAGGAATGAGTAAAACCAGTCTGATGTCAGGAATACGTGTTGTACAGCCTAATTCCAGGCTACAATTCAAACCCTGTTTTTCACAAGAAGGTTGCCTTTGGCTTCATTTCGACCTATAGCTCATCAATTCATGTATCAGCTTCTAGAAATCAAAGTTTTTCATTCCCAGCCCCCAAGTGTTTCCATGGAGGAGACCATTTGCTGAAGGCCTTGATGATGGAAAGAAATCTAAAGCATGCCTGATGTAAAAGGTCATTGAAAGGGTTTCAAACACTATTCTGGCACATAACAAAACTAGGAAGGTTTCAATAAAGAAAAATATACAATGAGACTTAAGTAGTTGGTTCTTTCGAGTTACCACCCATTCTTTGCCTGGAAAACAATAGAGAGATTAAGTACATACGCAACACATAGCTCTCTTTTAAACAAAACAAAACAAAACAAAACAAAAAAAAAAGAGGAAAAGCTTTTCAAGTGTCTTTATCCCCTGTTCTCTTCTCTTTTACTCTCTTTGCCTCTCTCATATGTGCCCTCTTGTGTCACAAAAAAAAGGGATTCTGGTCCTTTCATCATTTTTTATTCTGCTTCACATTTACTTGAAGTTACAATGGACTAATTTGAACATCCTAGTTTAACAGTGACTTCTTTAAACATTAAATCCCTGGTATTAGTGTTACTAGGATCTTTTTATGGCAGAACAGATTCTTTTCCCTGCGTGTGGGGTGCCCACCCTTACCAAGCAGCAGAGCCGTGAGCTGTAGCCATCACACTGCCTCACCATTAACCTCCCAAGAGGTCAGTGCCCACCACTGTGGTCAGGGGCAAAGCAAAGCAACCCCCCTCACCTTGCTGTGCCTCTGTTTCCCCTTCTGCCTTTTCACTTATTTGTGCTGCAACCCAATTGCTGCAAGGAGCAGCTTGTCAGGTTTGTTTGAATTTGGCCCAGCCTGGTGGGTTCTGAGCTCGACTGGGCTCGCAGGACTATAACTGGCTGCTAGACGCTCTAGCTACTAGACATTCCCTCCTCCTCAAACACTTTTTTCCTCTTGATAACTGAGGGAAAAGATCATGGAAAGGAATTGGCTGAAATCTGAGCTTTGCCTTTCCTCATCCTCCCTGCTGGATAGATATCCCTCTTGGACAGAGCCAGGCTCTGAGTAATGGGGACCACAGTTCAGATGATTTGCAAATGTCTTGCAGTGACAAGTTTGACTTATATCTCAAGTTTCTCTTGTTCTTCCACCCACCCAACTGCACTGTGCCTGCAGACCAGCACGGCCTCCTAAGTCCTGTAGCACTGAAGGAAGCTCACGTGGACTGGGCTATGCAGCCACCCGCAGCTCTGGAATAAGGTCTTCAATGCTCACCTGACTCAGGTCACTGCACAAAGATGTGCCAGCCTGCCAGGCTCATTTGTTATTTTGGAAATGACCCGCCACGGTTTCTGCACTGCTAATTGGCCATGATCCATTTCCTGTTTTATGCATTCATCTCCTGCTTCTGCTGCCTGATCTGAGAGATGCCAAGTACATCAGTTTGTGTACAGCGCTTTAAACTTGGACTTAATGTGTAGGGTATTAAACAGAGATTTTGATTAGATTAGAGATCAGGATCTGTTTGTGATAATCATCTCTGCAATCATTCTCACCAAATCATCTTACTGCCTGCAGTGACTACATCTCTGGAGTGAATGCAGGAAGAAAATATATAAGACTCAAGGCACTAGAGTTACATCAGAGATGGCTTTGGCCCAAGGGTTTATGCAAAACAGATTTGTAATGTTGCGAATTTGTATTTTTCGTTTCTGTTTCAAAGAGGAAAAGAGAAGCAACAGTTGATACTGTCATGAAGTTGCAAGCCTGAAACACCAAGGAGTGGAAACTTCGATGTTTTTAACACCATTAATCCAAGTCTGTTGGACCTGTGGACCATTTTTGCAATCAAATGTTTATGCAATGCATTGCAGTTGGCTGAATACTGTAATTCAAACAGAGGAAGTTTGACACTAAAATTAGTGGGAGTTTTCTCTACATTAGCGTTATAGGATTGGTTAGCACTTGAAGAACAACTGTTCTTCTTCCATAAAGGCCCTCACTGATGAGCTCCTATACTGTACCAGCTTCTCTTCTTTACCTCTATGAGATCGCTGTGGTAGCTGGAGGATGGCATGCTCTGAGTGCAACTGCCAGTCTGTGGCACATGGTTGTATTTTTTGTTCTTAAATGACATGACCATTGAGACAGCCAACGTGTCAGAAATCAGGCCTTGCCTGAAGGCCAGGAAGGCCAGGCCCCAGCTGAACCCAAGCAGCACAGGTGGGAACCACACCAAAGAAGTGTGTTCACCTGGGGCGTTCGTTGGAGTGGTACGGAGCCTTGGGCTCACGCTGGGTCTCTCACGAAGCTCGGAGAGTTGGACAGCCTCCATTTCTACAAACACCTTCCGTCCCCTCCCACCTGCTGAGAGGCTGAGACTCCTCAGCGTAGCTGCAAAGCCCTGTGGGCTCCTGCGGCTGCACCAGCAGGAAGCTGTGAGTGTGCCCGAGCCCGGCCAGCACGGCACGTGGCTCCCCCATCGGCCCCCTGCTTAGACCTGCCACTTCACAGTCAACTTCTAGTGATAACTCAGGTTTCCCAGATGCAAACTGCTGTCTGTAATTTTCAAAGCAATTATGGGTCTGATTTCAGGTTTTCTCCCAGATAAAAGTAGACAAAATGCTAGGACATTTTGTCCTGTACTCCCTTCACCTGTCCAATCGCATGGAAATTACTACTATGATATTTGTATGGCTGGTCCAGAAGCCAAACTTGGCACTAACTCACTCTATTACTAAAATAAAGACAGCATCCTCATAAGCCAAACTAACTAACTGCCTATTATCCCCTCCAGAGCTGTCATTTCCCTGCCCTAGCAGGACAATAGATGATACTCTCATGGGGAAATCAACTACCCCTTTTAAACCTAAGCAAGTGTACTTGACATACTCATTTTCTGAAACTCTATATGTTCATGTCTCTCTCCTCTTATGGCATACCTCTCATGGTATGTTGGAGTCAGTTCTGTCTTATCATCATTGCCATGGTTACCTTATCATCATTACAGTATATATGTGTTGCTATAATACTATTGTGGATGTCGTATCAAAATTCCCTAAAGCAAAATGATCCCGGAACTTACTCTGTACACATCTCAAACCACGAAGCATTGATAGCTTTATGATCTGTTTCCCAGCTAAAACAAAGTTGGCTTGTATGTCTCTGCTGACATACAGCTGTTTGTCCTTCCTGGTAGAAAGCAAATTACTCCATGTGTCTTCTTCACTGTAAGCCTCTTCCTTATATACTGTCACTGCTTTTTTTCTAGCCACTTTCCCACTGACAATGTGTTTGGGGGAATTGGGCTTGGATAGAACTTATACATCTTGTGTCTTCAATGACTGAATGCTCATTTCTTTGAAAGACAAAACCAAAGCCTTGACTGGAAACGAGAATGTGCATACGTGTGTGGTTGTGCATCAGTGTGTGTAATCACGTTTTATGTGTGGAGTCTCAAGAAAACATCTCTAACTCAGCTTGGGATTGAACTGATACTCAGCTCAGTTCTAACTACCAGATTTCCCATCATGTTCATCCTTTAACAACAGCTCCTTACTACATTCACAAGCAGAGGCTTTGAATATGTTGTGATAATGAATGTCATTATGAGGTTAGAGTACAATGGTGTGAAAAAAGTGATTCATTACTGGGAAAAAAAAATCTGCATGGATGATACATTGCCTACATGCATGATTCTGGGTTTAGAAACGATGAATGATGAACACTTGCTAAGGCTTGGCATTGGAAGCAGATCCTCACCAGAGCTCTCACTGCCAGTCAGGCTCTTCTGGGCGAGCTGGGGCAGCAGTGGGTGCTGAGTGCGGAGGGGCAGATTTCCTCCATCAGAAACAACCCCCCATCCACAAAAACTTGAGTTCCTCAGGTGACACCTGTTTTTCTTTCTTTAGCCACAGCAGACAGACATGGGGATTGTGTGCTTATGCCAAACAACATTCAAGGGCTCATGTTGTCTAGAAAACTGCATTCACCTTCAAGCCACACTGGTCCCTCCCTGTAGCACAAACTGGATTCCCCAGCTGGAAAGCTGCTTTGTTTCCTCCAGGCTTGCACAAGTCTGTGAGACAACTTGCAGGCAGTGTGGATGACAGGAGAGCTGTAACCAGAACTGTGATCCCATGCCCTGACCCAGTGCAAATTCCTGGAGTCATTCCTCTTTCTTTCCTTATTGTTATACGGTCAATCTGCCACTACTTTGCAGGCTCTTAAATCATGGTTCTCACACCGAAATGGGCTAATTTCTGGCTGTCACTGCTGCACAAATGGTAGCACCAGAGAGGAAAAGTCTGATCACCTGGGTGTTTGAAGGCCTGAAGTGGTGTCTGGAATAGCTGAACTTCTCTGGGAACACTACTGGCTTCATTACTGTTGCATACTTCATACTTTTTGGCAATGCTCTCCCTAATGCAGCCGAGGATACTGTTGGCCTTTTTTTACCACAAGCCTGCACTGCTGGCTCATGGTCAGCTTGGTGTGTGCCAGAACCCCCAGGTCCTTCGTCCTTCTCTGCAGAGTTGCTTTCCAGTTGGTTGGACCACGGCATGCACTGGTATATGGGGATGTTCCAGGAATTTGCTTTTCCCCTTGCTGAAGTTCAAGAGGGTCTCCTCCACCCATTTCTCCAGCCTGTGCACATCCCTCTGGTTGGCAGCACAACCATCTGGTGTATCAGCCACTCCTCCCAGTTTCGTATTGTCTGAGGGTTTCGTACTGCTGAGGGTGCACCCTTTGCCATCATCCAGGTCATTAACGTAGATGTAAAACAGTACTGGCCCCAGTATTGACCCCTGCAGTACACTGCTACTCACTGCCTACAACTGGCCTGGTTGTTCAGCCGGTTTTCAATCCACCTCACCAACCTTAGAGAGTCGGTAATTCCTGCTGGTCACAAGGAGTTCTGCGATAGAGTCTGTGCTGCCAGCTGCTGCTGTGCAGGTCTCCTTTCTTTTCCAGCCAGGTCCAGGCAGTTGTGAAATAGACTGGTGGCTAACATGCAGACTAATATGTCCTGGCTCTTTGGAAAATATGGTTTGTAACCTGAATTGAAGAGCTCTGGTGAATCCCACAACATAGTAACTGAGTTAAATGCAAATTACGTCATCATTTATGAAGTTTCAAAAACGCAAGTGCTCTTATAAACTAATTGAAATAGATATAAACTCTTTTTACTGGAGTGCTATTGAACTTTACCAACGGCCTGGTGTTTTGCGCCATCTGTGTAATGGGTTACATAGGATTACTCAGCCCCCAGCGGCACAGGGATGGAGAAGAGAGGCAGTTTTCTCAGTGGGGCTGGCAGCAGAGCCAGCTGTGGTAGTCCCTCATGGATGGGCTATCAGACAGGTGTGGAGATCCTGCATAACCAAACTAGTCCCAATCTAGAGAAAACAGTCAACAGCATCATGCCTGAAAGTCACTCAAGACGGCTTGTTTTATACTGTAACTTGCTCTGGGATACCTTGGTGTGGTAGATATGAGCTCACTTGATAAAGGTGACCTTAAAATACTACGTGCTGAGGCCGGTTCTCATCTCTGCCCCTTCACCAATCAATAACATCAGGGACATGGCTGCAGAAGGCCATTCTGAACAGCAATGTGCAGCATCAGCATCAACAAGGAGCAGGTCAGCAGAGGTTCACAACCATTTGAGTGCATTGGTGCTTTTGCCTTGGAACTTGCTTTTTAATCACCATTGGCTTCATAAAATTATTTATGGTACTTATTTAGATTATTTCCTTTTGCTCCTTCCAGAAGCATGGGAATATATTCCATAGAAAGGAACGGACTGAAATTTGCCTGAAATGATGCATAAAATCTAGAATTATGGTTTTCTTTTTGCAAAAAGAAAAAAAGAATGTTGCTCATCCCTATTCAAAGATACGAAAAGAAAGTAATTTTGCATAGTCAGGTTTCATTTTAAAGAATGACTTTTAAGGGGAGAATAATTTTTGGATGAGCCAAATTCAATGAGCGATCATCCCAGAGTGCCTGTACCACTGAGTCCTGCAGCCTCGTGCACATTTAACACGTGGCTGCAGCCCATCAGGATGGCTGGCCATGCCTCAGGTTGCTGCACACAGCAGATCAGCATGGCGTGCTGGGGCTGTGCTCTGTGCAGGACCTACTTACTAAAAATGAAGGTAGCCATATTTTGCTCTGCCTCAAACAAATCAGTGACCCTGAATTTTCTGGCAAATCCCCATATGTGGTCTTCTGTGGGAAAAAATTTGGGTCTTTCTTGTGTTCGTTAAAAATAAAAGAGAAAAAACTTAGCACCTCGCATAATAGCATTAGTCAGTTCCATTTACAGGTTGCTTAGCTCAGCTGGATTAATGGCTACTAAATTGACAAAATTGAAAGACCCTTTTTCCATCATCTCCTTTAAGAAACCTATGTCATTAGGCATACTTAAAAATTACAGGTAGCAAAAGATCATCTTGGCTCTCCACTTTGACCTCTTACATTTACAGAATTCCTTATTATATCATTCCCACCATTATCTTATCTAACATGGTCATACAGATCCAGAGCTTTTGATTCAGACAAACGGTGGCCTGTCTACACTACTGCCCAATTATCCTTATTAACTTGTTCTTGAATTTAACTTTCCAGTTTTAGCTTTCACTTTTCTAACTTCCAGCAAATGTTGTTCCTAAAACTGTAGATGAAACACAGGAACTTTTGACAAGGAAACTTAATAGCCAGAGGGAGGGGGGAAAAGTGGAGGGCAGCTCCTGCTCTGCTTGGTTAAGCAGGACTTCCACTGGCTTCCTGAAACAGATGAGGTCCTGATAAAAACAGTCATGATTGACTGTGGTGCTATCTGGCTGCATTCTAGCTTTTTAAATGAATACGAAAACTTGCCAGACACCTAATCTTTTTCAAAGGAACAGCCAAGAGGGAAAAGAATTATGCTGTGCAGTTTTGAGACTAACAGCCTACAGTAAATGAGACCTTGATCAAGCACAGCTCAATAGCCATGTCAATGCAGGAGGCATTTATATCACGTGCTGTTGCCTATCCAAAAGCCTTAACTAGTACTTTACATTCCAGGCAAGGAGGTACCGAAAATACCTGGGATGGACTGGCATCTGGAATGGCCTTTGCTGCCTGGTAACAACAGCAGGTGAACTAGGTTAGAACAGGCTCTTTTCTTTTCAGTGGCTAAATATTGAAGAAATGAGTCCCAGCCTTAATTTAATTTTTGTTTTAAAAAAAACCAACCAAACAAAAAACAAAAACAACAACAAAAGCAACAAAACAAAAACAAAACAAAACTATCGTATCAGAATTATTTGCTGTTGATAGAAACACACAAGTTTTTGAGGTGCTCTTAAATCACTCCTTGAGCTCGGTAATATTTTGTGGCAACCTTGTAAAGTAGCTGAATACGTAGGTGAGGAATAGGAGAATCCTGTGCCAGTATGATCACAGTCTCCTTCATCACTCACATGTTGTCCATGAGCTGTGAGTGAGGCTGATGAGAATTTGCTGATCTCCACACTGTTTGGCTGCTCTACGCCTGTGTCTTACCCATCTCCCAGCTCGTTTCATGTACTTTTCACAGGGTGCTGAGCTGCTGGCACCATGTGCCAAGTCTCCTTCACTTCACATTGAGTCGATGGGGCTTGAGGATTCAAATAAGCAGGTAGGGTCAGATACATTTTCCTTTATCATCTGGAGGCCTAATCCAGAGCTGACTGATGTCAGCTGAGAGGTTCAGAGTCGCTTCAGTGGACCTTGATTCAAGACCCAGGTCGTCCGATTGCACTGGAAGACAGGGTAAGAATACATTTGTGTGGGATGTGTATCTGCGGCATCGAAACAATAAGTCCCATTATGTGTCATCTTGGACTTTAAGGATATGGTTTCTATTCTGGCAAAACACTAAATTCTCCAAGTAAGAAAAATCTTGGCACCAAGTCTTTGCCTCTAAAAGCATTTCTAAAAGGATTCTTTTTTAAAACAGAGAGAACCATTATTCTCTTACTTCTCATTTTGAAGAAAGTACACAATGTAGATTAAAGTATTACCATTGTTTGATCAAGCAATGCACTTAAATGTTTGTTGGGAAAAGGTTTTTCAAAATACAGAAAAATATCCTTTGATAATGCAGTGTCAGACCTTTTGACGAATTACAGTATATCACCCAACTCCCATTCCTCCTGCTCAAACAGTGAGACGTGTTTGCATACATTGTGTAGGCTTATATTTCTCCTTAATATAGGTGTATGGTGAAAAACAAAACAAAACAAAAAAGAAATAAACAAACACAAAATGAAACAAAACGAGCAAAGAATAAACATTTGGACAGCCTGAGAGGACAACTAAGACCACATTTATCTAGTGTAATTCCATTCAGATTCCCACAAATATGAGGTAAATTGATTTTGGAATAAAAGTGTTTTGTGTTAAAGAAAACAAAACACGCATGTGTACGTCTCAGAAAACTAGATAGGCAGAGAGCAGAAAATGTACAGGACGGGGTGAAAGCTGTCCATGAGAAGGAGAGCACCCGCGGACATTGTGTCCTCTCCAGGAGGTTCACAGAGGCCTCCTGGCCACTGTGGGCCAAGCTCTTGGACAGTAGGTGTAGGGGCATCGGTCCCACTTGGGTGAAAGGTCTGCACATTAGCAAAAGTTAGCTGTCTGTCAGAGCTGAGCACCTGAGGGTCTCGCTGTGAGGAGGGGAAAGGAACAAGCACTTCCAGAGGCTGATTCAAGCATCCCAAGGTAGGAGTTTAAGAGAGCTGAGATGAGTCTCAGTCAGGGGGCACCTGCTTTTCCCCACTGACTGCTACACGAAGTCTGTGATACAGACAAGAATGTTCTCCCCACTTCAAAGTCAGTAGGAGCAGCCCAACAGCTTTAAACCATACCCTCAGCCACAGAGAACCTGGGAGCTCAGGTCACTTCTAAGGTTTTATATATGAATGATAGGCAACTGGGGGCTAAAACATGATTAAGAGTCCTAGGTGAGGCTGCAGTGTGGCAATAACTTCAGGCAGACTTTATTACCTTGGTTGCTGGATATCCCCGTGACTGATTCCTGCAGCCTCTGTACTTGCATTTGGAATAGATATCTCAGCCTGCCTTCGTCTGTGTATGATCAGATACTTCTCTGAAGCAACCCTGTTTATTTACATGTCACGAATGCAGGAAGCGTTTTCCTTAGCCAAAATTTCAACCTCTTTTTTTCAGCCAAAATTCTGCCCAAAGAGGTTGCCTGTCTTATAGCTTTCTCTTGAGGCCTTACTATGGTTTGCTGCACTTGCTGTTTCCGGACTTCAGCCCCTTGAAGGACTTATTGTCTTTTTACCTCTGACTTACAGCCTCGTTGTACACTATCAAACATTAGCATCAAGACCACCGCACTATGTGCCCTGGCGGTCATATTAGCCCATAATTTGGGCTTCTCTTTGGTCAGCTACCAAGGAGTAACCACTACCTCTTTTAGCCCTCATGGAAAGCTTTTATTCTCTCCAGCAGTTTCAGTAAGGTTTTTGATCATGTAGACTTATTAGAAATGACACAAACTTCACCATAACAGTAAAATGCGAAATCCTTTCATGAACCTTACAGAGTTCCTGGCTTCAGAGATGCTGCAGCATGTGTAAGATTTGTGCATAGCAAACCACAATGGCACGTGATATTATTTTTGTAGCCCTTCCACCTCTTCCATCCAGCCCTTCCTTGTTTGCCATGCTTATCTGTCCAGTGATACTTATATATGGAAAGAAATCTCCTCAGGTTAGAGACCTGCCAGTCAGTGAGTGTCTGTAAAGTGCAACACACTCTGAACAGTGTGGTATTAATGGTGAATCACATTTGCTTTGCAGACAAAAAAACAGTTACTTGAGTTTTCCCTTCTGTGTATCAGAAGGAATACTTTGGATGGAAGGACTCCTTACGTCCAAAGGGTAAAAAGCCACTGCTACGATGGCGATTTCAGCTGTGGTAATCTACCTGTGACAGGACAGATAAGACTGACCTCCTGTCTATTAGCAGCAGGATTTTGTTGTAACAGCCTCTCCACAGCTGCAGGCAAAGTGAATTACCGTGCCATTAAAATGGACACTGGGCCCAATGGTATCCAATTTTACTGCAGTGGTACTTAGATAATCAAGTTTCATTACATCAAAGGCTAGGCCAGGCAGTTATCTGTGTGGATATTTTTCCTGCAGTAAGACAGCCCCGACTCCCCTTCCTTCCCTTCACTTAGGGACATTAAAGCATTCAGGCAGGAGCTGACTACAGAGACAGGTGGGCGAGGAAACAGAGGGAATATTGACTTTTAAAGTAGTTTCTTGCCTGTATAGGATTAAGGAAGTTGGGTAGACAGATGGTCACTTTGTCTCCCTCATCACTTGCATCTTCCAAGCACCAGCTATTTTTCTACTCATTTCAGCTTGTATCCCAGCACACCATCCATCAGTCTCCTTGGAGGATGATCTGCTGGCATGGCAAACACAGGGAGAAGGAAGAGAGCAAGGAAAACCAGACCCAAGGGTCTCATTGCAATAAAGCCTGAGGCACCCTTGCCTTTCCTCCTTACCACTGCGCCCAATCCCTCCCCAGCTTCTGTGCAAGTGGAGGACAGATGGCCAAGCATCACTCAGACCAGAGCAGTGTCCCCAGGGAACAGGGCTGAGAGTGCTCGTCTTTGCACCATGGTGGAAGAGTGGGACGCACAGCAGAAAGTAGTTACATTTGGGAAATGCACACCGTTCCTCCGAGTCTGATGGCAACAGGAGCTTTCCATTGATGTTAGTAAGAGCAACAGAAGATTCCTGCTCCATTCGCTGCACTTGCTGGCATTTCCATTTCATGTTGCATTCTTAGACTACCTTGTCTATTTCTGTCTGGGACTTGGCCAGTGTCTCTGTTGCCAGCTACCCATTTTCCAGTGCATTTCACATTACAAATACTGCTTTTATGTTAGTTCAAATCATTCCTATTTCATGATAAAACCATTATTTTTTGTTTAGCAGCTGGATCCAATCTCTTTCAGTCACTTTTTTAAGCACACCATGGGCCAGTCCCCAGTGTGGTGGCTTGGGTAGCCTAACTCAGTAACTTATTATGGGTAAGAGGACTTCCAAAAGAACTGAGGAAGGCAGGCAGACAATTGCAAGGAGCCCGCTGTGGGCTTTGGACATCCCACCTTCGAGTCTTGCAATCCTTCCTCCTTCGCCTGCTGTCAGCTCTCCATCCTCATCCTTATCCTGCTGGTCATACATTATGGGAGCTCTTCGTTGCACAAACTTCACCAAAGTCAGAGGAGTCACCAAGTGGTTTTAGCCAGATGTTAGACGCTGCCCAGCTGCAGCTCAGCTGGCTCCGACCTGCATATCAGCAGTGTCACATCTCTTTTTGCGTTGCCCACCATAATGCATAATTCCTACAGTGTGTACAACTGCACTCTGTGAGCAGGAGATAAACTTTTCCTCCCTGCATGTATTTGCTATAGCTTTAGGACTCCCTCTATTTACTAGCAAGAGATTAAAAAATGGACGTGAAATATAAAGATGTGAAAATTCCCATCTGATCCATAAAAAGGTAGTTTAATCCCTCACTGCTCTTTCAGCCCTGGAAGCAGCCTGAAAATAGATTGACCTTGCAGCATATGTGAAAGTTAACAAGCAGAGGCTCTGCTGGAGGGACAGGGTTTTCAAGCATGGTTTCTGAGCTGGGGATTCCCGGCCTCACCTTCCGGAGGTATAAACCCAACTCCACTGGTAACTGCATCTCAGCTCATGTTAGCAAAACACTCTGGGTAATATTTTTCATATTATTTTCCCTCTCATACATCCCAAGACTGTATTTTCCTTTCCTTAATTATGGCTTTTCATTAACTACTCATCCTAATTTCTTCATGAGTGATCACCCCACGTTCTTTCCCTGCATTACTCTCGCCCAGTCATGGATACCCTGCTTCGTAGTTGCATTTGTAATTGTCCTAACTGTGTTGTGCTTATACTTGTCACATTTCATTTCCTTCCTGACAGCTCCTCTAATTCATCCGGGTCATTGCAGTAGCTCCTAGATTATTAAGTACTGTCCCAAAGTGCTGGGCCATCTCTGTACTAACATTTCTCCCACTCCTTCCTGCAGGTTTCTCTTAAATTTTATAAGAAACATGAGGCCTCTGAGAGATGCCTGGGGAGCCTAGTCCTTGGCAGAGGGATGTGGGGAAGGGATGGGTGGGTATGCAATATTGAAAGCTGAGAGATGTGAAGTGCGTAAGATGAATAAGTTAGCAAAAGCCACCTACACAGAGGTAGGAAAGAGGAGGCAAAGAGGCATAGCACCAGGAGATACAGCAGGTTGCGCATGGAAAGGGATGGGAGAGAGTTCATCAGCATTTTCCTGACCCTTCCATAAAAACATACTTCTCTGGCTTGACAAGAGAAAAGAGGTCTGAAAGAGCTTCTGGTTGAAAAAGGTAGGTCTGGTCAGCTTTGGTGTTGCATGGTGGCAGCAGGTCCCTAACCAGAGTCAGGCATGAATCCTGGTGACATGATGAGCTCTGTCCCTCCAGGGTGCGAACACAGCCAGGCTCACCCTCCAGAAGGGGAGGCTGGATCAGAAAGTGGAGACGGTCGCTGCAGCTCAGCACTCACAGTGGGGTGAGCAAACACAGGAGAGACCCAGAAGATCACAACTTATGAATTTGAGGGAAGACATGGAGAAAACTGCGGTCAGCTTGGCACGCATGCTCAGGATCACAGAATCACAGAATGGGCAGGGTTGGAAGGGACCTCTGAAGATCATCTAGTCCAACCCCCCTGCCGAGCAGGATCACCTAGAGCACGTTGCGCAGGATGGCATCCAGGCGGGCTTTGAATATGATTGGAGAAAGCAAAAGTGTCCCATGGTGTTAAAAAAGTGAGACAGAAAAGAAGCAGCAAAACGTGGAGACCCGAGACATATTACTGTCCTACAAGAGGCATTTTGAGGGCAGACATGCCCTGGCCCCACTTTTCAAACTATGACTTTCGTTGTGCACTCATGAACCTCCCATCTTAGCAGCATGAGCATGGAAACAAAATCACTGCAAAAGAGCTGAGAATGTGCCTTCGACCTGACGGCACCATATGAGGAAGGAGCACAAGAACAGATCTGCATGGCAGCAGGGCTTCTCTCTCTGACCTATGCATTTGCACCAGATACAGCCAAAAGCACCCAACGAACAAACCTTCAAGGTACAAAAAAAAAGTGTGAAAAGCCCCTTCCTGCCCTCAGGTCCCCTGGAGCCACCTGCTTCTACTCTCCCAAAGTGAAGCGCTGTCCCCGAACAGGCAGTATTGCCCCCAGCAGAGACATGGTCAAGAAGAAGACATTGCTGGGTTGATGTGCCTGCCTCAGTGGCTTCACTCACCAGTGCGTCAGTCTACTTTAAAAGGTGTTTGTCAGGTTTAACCATTAAAAATAAAGGCTGCAGAGCAAATATCACCTCTCTTCTTCCCTGGGACCTGTCTGTCTGGGACATCCTCTGCAGCAGGCACTTGCAGCTCTGGTAGGGTATGAGCCAAGCCCTGTGTGGTATGGGCTGTCAGTTCTGCAAAAGCTCTGGGAGCCACAGTGAGGTAAACGCAGAGCTGCAAATGTTGATGTAATGACAGCTCTGGAGTCTGATAACTGCTGCGTCTGCTTAAATAGGCAAGTCCCTGCAGAGCCCCGTTAGAGAAGATCATGGTAATTGCATATGCAGTTCATGATGAAGGGTTGTCCTGGGTGCCGTTGCAGGGGTCGCTTACCAGCAATGCACTGGAAATGGTGGTCCAAGCCCTGTCTCTGCTTGCGTGGGCTGCACTTTTGGGGATGGAGAGGAATGGCACTGGCCAAAAAGCACACCCTTTATACCAGGCAGGACAGAGGATGCCTGTTGCGGAGTGGACATGCAGATCAGTGCTACAGAAAGGAGCAGTTTGCTGTGCAGTGAAGGTTAATGGTGCTGGAGTGCACAAAACCTGTCTGTGACCTTCACAGCCAGCTCACGGGGGAGGTAACTGAGTTTCCTGACTAATCTAGCGAGTAGCCAAAGCTATTTCAGAGCATGCTGCCCCTTTGCATTATTTGTGGTGTGACAGTACCTTGACGCCTGAGCCAGGTGGTGCTGTATGGCCTGGCACAAGCACGTAGTCAGAGACATTTCTCACTTGGAAGAGCCACCACTTTGGTCATCGCTAGGGCTGCTGTCTCTACAGAGGAACTAGAGCCAACACTCTGATTCATCTTCTGAGATATATGGGAATGCTCAGCTTCAAGCGCACACTTGAGTCTCACACAGACCATCTGAGAACAATCAGTCTTGTCCTCTACTGCACAAGAGGAAGCATTATATTTCATTATATATAAGGTGTCCATCATTAGGAATAAACTTGTTCCTTCCCGACTGAAGGAGAGAGGAAGATAGAAGACAGACCTATTTGCTGCCTAGCAAACTTCATATTCAATCTTCTCCCTTCACACTGACACAATAATTGTACGTGTGTGTTCCTGCCTGCCTGTGAAGGCTGTGGCTAGGTCCTTGCCCAGCTTGTTAAATGCCTGACTTCCTAGAATCTTCCCAAGGAATGTGCCAAAAGGATCCTGTTTGCCATGGAGACCATCTCCTGCCTCATCTATCAAGTGCTGGGACTCCTCTTTGTACCATTTCACATCCCTTTCTTCCTATCAAGCTGCCATCCACTTCACCACACCCTGTGCCATGGGCTGTTTGCAGGAGGAGGCTGGCGTGGTCAACAGGCTCTGCACCAGGGCTTGGGGCAGGGAGCTCTGGAGCTTTCCTGCAGGGCTGTGCCGGGGCTCGCGTGTCCTTCACCACACGCAAACCTCCCCAGTGGGTGTGCGGGTGGGAACAGAGACACGGGGGTTTGTGAGGAGACAGACGCAAAGCCAAGGTGGTGTTATGGAAAGGCAAGGATGGGCTGCGAGCTCACGTCCTCGCGCTGTGCCTCTGTTTGCTCTTCCATTACACGGGGATGATCACACCTGCCTGCCTCACAGCCTGGTAAACGTATCTACAAGGCTTCAGATGGGAGATGTTGTAAATGTCAGCTCTAATCATTTATATGTCACAAGCTGGAAATACAGGCAGAGTCATGTGCGCTCTCCTTTCGTGCTTTCCCAGAGGAGAAGCGGCATTCGGGGAGCTAGGAAGAGTCTGGCATCTCCTCAAGAGCAGCCCCTTTGGGCCGCAAAAAGGGGGTGAGACGAGGGGCCGCCTCGAAACACAGCCACACGTCTGCACTCCTTTCCTTCCCTTCCTGCCACGCCAATGCAACCGAGGGTTAAAACAGCACGGGGAGCTTACCGGTGATTTAAAGTGCAGGAGGCAAAGGAAAGAGGCTGAGGTCTCAGCACAGTGAATATGCAAGAGCCAGACTGGCCTGGGCGGGTGGATAAAGAGGTGTCAGGATTACACGTGGTAGCAGAATGGCTGGGTTTGAAGTGGGATTATTGAGCTGATGATGGGAAAGTTTGCGTCTCTGCATTCTGCAGGAGTGCAGGTAATGAGCAGCAAACAAGGCAAGAGTCGCACCCAGCCAGGAGAACAGGGAGACAAAGCATTATCTGTCAGGGAGAGGCACAAGCTGAAAAAAGGGAGTCATTAACAGAGGGAGATAAATCTGTGGAGGGGGAAGAGTGACAAGAAAGAGAGGTTTTTCTGTACCATGGAAAGTACTCATTTTTCAATGCCTTGTGTCCCCAAAGAGCGGTATTAAGATACGTGGCTGCTGTGGTATAGCTGGCATAGCATACCTATATTGTACGTGCCATGCCATGGCACTACTGTCTGTAACTTTGCAGGTCTGACACGTGTGTGCATCCCGATCGGTGTGTGCTACTGCAAGCACAGTGCAGCCGTGTGAGTGATGAACTGCTTTCATCAGTCCGCATTAAATGTTGAGAATTAGCGCAGCGATAAGCCATATTTCATGCTAGGTTACAGGGGAAAACAGTAGGAGATAGGATTTATGCTCTCTGTATAAATGAACTTTATAAGCTTTTCTTCGCAAGGGAAAAAGAAATTGTGCCTGATAAAGTTCTGCACTAAAAAAAAAATGCAACGTTTCTAAAGTGGGGAAAAAAACAGCTTTTGTTATCACTGGTGATTAATTGAATTGATGCGTAACTGGTGTTCCAGAGCAGGGGAGATTAGAAACAGTGACAGAGTGTGCCTCAGTGGTCCCCATTCTACTATTAGCTGAAATTACAGTCCAAAGCAGACTGACTTCTGTACCCCACAAATTCATAAAAATTCAAGAGCCACTCTCACCCGTCTACTTTTGATAAATTCTTTTTGATTCAGTAACCTTTCTTAATGGAATTTCTCTCTCTTTCTTTTCTTTTACCCTTTTTTTCACTTTGGTCCACACATTATTCCCTCCCGCTCTCCTCTGTGGGAGTGCAGACCTCTGACTAAACATCCATGTTATAATCTGTACAGGAATTTACTGATGGTGCATGACAGAAGGGACTTAAAGAAAATTATGCATTTCTCAGATCTACCCTAGGGCACACAAATCAAAGTCTCCCCTGAATACTGTCTAGTAAAACTGAAAGTAGCGACACTTTATATGGAAATCAGATGATCCTAGGACATAATATAGCTAAACATATATCAAAACATAGTGACAATGAACCTAAAAACTGCTTTTTCTTTAGTGAGGATCTAAACCTCGAATTTGTTTTGTTTCTTATATGTTCTGCTATTGTATATGTCTTTTTCCCAGGTAATGAGAAAAAACCTACAAGGAATACAGCTTCACTGGGCAGGCTCCAGAGCTCGTGATTCTTTTTTCATTATTATTTTGCTTATGGGCCACCTTTATTTTGCACTGAGTCTTTCCACCACTTTAAGAAGAGTATTTAGAAAAGGTCAAACAATAGCAAATACCTTGATCTCAGCTGTCCAATGGACTCAGTCAGAAAGGGAAGAGCATCATTTGGGGTGCCTTGATAGCTGATGGTACTTCTCGGGTAGGGGGCTGTAAGAGAACATCTCGAATTTTCCTTTTTGTTCCACTGCTTTTGTGCTTGTGTTACAACAAAAGGCAAAGTAAAGCGCGGAAACGTGATGTCTTGTACGCAACGCCTGCTGCTTTTGCTCACGCTTGTTCCTTCCCGGGGGATGAGCCATTACCAGCAGAGCCCCTCCAGCTGTTACTGGTGATGGCTGTGCACCAGCAGCTGCCACTTGCAGGTTCATTGCAGCTGGGACATAGATCCTACAACATCTGCGGTTGCGTCACTTCCCCCGGGGCTTCTGCAGACCTTTGTACTCCTTTTTTGTTGATGAAAAGGGGTGGAGGGGTCTACGTACAATTTGTGCACGGAAACAAGCCAAAGAGGGATAGAGAAGGTCCTATGCCAAAAACAAATGGAAAAGCAGAGTAGCTACAAGGATGATCATGTTTATTCCGCTGGTGTTCCTTGTTCAGCATGTGAAGAATTTGCTCTCTGCGATGCTTTGTATCGTTGTCTTACAGCAGGAGGAATCAACTCATTTTCAGGAAGCGTAAGAAAAAACGGAGAAGCCCGAGTTCAGCTTCCCTTGGGGCTCTCCATTTTGATGAGCTCGTGGATTAGCCCAAGCCCTTTCCCACGTCCATAGGTGCGTGGGATCTGATGGCAGCCTGCAGCTCATCTTAACAGGGTGCGGGGATACAGGTCAGCTCATCCACGAATGCAACCGGGCACCAAAATAGAGGCAGGAAAGAACAAATAGCCAGAGCACAGAACGTGTTAACAGGTGTACAGGTTCAGACTCCTATTCTGTGATAACCTTTCTGTGGGCAAGTCAATTAGTTTCTCTGTGCCTCATTTACATATTCATAAATTCAAAATTAAACTAGTTTCTGGTCTCCCAGGACCACTATGAAAGGTAAATTATATTAAATATTGCAACCCACTTTAGCCTATGATACCAGCAGTGATTTAAGCACCAAATAGAGAAAAAGGGAGATTTTATACACAGCTTTCCTTTGTGGTAGAAGAAGAGCTGACGGTGATGTCACCCTTTAGGAGACCAGTGACACTGGAAACATTTGTAACTTCTCCCAAAATACGCCTAACAGCCACCCACCACCTGCAAGGAGAGCATCGGGAACAGGGAGCCAGGCTCTGCACATTGCTCTGTGGCAGCAGGATGGGAGACAACACGAAGAGAAACGAGAACAAGAGAGGTTCAGGAGAACCTGCCCTTCAGCAGAAACTTTCCCCATGAGGAAGCACAGCAGGTTGCCCAGGAAATCTGTGCAGTCTCCATCCATGGAGGTTTTCAAGGCCAGAGCAGACAGTGCTCTGTGTACCTTGAAGCTGAGCCTGCTGTGAGCAGGAGGTTGGTCTGGAAACCTCCTGAGGTCCCTTCCTACCTCCTGAGGTCCTTTCCTACCTAAATTACTCTGCCAGTCAAAATATCTGTATCTATGTTAATGGCAAAGAACGAGAGACATAGTCTTCCTCTGTGGAAAGATATTTATGTTGAAAAAGATAGTTTATGCAGATACAGTATCTGGAAAAGTCCCTGCCAAGTACACTGTAACTCTTAAACACCTGAGGACATGGAATGAGTCCTATTACAGTGCCTCACTCATATTTCAGCAGCAGATACTATCTCTTAATTTCTTTCACATGGCAGATAAGATGGTGTTTTCCCTTCAGTAACACATACATTTGTTTCCGACATCACAGGTGGCACTGAGAAATAGGCTTCCTGCTATGTTTTTTCTTTTCCTGTTTTGAACAATACATAAACTTTCCTACTAAATGTAGAAAAAGGGCTTGGAGTTTAAAATGCCCCTATTTACAGCAGTGCCTCAGTATTGCTGGTATTACAATGTTATCATTCATGCAAGCAAAAGCGGTAAGATACCAAGGAGATAAAGGAGGAACCGGAGATGATGCTTCCGCTAATGAAAGTGAAAATACAGGTACCACAGCAGGTCCCTGGCTGCCCTGCTACCCCCCCACCAGCTGTGTGCAGATGTTTCTGCTGGGCTGAGGAAGGGGCACGGGGGCAGAGGAACAGCTCTTCTGTGCAGGCAAGGGAAAGTGCAGCGCATGTGTGCATCCTGTGGTCACCAGCCCATACAAACCTGCTTGAGCTTGACCCGGGCTGTTACTTTTTGCTTCTTTTCAGGTGAATATGGCTGTGCAGCAGTGCAAGCAAAGAGCTGCTAAAATTCCAGCTCAGCACTTGAAGGATAGCTGACGTTGTCCTGCATTTCTATACACTGAAAATGCCTTAATGTCCTGCGGGATAAAAAAATTACGACATAACTAGGAGGGGTATGGTCACAGTATTCGTTGCTCAGGCTGGATGAAGCTAGGCAGTACATCATCCTTCCAGAAAACGGCCTGGAGAGCAGATCTGATGTAGGCTGTCTCCCTGTTCTACAGCACTCCATATTACAGCAGTTGAAACTCAGCCAGTCGCTTCCCAAAGAGCAAAGCATGGCAGATGCCTTCACCATTGTGCCCTGTCACATGAAGATTTATAAGCCATGGAGATGCTAACAATTTAGCTCTCCCGCTGGGCCAATGACATAAATACTTGCTCTTTGCTGGGAAAATAAGGGCATAGCTCTGGACAGGTACAGCCATCGGTAGCTGCTCAGAGGAGTAGTGACCATCACCCTGCTTCTCCACTGGCACCACAATGCCAGCAACTCTCTCCTCCCACAAGCAAGTATGTGGTGAGGGTCACTTGCTGCCAGGAGGGCATGGTGCTGACCAGCCAAATCCCAGCAGCTGGTACAGAGAAGATGGATTGGAAGGCAGATGGAGGTAACTTCACCAAGAAACACAACCACTTGCCTTTGGGAGGGAGAGCTGTGCTCTAGAGGAGACTGTCACAGCAAGAACGATGACTAGAAGACGATCCTGGATAAGTTGCAATGGGAATAAGGCATACATCTGAATGAGAAATTGGAAAATAGATCAGGAAAAAGAGCAGAGAAGGAGGAAATAAAGTTTAGAGAAGATATGAGGGTTTTCTTAAAATGGGATGTTAAGGAGATGCAGAAGGGAATGGAGAATTTGGGTAGCGGATAGAAGGCAAGCAGGACGACTGTGGGGAAATAAAGTCAAGAAAAAGGAGCAAAATAGGGGGCAGGAAGAAAAAGGGGCAAAGAAGTTTCTGCAGCAAGTCTGCACAGGCTCTTGTGATGATGGCTGCCCAGGTGCCTCCGTGCCGTGCTCCCACCTCCTCCAGGCTGCGGAGTGGTACAGGTGCTCCTGCTGGCCCTGCGTGAAGCCAGCACAGCCCTGCAGCACCTACAGGCTGTGCAGCATGTCTTCCTTGCCTCAGGTTTGTACCTCACCAAAAAGGTCTGCCTACAGATTGGTAGCCACGTGCTGTAGAGCCCAGGAGCCGACATCTGAAAGGCAATTAATGAAAGGTATTTAATGTTCATAAATTAACATCTTGCTCCTTGAAGTCATCTGGCTATTCAGTCCTTTGGAAAAGTGCTGCCTTTTTTGCTTTTCTCCTTTTCTTTTTCTTTTCTTTTCTTTTCCTCTCCTCTCCTCTCCTCTTTTTTTCTCAGGGCATACAAGACAGCATGAAGCTGTTGACAGGTTTATCTTGAAGACATCTGCTTATGCCACGGGAATAGTATGAACTCCCAGTGACCTATAGAGCCTGCATTCTTAATTAGTGGGAAAATATTCTGTAATCAGGGTATTGCCACTTCAATGGAGTCTAAAGATAGAAAGGTTGTGTTCTTGTCTGGGGTCATAAATAATCATTTCTGACTTTATAGCTTCATTCTGACCTAGAGTTAACCAGGTGCAAAGCTGGTAAGCAGCAGTACCAGGTTACACTGTTTCACAGTACATCTAGCCTGAGGGCTTACCTTATGCTTTTACTCACATTTTTGCTTCCAACCTCTGACAAACACAAACAATCCCTTTAAACATGACTGGCTAAGTGCTCTGAAACAATGCCCGCTTTTACGGCTGCTTTGCTGCAGGCATCTGCCCTGAGAAGGTGTGACGAGCCCAAGGAGTAGAGCACCTGCCCTCCAGCATCCTCACATCATTCCTAGCACCTGCCGGCACTTCTGACTGCTCAGTCCCCATTTGCCTCCCGCCCCCCTGCCTTTTCATATTCTCCAGAGCAGCATTCAGCTCCTGGAGCCACCAAACCTCCCCCATCCACTGCTCAACCCCACCATGGTGAGGGATCAGAAACTGGTTTCTCTGAGGGCCTCTCACTGTGTCCCACAGCCCAAGAGGGACAGCCAGCTGCTCCACTGGGATATATCATGGCTGGATGGATAGCATGGATAGGAGAAAAAAAATATGGTGACAGACAGAAAAGGAGCTGCTCTTCCAGACCGCACGCTGATCTGGAGATCCTCACACCTGCCCTCTCTTCTCTCCCAGGCTGTTCCCTGACTGGTGAATCTGTCACTACATCTCTACAACGGAGAACTTCAAAAACTGTAAATCTCCATAACTACGCCTTGTTCCTTCTGTTGACTGAGGCACAAATGTAGGCTGTAACGTCTCTCAAATGGCTGAGCATAAGTCTGTAGCTGAGGGAAGACATTTCACTCTGATTTTACGCTTTTGCTAGAGGGTGTCTCCCCACCTTCAGAACATTTATTTTACAGCGGGGACTGAGTATTGGATTGAGTTTGCGTGATGCATCTACATGGCTTATCTATAGAACAGCCACAGAAATCTAAAAGTAGCGCACCGCTTGTGTGGTGGTAAGCATGGCCTCCCAAACTGGGCGCTTCCAAACTGGGTGCGGCACAAAAAACACCAAGAAGAGTCCTTCCCAAGAATGCTTGCCAGGAAATCATGGACTGTTGCTTTGGATATGATAATTAGTGTTCAGTTAATACGTGAAGATCAGTTTCTTCTTTTCACCAGCGGTCAAGCTTGCTGTTGACATCTGCAGGAACTCTGCTGTGGACTAGCAGGAGGACATCATATCAGACAGGCATGCGCCTGCCCATCTTCCTCTCATTTACAGGCAGCAACAACTCTGTGAAATCTTGCTGGGAGCCCTTGAGAAATATTCTTACTTACTTGTTAAAAAATATAGAATCTACTCTGAAATTAAAAAATATTAAAGTTGAAGAAGAACTTGGTGGTGAAATAATTTGTGAAAAATACCCTTGGCCACCTCCAGGAAATCCACAATGAATGTTGCTTTGCCAGGGTTTGTCTCTCTCAGGTTTTTTCCCTTACAGAATATATACATTTGTGGATGCTCAGTGTTATCTTTATTGTTTTATTTGTACAGGGGAACAGTGACAATAATTCATTGTTCAGGTTGTCTAGAGAGCTAGGAAGTAATGATGGTAGACTTAGTTCTTTCAGGAGTAGTGTCCAAACAGGGATTATTAGAGCTGAATAATTCAAAAAGTTTTCAGATAACCTTAGCTTAGGCCCTGATCGTCCCAAGACAATGCTCATACTTCATTTTTTGCTTGCACAGTCACACTGAATGCCATGGGAGCAGGGCACCACATCTAAAGCTAAGCCTATCACAAATCACCTTTCTGCATCAGGGCCTCAATCACAGTCTGTTCCTAGACATGCCATAGGGAAAAAAAAAAAAAAAGAAGAACAAATAAGTTTGCTCTGGCTCCATTTAAATTCCTTTTGTGTTCATTTTCTGTGACAGTTTGGGAAATAGACCTTCAGTAACAAAAACAAACAAACAAAAAGGCATAAAGAAAGAGTTTTTAAAGCCACACATGTAAGTTCTTGTGGAAACCCAGTTGTGTATTTGCATAAACAAGGATTCAGCCTAGGTATTCCCACAACGTTCCTGTCAGGAAACAGGCACAATGCATATGATTTATCAGACCACCACCAACTACGTACTGTGGATATTTGCTTTCGATCCATTGAGTTCAAGATTAGAAAAGTTATCTGTTGAATTCATTTGAATAGCAAATAGATCAGGGAGTCACAATCTGTTCTTAGCTATTCAGTGGATGAAAAACAGTAACTCATTGAATATATTAGTCTCTCCATTCTAATAATTATTACAGCAGAGTCAGAAATTTGAAAACAGTAATTTCAGGAGGGATGCATTACTTCTATGTGCAACTGATATGTGATATACTTCAGTACGTGCCCTCCTTGGCTTCTGGATCAGTCCCAAGCAGCTCGTTACAAATCCTCCCCGCTTGCTGTTCGGTGGCTAGCTGACAGTGCACCCAGCACAGCACAGGTGTGAGGATTTCTAAGATCAAAGCGGGAGTTAGCTACTTTATTCATGTGGTATTAGATTTTGACCCCTGCTTGCAACTTACAAAGTATGGTTATGAAACTTGGTCACCTACAACGCTGGCAAATTAATTTCAGCAACCACTTGAGCGTTTGAGCTGATCTGCATCACGAGTATGCATCGAAGCAGATCTTGGGCGTTTTCATTTTACATGAAAGCACGAATGAAAGGGCTTCAAGGACAACTGGTAGAAAAAAGCAAAGGGCTTTTGGGAGAGAAGAGACAGCACTGGAATCCGTCAGCACTCAGTATTTCCAGGAGAAAGGCCCAATTTGTGGGAGTTAGGGCAGGTTTTGTGACCTCCCCTCCAGAGAGCTTTTCCCCAGAGCGCCCGTCCCTTTGGCAGCCCATGGCCTCCTCAACCGCAGTCTCACACATTGGCTCATAATCTGGAGAACTGGGTGGAAACTCAGCCTCTCTGTTTCACAGAGGATTTAGGAAATGCTTGCTCTTCACTCAGAAGCCATTTCATCAACTCAAGTCAGAGGCAGCTGGATGCCTACAGAAACATCTGGAAAATCAGCATTAGATGTGGAAAGGAGAGGACAGAGCACTAAGAGAGGTGGCGGATTGCCATTTAGTACTCACCCAATTAACACGATCCTTCCTCCATTTGCTCACTTTGCCTTTCCAGGCTTCATAATCTCTGGTGGACAGACCAAGGGGTGGAGCTGGGCTGGCAACCACCGCCTTGTAACACCGCTCCTACAAACACGTAGTACTAGCACGGGCAGAAGGCACCGTCGTGCTGATCATCATCCTCTGAGTCAGCCATTTGCAAACACCTTCTCCAGGCTGTCATCTTGCCACTATGAATTCAAAATCTGAGTCAGAACCCAATTTAAACTGCTATAATTAACAGTCCCTATTTAACCGAATCTAGCAGTTTGTCATGTTGCATTCTCTGCGTACATACGAAAATCTCTCTCCTGGGCTTCCAAAGATCCTCGGTGGTTTCAGGCTCCTGTCAGGACGGAGTCCAACAGCAACCAAGCAACAAAACTTGTCCTTGCTGGATTCATTTCACCATTAAATAATGAAGTACCAAACGTGAAGGACTGGATGATGCTGCTGGCTTTTCTATAAATACTGCTGGCGAGGGCAAAGCCCAGGAGCTGCATAAAGGAAAGTGGGGTGAGAGCATCTTGTTCGCTCAGGAGCCCCGGGAAACTTAGACCATCCAAGACTCCTACACAGAAGATAATTGCATATTGAACAATCTGAACACGAGCACAGTTTCCTTTATTGTTTCTAAATGCTGTTGTTACAAATGAATGTTCACTCTGAGGAAGGTCTCCGATTACTGCGGAGAGCTTAGGAGAGGCCCTGTGGTATTTTTTACGGAATCCAATGCTATTGCAAATAGGTGACCTAGGGACTAACTGGTGTTTTTGCAGCCACGGGTGATGGCAAGCCAAAACTGTGGGTGGAAGCACATATTTGGAAACATTTCTTTTTAAGATTTAGGAAGGAACTTTTTTCCCCCCACACTTTTCCTATTACTTCCGTATAAATATCAGGAAGCACTTCTTTGCTGTGCAGGTGTTGGAGCACTGGCACAGGCTGCCCGGAGAGGCTGTGGAGTCTCCCTCCTTGGTGATCTTCAGAAGCTACCTGGACACGGTCCTGGGCACCCTGCTGTAGGTGTCCCTGCTTGAGCAGGGGGTTGGAGCAGGTGACCTCCAGAGGTCCCCTCCAACCTCAGCCATTCTGGGATTCTGTCATTCCTTTTCATTCTCTCACTATCCAGCCAGAACTACGCATTTGGTCTTTTGTGTTTTGCTGCTATTGTTCATTTTTGCAGAGCTGCCTCGAGGCTGCCATGAAGAGCTCCTGCCTCAACCCAAGTGCTGTGCAAATGCAGCTGGAGAGCCATTTGCTTACCATGTACACAGGCAAAACACGTGAAGAGATTACCTCAAATTCATGTAGCGGATCAGCAGTCAAGGTAGGATAAACACCACGTCTCCAAATCTGGTTTAGATAGCCTGCGCCCTAGACTGCACCCATTTTGCTGCCTTGACACTTTGCTGTCATTCCTCTCCATCCTGCGGCCTCCCGTGTATGCCCACTGGGAACAGCCTTCTGTGAACACTCCCAGCTAAGCCTGCACAATGTTTTTTTTTTAATGATACTTAGACATTGCTCTGCTTTCTTGCAGAATTACCTACACGTCAAAAAGTATGGACATTTTCAAAGATTTCACTGAGACAGCCGTGACTGCCATGTCAGCTGCACCAAATATTCATGTTTTAGTGTTGATCAGCTCACTGTCTTCTCATGATGTTCTCCATTATTTTAGCATGAGTTTTACTCATCAGTGTATAAATGGTCATTATATCTCCTTGGAGAGAAAGAGAAATCTATTTTTGATGGTAAGTTTTTAAATGTCTTGAACTGTACATTTCCACACTGAATCAGGAAAGTGTTCCTCAAATCAAACTCTTGTTCTTCACTGGCTATTACATACTGTGTGTATATATGTAACATACTTATAGTATTATATATCTGTATATAAGCTTACCCATATGCAGAAAAAAATCAAATGGAGTTGTCATTTATACTCTCAATGACCAAGCTGAGAATTAAAATCTTGCCTCGTCATACATCCTTCTACTTCAGTGAATTATTTTTATTGATGTTGCAAGTCTTAATTTTAAATCCAGTTTTGACGAAAAAAGTGGCTGATCATCTGCTCTGTTATTATACAAACTATCAAGTGGAAGGAAATATAATTTGTAGAATGATTAATTACGTAATGATTATAGTGGAGAAATATATTCTCTAACATAATTCGTTAAACAGAGGAATTTAATATGAAATAGTAGATTTCCAAATTTATACAAATAACACCAGATGGTGAGTAGCTAGTTTTAATTAAATTAGTTTTGATAATTATAGCTGATTAATTTTTAGGTTTGACTCAGATTAGAAAAAATGTATCATTTTCCTGTAGATTTATTTTTAGTTTCCTTACAAGGTTTCGAACATTGCAGAATGTGCCGTGGTCCAGAGTGACTGAGAGCCGTGGTCTGGCCAGGTCCCGCAGCAGCCAGCTCACAGCATCCCCGTGGGACCAGGCAGTGTTCCTGCAGCTAGGAGGATGCTTGGGCCAGGGCCACCTGACGGAAGTCGGAGGGAGTTTTGCCAGTGGAAGCAGGAGGGAGTTTCTGCCACGGCACCAAAATATGTTTTCACTGCCGGGTCTACTGGCTCGGCTGCTTTTGAGCAAAGGAAAAAGCCCAACAAGAGGATGGTGTCCTTGTGGTTGCTCAGAGCGGGATGAGCACGCTCAGCCACCTGCACTTCTGCGGTGTGCCTGCAGTGACCTCTTTGCACACACACACTCGCACTCGCTGCAGCTTGTGTCCTGGGACATCTCCTCAGGGAGAGACGTGCAAGGGCTAAAGCCTAGAGGCGAGGAGCCCCGGGGCTTGTGCTCTGCTCTAGCACACCCTGTCTCATCACCGCTGCTTTCCAGAAGTTCATCTGGTCTGGTCACATCCTTGAGCTCACTGAGTCCCAGTGGCTCCACTGAACCATGGAAATATACCTGAAGCTACAGATACGTCCAAGGACTTTTAGACTGTGGACAGAGTCCGAAGCCTACCTTGCAGGACCAAGTTCCTGATACTCAATGCTCACCACCCCGTGGGAATCGCCTCCCGCCTTTGGATCAAGCCAAGTGTAACAGAGCCAAATTGGGACCCACACAACCGAGTCCTTTCTCATTCACAGATTTTGCAGTTTCAGCTACAAGCCCAAATGAATGTTTTCATCAACTTTTCAGGTCATATCTGCAAAATGGGTGTTGGCTTCAGTGATGCCTGGGAACTCTCAGCTTCTCCCCAGCAGCAAGAGGCTGAAGGTAGAAATATTCGTATGAGAATAACTGTGAGACATTTACTCTTTCTGATGATCAGGGAAGGACTCTTTCAGCATTTCTGAGCATGTGGCATACTTCTCTTTTGCTTAAGCTATTAACCTGTCTCTTGGAGCCTGTACGCTGTAAAAAGCGGTAAGGTGGGGACTGAACAGATTTGATTTATTGGATCATCACAGTTCAAAGGTACTTTGAGTATTGTAATTATAATTGAATATTATAATTGAAGATTACAATTTCAATTTTGAATATTGAATTAAAAGGGGTGTTCAGGATCTGCCTATAACTGCTGGAAGTCATCAGGTACTTCTAACTTCCAACAAAGAACATGTTATACTTCCAGAAGCCAGCCCAAGGGCTTACTCTCCATTCTGGATGACATTATGAAACTTAAAAAATGCCTGAAATCATTCCCCCCACCAGAGCTTTCTCTGAGCCAGTACTTGGGCAGGCACGCAGGCAAGGTGGTGCTGTCCTGCCTCCTCTCTCTAAAGTCCTTTTTCTTTTATCTCAGTTTTCTCTCTGCAGGGTTCTTCTTCCATTATCCGCCTAGTGCAAATCCCGTCTCCTGCTCTGCTTCCTTTTTTTTGTGTGTGTGTGCTGAAAACTGGCCTCCCTGAATTTGTATTATATTGATTATGTAAATCAGCACTTCTCCTCTAGATTGCTTTTTCTTTGTGAACTGGGAGTATAATTTGCAGTCTTCTAACTGATAATTGTGAGTATAATTTGAGCTGTCTCTTTGTGGAGTCATCAGTGACTGTTTTAATTTCCATATGTGAGCAGTGCTATTTTTTTTTTTAACTTTTTCCCCTAATCCTGCCTCCTTCTGAACTGATGGATTGATTCTGCTGCTCATAATAGCATCACCTGAAGTCTATTTTGGAATTTCTGCTGCTAGTGAGATTGAAATTTATCTACAATTTGACAGGTTTTTCAACATTTTCAGAAAAGACATAATCTCATAACTATCAACCTGACAATAAAATGGTCTGTCTGTAATGGAAAATTGAGGACTCAAATATGGTCATTTTTTTAACTGTGAAAATGTTTCAAAATGAAGTAAAACAATACCACTTTGTTGTGAATAGCACGTCTTTCATCGACTTGAAATGCCAACTATAGATATCAAAATTAAAATAATGAGAGGTTCGTGACATACTGTTCTTTTATTCAGCAACGAATGCAACCCACTTACACAGTGCCATGTAGCACATTTAAGAGCAAAGGAGATATTATAAATCTATTCAAAAGGTTTATAAAGGATAAAGGAAAAAATTCTAATAGCCTCTTCCTGGCAAGTACCTCAGAAAAAGAGACGATTGCTTTATCATGCCACTTTCAAAAAGCACTGCGAGCAGTTTCTTACTCTCTTCTTGGTATGACATTGGTTTTGGCTAAGCACGGACAATATGCTGAAGGTTTTATAAGGCACAGGTGGACAGGAGCTCTGCCCCAATGTGCTCCAGTGTGAGACCCTAAGCCAGCTCCCCTTAGTGCCAGTGGTCTGACACGAGGCTGGGGAAAGCGTAAGCCCAGGATGTCCCTGCAGTGCACTGGGACCTACCAATGAACACACAACCATGGCGCTCTCTTCTGCTTTCCATGCCAGATTAGGCATTTCAAGCCTGTCCCCATGGAAAATACACCTAAGATGTGGTTGGATGGAACTAGTTTCTTTGGGACTGAGTTTTGCTAGGAATTGCACCATTAAAAATGAGGAGAATCTCCCGAACTGTAGCAAAATCTAAAAAACCTCTGATTTCTCGCAAAAGCATTTCTCCACCAGATAAAGTAATATTTTATGTTGCCCAAGGAGTTTTATTTTGATAAATTCACCATGTTGCACTCGGATACTTTTATTAAGAAAAAATCTATCAGACGCTACATAAACTTTTCTAAATGCAAAGTAGTTTGGAAAAAGTATCAGTCTGTTCCATTCCAAAAATGTCCAAAATGGGTGATGTTTGACCCAATCAATATGCTTTTTCTATTTCTGTCTGCAAAGAGAAATGCCATCATAATTAGTACATTTTCATGAAATATTTCCTTTTGGATAAACTGGCATTTCCTAACGGGAAAATATTCTGTTAGAAAATTTCAAATCAATGCTACGCTAACGCATAGCTCAATTGCACCTGGAAATAAACTCGGGCATGTAAATCTGGACTCCGTTGAAATCAGTGGTAATTCTGTCAAAGGCTTCAGAGAGTCCAGAATTACAAATGTGCAGGTACGCTTGCATGAATATACACGTATCTGCATCATTTATGTATGTAATCTATCTTTTCACATATCTATACCTAGATAATTATAGCTATTGCTATATACACACACCAGAGAAATGACTGGTCTAACAGATGGGAGTCCTGCAGGAAACCCTAAGAACAGCCAGGGTTGGGGGAGAAGCGAGGCAAAGGCATATGTTTTGTTGTAGCTTGAATTACCAGAGCACTAATCCCCAGGAAGGGGGTACATTTGACCTTCTGCAGCACGGGGAAGGTTAACCTTTCATATTTCTCAATCAACACATTCCAGGGGAAACCTTTTGCTTCATTGCAGTATTAAAAAGCATTGAGATATTAGAATTTTTAGCAAGATGGAGATTCTGGAGGATTTTTTTTTTTTCAGCACTAGTCATGCAATTTGTCAACACTGTACTAGCTGCACAGTCAGTCAAATGCGACACTCTCTTAATCCTTGAAATGGGGCCAGTTTCCCAGATTTTAACAACTTGGCCCAAGATGTTTATTTTCATTCTTGGTTAGCTGGTTAATATTTGAATGTGATATTGAGCATCATTATCAACTGATGAAAGGTGAAATGACTGAAATGAATGAGAAATACTACATTTTAAAATGTATGGGCCAGCCATGCTCCCATGAGAACTCTGATAGATTTAGGGAGCAGAGAGTCAATCCTTTGTCAGCATTGTTTTTAAATATCCTGAAACCAAACAGAGCAGTAAAATATAACTCTGGAATATTCCATGCAAGTAATAATGATAGAAACTCATATCCCCATTGGAAAAATGTCAGAAGTAGGTAAAGTTGTATTTGAATGGAAGGACTGGGGGAAAAAAGTCTGTGGATGACTAGTAAGAGCAAATTTTCAACGCGTGCACAAGAGTGCACCTAAAAAATATAGACACATGCTCTGTTGGCAGCGTGCAAGCACGCGTGTGTATGCCTGTGTGTATGTGAGTGCATGTCTGTGCAGGTGTGCGTGGAGTTATGAAGCAAGGGCATCCCTTTCTCTTAGACACCTACAAAGAAATACTTTTCCCCGCTAGGTTTGGTTTTGAAAATTCAGTAATATTCTTTGTCTTAACCCAGTGCAGAAATCCTCTGAGATACATCTTCCATTCTGACTTTAATTTTTTTAGTCATGTCTAGATATTGTAGCAGTCTTTAGGTTAAAGTATGATATATTACAGACATTCAGAGGATGGAAGCTTTAACTTTGAAATTTTCTGCTTTTGTGTGCTAATGTAAGAGCTCTAGCATTGCTCTTTCTGTGGGGAAAAGGAAGATTATGGGCTTGTTATCTGGCAGGAGTTTCTGTACTTCAAAAAAATATTGGTTTTGATAAGCTGTCTCCCCTAGCAAGGAAATTAATATTCCCATTTGGTTTCTTAGGTTAGTAGGCTCTGTATATGCCAAGTATTTGTCTGTTCCTCAGCATTTTCTGTAGGACACGTACACATGTATATATGTGTGGTTGTGCATAAACGTGTGCAAATAAATGCGTGAATATTTGTAATTGTATATTATAATTACAGAGAATGACTCCGTACGTGAAGCTGAAACGACTTTTAGAAATCGTGTTTGTCCTGACTGCCATGTTCTGCAGATTCATACTGGAAGCCTTTAGATTTACTTCTCTATCAACACATATCACAGAATCGGCAAAGGAGGCTGCAGAAAATGGGGTTAACTACAAAAGCAGAATCAGAAAGGTTAAAAAATACTAATGTGCATCACTGAGGCAGCACAACCTATTGAGCACCAGCTGATCAGGATTTATTGCAGGAGCCAAGACAGGCACGTACCAAGAGCGTAAGAGGAGCTAAAGTGCATGAGAGTCCTTTTATATCCAGTGATCCTGATAATGTGCTCCTGTGCTCACAGTAGTAACTCTGTATTTGATTTTAATGGTTTAGCTGACTGGATGGTGATCTCCAGCACTTTGGCCTCTCCAGCTCACCTCTGAAGGATCTGGGAAGTCACTGCAGATGTCCACTGCTACCTCGGCAGCATGGGTTACTGGATGTTTCCTGTAATAAGTTTACTTTTCTGATCCCCAAGAGCACGCTCTGGGATCACAGGCACGTGGCAGGCTCCCTGCTCCATCTGTGCGGGGAGGTCAGAGAGCAAACCCTGCTCATGCTCTCACGGCATTGCTGTTATAAAAGACAGCGCTGCTTGCATTTGAGATGGCAGCGAAGTAGCCTGAGGGATATGACTGTGTGTTGTGCTGACAACATGTTAAATCCGTGCCAACATCCTCCTGCTGTGCTCTCCCAGGTGTCCTAACTACAGCTGTGACACAAAGGCTGGTGGTGCCTGCTCCAAGTGGAGAAGAGCCAGGGCCAAAGAGGTAAGTGCTGGAGACAGCTTTCAGGGATGGAGACCGTGAGTGATGTATCACGCATTTGTTCGGTTTCAGAGCTAGCGGTAAAGCCAGACCCCTGGTAGGACCTAATTACCTCCTGTCTGAGCACTAACTCAGAAGCTAAACGCTGTCGAGGAGAGACTGGGAGTCATTTCCAAGAACACAGGCACAAACACACTTTTATTGGCCATAGAGAATGGTACTGTGTGTGCCAATATAGCATGGATGTCTGACTCAGAACATAAAGTGCAGGTGCCAACAGCAAGAAGATGCTGCTAAGAAATACCAGCTCTCTGGGACTGCAAAGTATCAGCTGTCTGGGGAGACCAGAACTGGGAACAGAAAGCCGCTGATGACTTCAGACATGCTTTCCTCGCCATCTCCCGCTCCTCACTGCGGCTTCTGAGCAGTGAGCGGTGGCAGCAGGAGTGGTGGAGCAGCCCCTTCTGAGCCGGATCCCGCAGCTCCGACCCTTCCTGAGGGAGCCGCAGAGGCTCCCTGTGCGTGTGGGAGAGCGCTGAGCACGCAGCATTAGCCCGGGGCAGCTGTTCCTCTCCTCCTCGCGGGATGTTCCTGGCAACGGACAACACCTCGTGGCTCGCCCTCGTCCCCGGAGCCTGCTCTGGGAGGCAATCTTTGGAGAACGGAAGATCGACAGCATTAAGATATTTTGTGCAGTGCCTTGCACAGTGTGCCTTGCACAGCTGGGCACGCCAGAGCTACAGGTAACGACAACGAACAGGGACTGTCTCTGAGGATAAGAGTGGGAAATGAAATTGTCTTTGGGTAAAAATAGTTCCTTTTGTTTGTGTGTTTTCTGCTGGCTCTTTGCCTTCAGGCAATGTATGAGAACCTGAGGAACATTTTTTTTCCCGCAGGTGATGCTTTATTGCTCTCTGCCTTAAAGCCAGTCAATATTTGTAATTATCTGTCCCTCCCACAGGTAACCAGGAGACTTCTGAAAAAAAAGAATGAAGATGGCAGCATAGTACCTGACAACATTTGGAGAATTAAGATGACAAAAGCAGGCTGGTGGGCTTAAACCTCCTGCATTGATCCAAAAGACTGTCTTGTTTTACACATCCTTCTGGCCCTTTATACATTAATGTCACGCTCACTACGCAAAACCCGTGTAGGTGCAGTGTATGTGTTTCTGTGTGTATGCACTCACATATGAGTGTATTTTCTTATTTGCATATGTGTCTGAATACACGCAGCACATGTGGGTGGTGAGAAGTTAAAGGAACATTTTCAAGGTTGACAAGACCAAAATCTGATCCTCCTTCGGCCGGCTGGGTTTTTCTAAGAGTGTGCAGAGGCAGAAGGAGCAAGAATCCCCTTGCAGGCTGGAGGATGCCACGGGAGGATGAAACCCCAGCCCACCGGCTCAGTGCAGAAGAGTTAACCCAGCACACGGGCTCTGCTGCTAGCATGGTTGTGCTGCTGACGAGCCTCGTTAACACGGATATCCTCTCCTCCCTGGTCCCGAAAAGGAACTTGCCTTGAGATGGGTATCTCGAGCTCTGAGCAGACTGGCGTGGGATCCTAACCACCCGCGTCCCTTGCCAGCTGTCGGTGACAGGGCTGACACGGAGGGCAGGAGAGGGCACCGCTGGCGCGCAAAGCCCTGCCGTGGGCACGCCGCGTCTGCCGAGCCCGCTGCGAGCGGCTCACCCGGCTGGCGTTTCGTACCGCGACGCCCCTCCTTTTGGGAAGTGGTATCTTTCCCCCTGAATAATAGGGGCGTGAAAAACAGAACCAACACCAAATTAAGTGCTTTTGGGGTAGCGCGCACGTGTGAAATTTCAGGCCTGTTGACCTTGGCGGAGTCCCTGTAAGAAATGAGTCCAATCGTGTTGTTCAGAAAGGCAAAGCCAGGCGGAAGGAGAAGCATCCCACTCACACGGGGCCTGATCCTGGTGCTCCTGCCCGAGCTCCCGCAGCACTTGATGGGTTTGGGAGCAGGGTGCCTGGCAGGTGGTGGTGAAAGGAGGGGGTGGATGCACGTTGCAGCCGGTCCTGCGCTTCACAGCTCCTCCATCGCTGCTGCTGTCAGCGGGAGCTGATGACTTCGGGGTGCCGACGGGTCTTGTCACCTCCTGGGAGGCTGCCACCAGCTGCCCACTCTAACAGGCTTTTTACTTTGTGGATGGATGCAGAGCTCCTGGCCTGACCACCAGATTTCTTGCCTTTCTCCCACGGCCTTCACTTTTTCTTGAGACTCCTGCATGATGGTGCTTTTCTGCTGACCCACGTTCTCAGCAGACATTCAGACCCTGCTGGTAGCAGCTCCAGATCCAGCTCGTCACATCCTCCCTGGTGGCTGGGGAGGCAGAAGCGGTTGTCCAGGAGGAGAAGCAGAGACGCGGAGCAGAGGAGGGAAACAAGGGACAGCCAAGCTCCTGCAGGTGCTAGGGCTGAGCCCCATGTGCTGGTTTTCTTCTGCTGCAACACCTGCAAGCCAGAGCCCCACGGAGGCATAAACCTGGAGGCTGATTTAAGGGTTGTGTGCTCTGCTGGAGGTGGGGCAAGGATTTTGGGGTGGAGACGACTGATGAATCCTGACGCTGGACTTCAAAGTGCCTGATCTGTGGTGTGGCCCAGAGCCAGAGACGAGGTGCTAAGGTCCCCACAGGGCACAAGGCACCGCTGAACAAAAGCCAGAAGAATCAGCAGGCTGAGCGTGCAGGTGTGTAGGTTACCCCACAGGAAAGGCTGACGCTGGCTGTGTGACGTGACGGCACCACTTCCCCGCCTCGCAGGACGTGGGCGCATGCATGCTGCAGGAAAGGGGTGGCTGGCAATTGGAGCTCGCAGACCTGGACATGTTTGTGGTTCCCGTCTTCCTGCCTCCTCCAGCTTTCTCACAGTGTCCTTGCGACTAGGGCTTAGGGTGGTGGAGATCCAGAGCACAAGTCCCTTTTCTGTCAACAAGGAGATTGCACTTGCTAGCAGCCCAGAGGAGGGAAGGAACCCCCTATCCTTCCTCTTATAGCTGGTCATTTTTCAGAACCAGATATAGAGTTTTTAAGTCTGACTTTCTGCTAGCAGGGGGAGATGCGGGTGCCAGTCCTTGCTCCATAGGGCTGTGTTAGGCAAGATACAAGAGCAGGGTAGTCCCCAGGAAGGCTGGCAAAGTGGATTTGAACTTCTGCAGGCAGGGGAGGAAACCAAACCCATATTTGCCACAGCTAGGGTGAGTGCTTTCACCACTGTGCTGGAAGATAAATCAGGTATATCCCTGTTTTCTCTATCCCCACTTTGTGCTCAGAATCTATTTTCCAGTCTGGGCCACCCAGAAAATACACAGTTTGTGGATGTCATTGGGCTTAAGCACGCGGTAAGGGCTCAGTTGCTAAGCTGTGATAAGGTGCTCAGGTACTTAAGGATCCTAGAGAATATAGCTGTCAGAAATGCAGCTAAAGATTTGAGGCATCTGCAGGAGCAAGCACAGGTTTATAGGCTCTTGCTGCTGGACTGCGTAACCAAAATTTGCTTATGTCCTTTCCAGACTTGAGCCTTGCCCTGTTCAGAGCACATTAATAGGGTTCCATCACCAACCAGTTTTATTAATTCTCGTTAAGTTACTGAATGAAAATTTCCCAAGCCACTAAGAGGATACACTAAGATGAATGGTTATGTTTGTAAACTGCTAAGCCCACAGTGTATGGTCCTACCAAGAGAAAAACATTTGTGTTTTTCAGACTGATAACTCATCTGATAGACTAGAAATGTGGAGGGCAATACTGTGTTTCCCAAACAAGTAATTGGTGAGGGTTTTTTTTGTTTTGTTCTCTGATGAAATATAGGGCAAGGAAAGATGCTCAATTACAGACCTGTAGTCCATTGCACTGTGCTTGCAAATATAACAAAGAAGATCAATCTTTTAGAGATGTGGTAAGAAAAAGCAGACCAGAAAGGGCCCATTAGCAGCATGAATCCATTACATTCGCCTAAATATTTCTAAAAGAGCTGAGAGTGGAAGCAGACAAATAGGCACCAAAAATTCCTATGAAATTACTTTGTTGAGCTGGCCAACTGCTCTGTAGTTCCTAAATCCAGCTTTTCATGAACTGGAGAGGAAATGATAGAGCACTGTGAATGTCTCCATTAATTGACCATGCTCTGATAATGCAAAGCAAGGTAAAACACGATCATTCATCTCTCAATTTAAGAAGTCCAGGAAAAGTCCGCTCTGGTTTAGTTCTGTTGAAGCGGGGTATTGCATAGGGACATATTTTAATCTTTATTGAGAGTTTGGACCAGATGATTAATCTCTGTCTCTGATGGTGATGTGGATAATATTGCCAGCTCACTACCCTAACTTGCCAGTGTTGGATGAAAGTTATTATGTAAGCAAAAAGTGATGGTTTGTTGCTCCCTGGTCAAGTGCTTACAGGAAAATCTGTTGCTGGCTTGTTGGCTATAAACAGAACCTGCACAAGGAAAATCAAATTTGTGCTGAACCTCAGGAGTCCCAAAATTTAGTCTTAAACTTCAGACTTTGCAGCAGAAAATGTGAAGAAAAAAAAAAAAAAAAACAGAGAATAATACCTTTTTGGAAAGAGTCAAAGATCATTTAAAGCCTGTCTAGGAAAGATTAAATACTTGTTGAGAAGCCAGAACTGCGAGCAGAACATGGATCATTTTCTCTCTCTCTCTCTCTCTCTTTTTTTTTAATTTTTTTTTGTGCCACATGTTCACTCCTAATCCAGATAAATATTTCCCTTTCAGATACTTTTCTCTCAGGAGTTACTGAATGCTGTGACACTGAGGAAAGGTGTTTGCTCTGCTCCTGCCCTTTCCCACTTCTTTTTTTGCAGAGGTGCTACAGGGCTCCAAAAGCCCCTTAGCCTCCTCTCGGAGCAGTCCCCAGGCTCAAGTGCTGCAGAGACTGCCAAGTACTGGAGGCTTCTGCTGAGATGCTGTGGGCATTCAGGGCTGAGGCCACAGCAGAGCCTGGAGGAGATCCCACCGTTCCCCAGGAGTGCGAAAGCACTGCCAAGGACCTTAACGCCCTCCAGAACAACTGAGGACCTGCAGGGCACAAGCGTCACCGTGCTGTCCCCTCGCCTCCCACGCCGCCCCCTCGCCTCCCACACGCACCCTGCTGTGGTCTGTGTTCACGCAAGGTGACGTTACGCCTGGGCACTTTGGGAATGCTCGAGTCCCTGGGTCAGACAAGCAGACTTTTCTGTCATTTCATAAGCTATGCCATGGGTGGTTATAATTGCCAGTAATGGCATCTGCTAAGAAGCCCCCTGAGACTGGATCACTCACAGGCTTTTGGCAGGGCGCACGTTCTGTACTGAGTATCCCACAGAACCTGCTCCGCCACGAAAAAGTATGAGTCTGTAATATTTTGGGTCTCTGAGAGAAACCTCCAGCATGCTAACTGGAATCTTGGAGCTGCTATGTGCCCCAACAAGTCAAATATATGTAGTTATAAAGTTACTGTGAGGGTGAAGAACGCATCACACATCCTCATTTGAACATATGGACTCGCAGATTCTATGTAATGAGCAATAGTCTGTGTATTGCTAGGATCTCATACAGCTTGGAGAGCAGGTTATATATTCATACAGCGTGATGTAGTAGTCCTGCAGCTTGTATGTTCCCACAAAAACAGAGGCGCTGCCGCAGCACTGCAGCAATGCTGCTGGATGTGAGGCCCATCAGAAATGGACGCCTGAATAAAACTATCAGTTTTAGGTCTGTGTGCATCAAGTCTCTGAGGCCATCCTAAAAACGGCAGTGCTAAACTCCAGCTCCACACGGTGCCTGAACCAAAATCTGGCATAGGTTACGTCCGCACTAGGAAAACAGCCTGAGGGCACAGGCACAAGAAGTTGCGTGCTCTTCTCCATGCTGTCCAGTGGTTAGTATGGGCCCTGCGAAGGTTTTAGTGAGGGTCAAATAGTGCATTTCCAGACTGGGGCCAGGCATAGGTCAGGAATTTCCACAGGCCAGAGTCCTTTCACGGCCAGGCACGGCAAGGGGAAAGGATTTCATGACTCCAGTTTATGCACCTGACATCCAACTCATGCAGGTCCAGAGCTGGAAGCATCCGCTCAGCTCAGTCCCAGAGCTCCTCCATCCCTGCCTGTGCCTGCCCCACTGAGCCCCACTGCCCCAGGCCAGTCTGCTCCACCAGCATGACCAAAGGCATTGCCTCACCTCGGCACCATCCTGGTGGCAACCTGTGTGACAACCCAACCAGACCTCCCACAGAGCCCTGGTGCCCACCTCGGGGATCTGGGACTAGGGAGCCCAAGGTTATGTGCCGTAGTGCCTGGGAGCAAGCAGGCTTTCCAACAAATCTGCATTTTGCTGCACAAATGGGAACCCAAAATTTCCCTTCTATGGGGAATTCTGACATTTTTCATTCATCATTGGCATAAAAGGCCCCCAGGTTTAAAATTCCCCTTAGTGCAGATTTTTGTGAGGAAACATAATTACAGTCAGCTAAAAGGTTTTGTTTCTGTTTTGATTTGGAGAGCCTTTTCAAGTTTGTAATTTAATTTTTATATATGAATAGAGCATAATAATTATTGTAATTATAAACAATATCAGATATGGTAATGCAATAATTCATTAGTATTCTAATTGATAAGTGTTACTGTAACTGGTGTTTGCTTTGGTAATTGGTATTTTAATTGGCAATTGCAATTCAAAATGGCCATTGGGGTAATTCTTACTAGTGACTGGTAATTACAATGGAAATTGTTAATTGGTATTCTAATTGGTTTGGTAATTCATATTTGGTTTGCTCATCGGTAACAGAGCAAAGTGGTCATTTGTAATAGATAATTGGTTTGGTAATTGATTTAGCAATTGGTATTACAGTGAGTACAAAATAAGTGATCAAAACACCTTAATTTATTAACAATACAAAATAGATATTTTGAAATGAAAGCTTGTTTATGAAACTGACAATCAAACTTCTCCAAACCAAAATCATCATACAAAAAAAGTCTACTTTTAAGAAAAATACCTAATTTTAAGGGCTTTTTAAAAATGGAAATCTGTGGAAACCAACGAGATTCTTTCAGTGCTTCAATTTCAGCAAACAGTTGTTTTTCATTAAGTAAGTATTCTCCTGGAGAATTTTTGACTGGCTTAGCTGTACCATCCAGAGCCTGTCCATCACCTGCCTGCTGCCCCGTGGGATGACGTAGCAGGGTGAAGCATCTCCGCAAGTACGCAGGCAGTTTTGTACCCACTTACATCATTCGTATCCCTATGGCACCAGCATTGCTGCCTCTGATGAAGGTCCTAGACGGTTACTGAACCAAAGGTGAGTCTACTGGGGCAATGGGTGAGGGCTCTCCTCTCCTCACATCAAGGGGACACTGGGCACGTGCTCAGCCCCACGGCTGACCTGCACCTGCTGAAACCCAGTCCTGACGGTACACACTTGCGCATCTCCTGGGCACAGCCCCCTGAGGAGCATTTCCCCATTATCCTGCTTTGAAACATCTCGTCCCGAACTATTGTCTGAATACCACATCTCCCTGCAGACAGTGCAGGATTTTCCCTAAGATTGCTCTTCAACTGGAATTTTTAATGCTGTATGAAGTCAGATATGGTAGGAGAAGCTGGGGCAGCCCATCAAACAGATTGCTCCCCCTTCTCCATAGATACATGACGATTGTTTCCAATACTGGGGGTCCTTTGCTTGATGCTCTGCAATACAGAGAATTCACAGTGCAATCCATTGGGTGGGAAACCATGTGGCTTAAACAAAAAAGACTTTGGAGTGCCGAGATATGCTAACGACATCCATATAAAGACAGCAAAACGCAGATCTGAAGGGAAGAGTAACTAAAATTGCTCTCTACAGCCTTTGATGCAAAAAATACTTGGTTGCTTATATAACTGATGGTACAAATTTTCACAGAGAAATATCCAGAACTGCCAGAACTATTTCTGTCCTATTATGGCCTTTGGAAAACTATTGATTTTCTTTCAGATGCATCAAGATGAGCATCCAGTGCACATTCTTCCTGGCCAAAATGGTTTGCCTGAAGATGTTTGAATATCTGGCTCATTAGACCTTGTGCTTCCATGATAAGCATAGAAATTGGAGATAGAAAAGACCCCTTCGGTCACACAGCCCAACCCTCAGCACTGCAGAATTGTTCCCTCTCCCTCCTACGCATTTTCGACTGTTTTGTCCAGCCCAGTTATAAATGCCTCAGATAATGGTTTTCCCTTGGAAAGCTGCTTACCACCAGTGACCACTGTTATTAGGGACTGGGACTGGGATTGCATCCAGTTACAAGAAGGGAGATTTCAATGTGATACACACAAAAGGAGAACAGAGGAAGCAGCCAAAGGAAAGCTATGAACTGAATACAAAGAGCCTGTGTTTCGAACTAAAAGACCCACCACTTAACAAGAGAGTTTAATTTTTGAGAATGCATCTATTTCAAGTGAACAGGAGGTAAACTGAACCTTTAACTACGAAACAAAAGTTCCTCAGAGTTGGGTGAGCTTTTTTCACTCACCAAACCTCCCTCAGCTGGTAGCAGTAGTTTTGATGGGAGGTCAGTTGCTAGGACAGACCTCTTGAGGGCCTTGTCTTCAAACTGCAAAGTTCTGCTTGCATTTTCACCTGGTTGAATTCCAGGAGAGATTTCCTTCTGTTTCCTCTGCTTCAAATAAGAATACAGAGGGGGATTATTTTTAAGAGGCTCCTTATAAACTGAAATATAAGGGTGCATTTCTAACATCATTTTTGAGACAACCCTTATCCTTCTTAAATTATTTTTGAACTCTATGAGGGTTTCAGAAAAACAATTCAAAATGCTTGTCTCCACTACCTGGTGGTTCAAGGCTGATTTGTAAATCCTTACCTAATGTTCATGGATATTGTAGTGTGCAATTACATTTTTCAAATGCTTTTCCTTTCTCTTATTCTTTTCCCAAGTCTTGTTTAATTCAACCAATCAAAAATCCATTTATTTCTGATCTGAAAATTAGTTAATGCAAATAAAGCCTGGCTGACATTTGCAAGTCATTTACAAACGCCCTTATAGCCTGCAATCACTATTCCTTCCCCTTCCAAATCCACATTTACCCATGTCTCAGTGTGATTGATTGTGGTTGGGTATACACTTTGTGATACATCAAGAAAACCTTATATATATTGCTGCTGTTCCGTATGTGTTCCACACATGAATTATTATTCATATGTAAGAGTTTGGGCCATATCTACATTGGAGTCTACAACAGAGACTCCTTCAAAATCAGTGACAAAGACACCTGAAGAAGCTCTTCCTACACAGCAGACACCAGCTGGGGTCGAAAACACAAAGTAGCACCACTGTGCCTAACACAGCCTACATGTGCTGAGTTCTGGCTCCACGTTTCATTGGTGTACTGCATCGCTTCTGGATCTGGGGCAAGTATTAGTATGGGCACCCTCACATCACACTCCTTTGCAGGGGTAGGTGTGTCCTCTGTTAATCTCAGGCAGTGTTGAAGGACTTGCTACCTTATTTCTGAAGCAAGAAAAAGCAAGAGAGCCATAAGTCTTACTAAAAAGCACAACATTCAAGACCAAGGTTTCTACCTTCCCCTAGACTCTTCAATGCTTGGTTTAAACCACCAAACTAACATCACCCCCCACCAAAGAATCATCACATGTCCATCTTCTGACCTTTTGCATATACTTTTGAAGCTAGTTTAAGCTTGAAGCTAATCTTAAATCTGGTAGCAGCCTCTGGCTGGGGACTCTTTCCGTGTTAGTAGCAGTGCTGGTCAAGTGATTGCTATCATTAATAATTTAACACTTTTTTCTTTTTTTTCTTCATGGGTCTTCTGAGCTGTGGGATGCAGATGCCTCATCTCCCCAAGAGAAACTGCAGGGAAAATGCAGGACATTTTGTTTTGAATCCTGACTTATATATTTGATGGCTTTGGTACCAACTAAAAAAATGCATGGTTGCACCACTAAGTTAATGTTCTCTTCTGCAAAATGCAGTGACCTCATGATCCTGGAGAAGGTGATTCAATAGCAACACTAGCCGCAGGACCAGCAATCTTCAGGTGTGCTTCCATTGCAGACAGCAGTGCAGCACAAGGATAACAGGGAGCTTTAAATACATCAGCTCAGGTACTGGAAGCTGTTTTACTGCAGTGGCACAGAGGTCTGCATGTGCTAATTTAAGTTGCTCCTCATCTAACAGCTGTGTCCTTGCAGTAAGTGCTATGACTTTTATTATAAATATCTGTTGTTTTTTAGGGTCTCACTACAAGAGAGTCCAACATGAAGTCAGCTCTAGATTAAGACACCTACATTTTGGCGTGTTCGTGTGGGTGTTTCAGTGTTAACTGTAGCTGCCCAAGCCCCCATGATAAGCCAGTGGAGAACTAGTCTTGTGCAGGCAGTGAAGTTTCAGAGTAATTCAATTAGCTCCAAATTAGAAACCTAAAGCTGAGTTTCCCAAACTAGGTGCATTTGTAATGCCCGCATACCTGAGACATCTACCCTGGGGCAGCAGGTATGACCTGGACCTACAGGAGATCCATGCATTTCTGGAGAGGCATCTGTAGGCAAGATGAGATGCTCTAAAGAGGACTGGATTGCCCCCGAGGTCTGCATTTAGGTATGTCCAGTGGTGGGCCACCTGAACCACTTGCCAGGACTGACTGTATTCACTGGGTCCTCACTGACTACCGTGGGAGCTCAGACACCTCGCAGGCCAACACCTACAAGCAGACACTTACTTCCAGGTTTCTTAACGTAGAGTTGGCTGCCACTCCCAGTATGTGATTATGGAGTACAGCACACCGGTCAGCATGTTTGCTGCTCTGTTGACTCTAGGGGATGGATGAAAGCTTCAGCCTGTACTGAGGGACCAGACCACAGTGACTTCCCATTCTAGTGCACAGCCGTGTCTCTCTACACAAACAAGGATACTCCAGTCTTCTCCCTTCCTCCCCCCTCAGGTCCCGAGTTCAACCTTACTCCTGCAAATGCTCACATAGTTCCCGCGCTGAGTGCGTGCTGCGTTCAAATTAAGAGTTAATGAGCATTCCTAACTGAAAGTGGGATTTTTCCTCTATACTAACATAAAAACAACACAAAACAGTTTGAGAAATAAACAGGTTCTTTATCCTTCCAAAGGGCCATGGCCCAATCTGGCTTTGATACCATCCTCCTTAGTCTGTCCAGATGTCGTGATGGGAGCTGGCTGCATAGCCGGGCTGTTCTTGACCTAAGATACAAAAGTTGCCCAGGAAAGCCTGGCTGCTGCTTGTCGTCTCCTCTCTGGAGCTCAGAGCCTCATAAACTCATAAGCACTCCTATAATCCTAGCAGCTCCACTCACAACAGCCATGTCACTGAAGTCCCAAGAATGGTGCAACTCAGCTAAAATTACCGGGATGTGCTACAGAAAAAAAAATATTCCCCTATCCCAGCCCTTAACATGTTCACACACCCCAGTATCTAAAATCTTCCCTTCCTTCCTGATGAGGTCAGGACAGTTTTGCTTCTTGCCCTTCATGCCATAAATACAAGAGATGACAGACGAATGAGGGTACAACATCCACTTGGAAGCGGGTAGGGGTGAAAAAGGACGTGAGTAACCAAAAAACAATGATGCAGCAGCTCCGATTAGACACGTCTTTGTCAGTGAGGGTCGGGGGGGAGGGTCAGTTGTTGGTGGCTTATTTTCTTTCTTTCCTCTCTTAAATGTGAGATGTCGGTGGCGAGGCAGCTGGTGCGCTGTGACAGCTGCTTGTCACGCTGCTCATAATTGCCCCATTGATACCTTGCGCTGCCTCTGGCTGTTTGTTGCATCCACCTGTTGTCTTTGGTCTGAGCTCCTCAACTCGGTGTTACCGGGGCTGTTGCTTTCCCGTGTGCTTCCTCCCACTCTGCCATGGGCCCCTGTGTGCTATCACAAGGTAAGCGATAAATCATTAAGCACACGATTATTCTCGTAACTGCGCTGCAGGAGATGGTGAAAAGGTTTAAGCTAAGCAAAGCCTGGTGGAAAGATGTGGCGATTTGCTGCCACAGAAGGTGGCACTGATAAATGTGCAGGGGTAGGAAGAATTTAGGCTTGTGCTATCACTGGACTTGTTTTATTATGGCCACGTGGCTCATTACTAATGTACGATTTCACCATTTCTCACAGCACTAACGTCCATGGAAGGAAAAACAGAGTAAGAAAAAAATACGTTTATGAAGTTTTTGTATATATATATACATATTATGCTTGTGTGTTGCTATATTCCCAATACAATGTTCCCTCTGGAACATTTGGAGTCCTCAGATCTGTAGAGACTTTTATCTACTTCTAAACACTACCAGCTAAATGGACAGATTGATTGCACTTGGGACAGACAATCACATTATAAAATGTTGTGTTTCATAGAAGTAATATTTCTGTTTTTTTCTTCCTCTTGAGCCAAGTTTTCCAGAGCACACAATCCAAAATTATGCAGGAAAAGTAGTGAATTTACAAGGTACCTGTTATCTGCATGAGACACTGTTATCTGCATGAGACACCGACTCTGGGGGTCTTGCTGCCCACTCGCATTCTCCAGTTTATCAGAGAGGAAGGTGGCAAAAGCTGGAGGAATTGTTTATATAACATGAAATTTCACAGTGACTTTACATATGGCTAAAATGAAATGATGAGGAAACTAAAATTCAGAAAATACTAAAGACTCAATAGAAAAGCTCTAGTATGCCTCAGTAAAAATCTGAACTTTCACACGGAGTGTTGGTTCACTTTAACGTGCACACGTTGTTTATCAGAACAATATCCTCCTGAAGAATTTGACCTTGACTATGATTCTTCCTGGGTAACAGAGTCCTGCAGAAAAGAAATCTAAAGTAACAAATAAAACCGAATCACAGAAACCCCAGATCAGAAGGGATCTCTGGAGGTCATCTGGTCCAGTCCCCATTCAAAGCAGACTTAACTTTGAAGAAAGATCCAGCCCTGAAGTCACAGCAGGTAGCTCAGGGCTTTCCCCAGCCAGTGTTTGAATATCTCCAAGGACAGAGACTCCATGTGCTCTCTGGGCAGCCTGCTCCAGAGCTTCACCACCTTCACTGTGAAAAAAATACGAATATTTAATGTCATTTTCCCTTGCTGCAGCTTTGCTTTTTTAAATTGTTTTTTACAAAAGACGGAAAAGTCTTAACATCATCTCTTACAAAGTGGAGAGGAATTATCCACCTGCTAGCATGAAGAACTAGGGCACAGAAATATTATTACAAGGAAGAAGAATTCAAGCGAAATCTCAGGGCGATTTCCCAAGCAAAAGAGGCTCACAAGATCACACTTTCAATGTGTTTGTGCCTGCCTGTTGCCCACTAATCATTCCCAAACCTGATAGTTTTTTTCAACCAATTCTGGTGGAAGTATAGTGATCTGATATTAGATTTCTACAACTTTAATGAAAACTGGTGTGTGGGTAGATGAGACAGACCCTGTCAATACCCTCGCTGACAAAAACTGCAATCTGAACCCAACTGTTGTTGGGTATTTGAGGACCCACATGGCACAGAGGCGCTCCGAATGCCCCAGCTAACAGAACAGATGTGATCAGACAGCTAGCACTGTATTAGTCACCAGAGAATCCAACCACGGGCTCCAAACCCGTAGGGAGCCAGGCTTCATTAGTTCTGCTGCTCATGAAATGCTCTGTCGGTTGTTTTTTTTTTTTTTTTTTTTTTTCCTTTTTTTTTTCCGTTTAACCCGGGGGCAAAAAATTTTCTGGAGCA
>VXAL01003598.1:150873-171088 GCA_013399475.1 Chauna torquata
GCCGGGGGCGCAGCGCCGGGCACCTCCTCCCGTGCGCCGGCTCCCGCAGGACCTCGCCTGGCGTCCGAGGTTTCTCCCCTCGTCCCGGCCCAGCGGTGGTCTGCAGCGAGCGGCGTTCAGCCCCGCTTCCCCGTGCACTCCTCCTCGCCAAACTCCGCTGCCGAGGCGGTAGCCGAGATAGCGGGCAGCTCGCGGTTGCGTGGGCAGCGGTGTTCGGTTAAGAGATGTCACTCGGGCGTCCAGCGTCCTGAGTGTCCCGGTAGGGCTGTTGGTTGGTTGGTTTTTGTCTGCAATTCGGAGGTCGGGGGGGGAAACAGCGGAAGGAGAGTGAGCTCTTTAAACTTCATGCGGTGTTTGTCATGTGAAACCTTCAGTTGTTCCGAAATAATTCTGAGTAACCAAGTGGGTTTCTTTTAAATGGGCATCTTTTTGTTTCAAAGACATCTGCAAATCTCCATTGAGAACACCCCTGGATGAGGTATGTACCAAGCCCTTGGTAGGAGAGGGCTCGTTACTGTGATTTCAGTTTGATTAAGTAAAATGGTGTCAGATGATGAAGTCCAGAGTTTTTTCTTTTCGCTAAAATTATCGTGAGTGGTATTTTCTGTATGCCAGTAGATGATCACATTAACAGTCTCAGCGTATGTCTTCTCTTTTCAGAAGAAAAAGGGAGATGTATAACATAGAGCCAGATAGCAAAATACTCCTTCCTGAGTACCTGCAAGGTTTTTTTTGTTTAAAAAAAAAAAAAAAAAGGTGGCTTTTTTAACCTGTTAAAGGTGTGGTAATGTTTCTTTTTTCCTTATACGTATCATCATGGTTTCATTGTTATTGTTCACCTTTTCTTAAAGGAATATGGCATTCTCTGCTGGGGGTTGCATTGCTGTTCACACGTATTAAGACCATGGGAAGGGTCAGAGTGCTGTTTAGTACAGTATTTAATTAACAAAATGTGCAACATTGAAAAAATTACCTGGGAGTACTTAACTCTTGTCAGAGCACTCCTAGTATCAACTGTTAGCACAGGTTTTCTCTTCTCAAATAAAGGGGGAAAAAAAAAAAAGTGTGACTATAGTAGGAATATTTATTATGCAGGCAGAGTTTATTAAATCAACTGTAAAAGAAATGAATATAATGTCTTTAAACAGTTTAGAAGATTAATGTGTAATTCCTGATTTGCTTGAGGTTAAAATTAGTATTGTAACAGCCAGGAACATCTTTGCCTTATTATCCATTGGTCTTTGGAATGAGAGGCAAAACCATTTGAATAAAAGCGTTTTAAAACAGAGCTGATAAAAGCAATAATTGTTTGACTGAGCCAGCAGGCTATATCTATTGCTGCGGGGGGAGAAAAAGTTGGCAAGGTAAAGAAATCGATTATTTACTATGAATTTATCTCATCAACCATTCAGTAACACCTGAAACCACAGTAAGTAAATAAAAATACCTACAAAACTCCAGGTGAAAGTGAAAGCAGGTTTTAGTATTGTGAGGATGAGCTGGTGAGCGCCTTTGATCCTGGCTGTTGTTCCTTGGAGAATTATGTTAGCTCGGTTGCATAAAGGACACTATTAAGAGCTTTTATGCTCTGCTGAAGGAATGGCACATCTTAGCCAATGCAAGGCTTTCTGTTTCTGTGTTCACAGGTTTCTGATTGGGCAACAGAAGTTTAGAAATGGAATAACTTTTTTTTTCCCAGTCATTTCGGACTTCCATCCTGTAATGTGGCCATCCCCAAATGCTTGCAAACTGTGATTCCGCTGAGAATTTGGTGCGGAAAGTGTTACACGCTGGAGAGGGAGAGCTCGGTTGGCTTGCTTTCTGTTGGATTAAAGTAGGTGAGGAGATTAAAAGACAGAGGAGAACCCAACCTGTGTATTTATTTAGTATTGCCTGAAAATTTTGCAAATACATCACCATTCCCGGTTCCACAGGTCTGTCTCATGCACAGTCTTCCATTCACCTAATTTCTCTACGTGTACACTTTTTAAGAGGAATTACCTTAACTTCTCACATGCAAACTTTGTGACCTCTCTTTAGTTGTTCAGCAAGCTATCTAGGCATCTGCAGAATTCATTTTGTCAACAGTGATTTCTTGTCATTTCTTAGCAGATGTCTATATTGGCTTTATCTCATTCTCCTCATGAAACAGTAAATGGTTTTAGATACGTTTTTGCTGCGATTTCCCAGATAGGTTAGGCTATCTACGATGATGAATGTTCTACAGAACCACTCATCAACCATTTAAGTGAGAATTTGGAGATTTTTCTCCTCTGTAGCAGCAAATTCGCACAGTCTGCTGCTGTTTTAAAATATGTACTGCAGGTGACCCTAACACTGGGATTTGGCCAAGTTCAAAGCAGCTGTGCAGATGGACATAAAAGACAGAAGGCAGAGGGAAATAGACCCCTTTAATCATAACAAGGCTGCTCTTGTTTTCCTATCTATAGTGGAGAAGCATGCCAGCCCCTTTTACTTAAAAGCAAGCTTGCAAATGTGCCAGAATAGACAGCAACAGCATTTGTTATTAATGCAAAGTTAAAAATGTGACAACCTGTCTTCTCAGTATTGCTCTTTATGTCTCCATTTCTAGACTGACGCTGTACTGCTGCAAAAAGTGCACATCTAATTGCTGTTGGTGGGAGAAGAATGCCCCCCAGAACTCAGGCTCGGTGAAAGTGTGTGGCTTTGTTAATGATCACTGAAACCAGCAATGACCTGTCCTTTTGAAATGGCCATAATGACTTATAAATCAATTGCTCGTTAAAAAGAAGTGGTTTTTTTTTTTTTTNAAAAAGGTTTTTTTTTTTTTTTTTTTTTTGCTGAAGGTGCCATTGTTACCCATGAAAAATGATTTGGTTTGCAACATAAGGCTGGACCATGTTTTGTTATGATGTTTGTGCCTCATGCAGGGGCATTATGATTATGCACACACCGAGCTCAGTTCTGCCTCTCCTCAGTGGGAACATCCTTTTTTTGCTCAAGCTGCCCACATCCAGATTAAAACAGATATTTCACTACTGTATTAGTTAATAAGATGTCATTCATTATACTTCAGCTGGACTGTTGGTGAAACCGGCTGCTTTATGCGTTTCAGATGTCTTGTTTGTGTAGATCAAGGCTAGATGGCATCAGATTTTACCTCATCCTGTGTTAACCTTTTTTTTATGCTAGTTGTATATTCTTCTTAAGGAAGGCGTGCTTACATACTACAAAGTACTGAGCAGCAGCAGTTCATTAGGGAGTACTGTAAATTCCACTTCAGCCCTCACTGGAATAATTTTCATATCTGCATTTTAGGAAAGCTTTCAAAGTTTGTACTTTGGGGTTTTGGGGGCTCCCACCTTCCCTTTCTGGCAAACATGTGAAATGTGCTTGTTGCTCTGAGAAGTCTTTATTTCTACCTAGATCTGCCTCTGTTTAAGACAATGCAGTGCTGGATTCCAGACTATGCCTGTGCCTGGAAAATTGTGTGGAAGGGTTTTGGAGTGTGTATATAGATACCCGTACGTATATATACTCGCAAAATAATTTTTACAGGATCTCAGTGATAGATGTTCTAATTTTAGTTTCTTGTTTTTCCCCAGGAAGGCTGTGTATGGGGGAATTCAAAATAATATTCAGCAGTTATCTTGCCTATATTTTTTGTACCTACACTTCTAGCTTGTCTGCTTGTCCTCTGGCACCAGGAATTTGAGTTTACGCATGACAAACACTACTGCAGCATTTGTGAGACTTTGCATAGTTGTTCCTCTAGGCATGTGTGTTTGTGTATGTCTGTCTGTAAGTTTATGCATACACACACACACACACACACACAAATTCATAACTCATTCCTCAGTCTCTTTTAACCATTTCTCCAGATATGATGAAATATTGCTTGGAGTCTGTCTGCATTTTGTTGTTCTGGTTACTGTGATATCAGATTCTACTGTAATTCTTTCTCACTTCTCCTTTTCTCTCCCTCTCTCCTTTTTTTAAAAAAGAAAAGCATCTGCATATTTCAAAGACATGCACCATTGCCAAGCAATCTGGTGTAGTAGCTTAATATGCTGGCAAATAATTTCACAAGTTGTTTGTGTGTGTGTGAAGGCAGTATATTTGAATATCATTATATTCTGAATGTAGATATGAAGAGAGTTATCTGAGCTTATTTAAATTTTATGAAAGGCCAGACAGCTCCAGAAATGAAAAAATGTTTTTACATTTTTTAATTGGAGTGCATATTTCCGTCCTTCATTAGTGCCGATGGTGTGGGACATCACATTTACCAAAAGGCTTTCTGTCCCAGCATCAGAGCACTGCCCGTACTTGGTGGCCTAATAACAATTTTCAGGAGAAGTAGGTTCATGAGGACTGGAGTAGAAGGAACATTGCTTTGCAATGTGCTGCTGACCTTCTCAGCGCTAACTTTCTGTCATCGTCTGTGAACCCCTCATTCCTTTTTCATTTTCGGAGTGTTTATCCGTTGTATGGGTCATTCAGTCGCCATGTTTGAGCGTCCTGTCTTCCTTTTCATCTCTGAGGTATGTATCCCGTACTTCGTTTTCCTAAAGAGATTGATTTTTATTAATGTCTCTGGCCAGACTGGCTCAGCTGGTCTCTGCTGACTGTCCCGGCTCAGTGCCGTGTGTCAGTCTGTACAGCGCTGTCCTTCTCGGTGACCTGACACAAGATGGTTTCTCGCAGCCCTTTGCATCTTCTCTCACCCTTTGAATACAGATCAGAAACGGACTTTCAAAAGGGTAAGTTGTTGCCTGCAGAGCAGTGGGTCTATTCTTTCTTTAAGGTGAGATCTGAAAATCCCCCTAGCTATATCCTTCAGCTTGCGGAGGTGTCTCTGAAGTTCTCCTGGCTCAGAAGAGCGGGGAGGTTTTCTCTCACGAGTTTTCTCCTTCACCCAATCTGCTTTCCCCAAGCCAATCACAAAGGCAATAGCATCTGCATCCCCTGCCTCCCAGGGGCTCCTTCCACTTGTCATCCTCTCATACCTTTCCCTGGTTTGCTCCTGTCTCATGTGGAGACATCCTGTTCCCTGTACTGGTCATCAGTTATCTTTCCCCTCTCTGTGCAGTCTCATCCACACCGACCGCTTAACCCCCATTACCTTGGCTTTCAGCATCTCTTTGCTATCTAGCAAAGACTTCGATTAAAACTTGTTTCAGCCACAATTTCTTGCAGGGGGAAGGAGGAGAGCGGTCATGCACTCTGTGTGGTTTATTGAGATTTCTCCCTGGAGCCTAATGTTTTTCTTGCCTTTCTGGTTCTAATCTGTACTCTTTTAATAAAAAGTTCACTAATATTTTCTGCCACCACAAATTCTTGACCTTTTTTCTTCTGCTTTGGCTGTTATGTGGAAGCTGTTTTCTTGGAGTGGTTAACCCTTTCTTTTTCTTAATAAATGTGTTTCTCCCCCAGTTTCATGCCCTAGATGTCAGATTCATCTGGGGACCTTTAGCATTTAGCATCCAGTGGAGTCTAGGTCCTTTATGTCCTGCTCTTTTCTTTGCAATTACTTCTCTCTCTTCAAATACATCTTGTGTGCTAAGCTGCTGTCTCTTCTAGGTATTTCCAGGAAATTGAGCATTCAGTCCCCATCTCTTTTGCACCTTGCTTGGCTTCTCTGTCTCCATTTAACATTTATGTCAATTCTGCCCAGCGGTAGTAAGCATGTGCATCTTTTGGCATTAGAGAACGGTGAGAAAAGATGCAGGAAGAAGTCATTTTTGTTGGAATATTGAAATCCAGGATAAATCCTCTTCTAAAAAAAAAAAAGTTTGAGAGTTCAAAACTGACTGACTTAATGAGTTCTCATCTGTTTTCCTTAAAATACAAATTCCGTAGCACTCTATCAAATTATTCTTATTACCTGTTCTTTCTGTTTTACTGGGAAGTGGTACCCCAAACTGGAGCTGCCTTTCAGCAAGTACCGGGTCACTCTTGCTCCACTGTTTTCATTTCACCTGAGCCTGTCATACTTCAGCAAGCCTCCTCATTGCCTCCCAAAACTTTTGTCTTTAAGTGATATTAGGATATATAAAGTAAACTGTGAAAGGTTGTAAAATCCCACGTTCACACCATGTGTTTGTTGTTTTAAGATTGCCACCTCTGCGTCCCCTCCTTTCTCCCAGAGGACAGGCAGACTGCGTAGCTGTGCTTTCCTGCTAACGCAGCCCTGACAGTCCCCCGTCAGTGCTCTGTCTTGTCCAGAACTGGGTAGGAAATGTGTGTGCAGGGGGTTGTGTTTCACAGTCTGAGGGGTTTCGAGTGAAAAGAGCTTTGGAGGGTTTTCATGGCCAGGTGGGACAGTTGTCCCCTCTCTTTCCCCTGCAGCTGGATGATTCAGGTGTTCCTCTGGGTATAGGAGACACCAGTTGTAATCCTTGGTTTGCTTAATGAGAGAAAAGGCTTCAACGTAAGCTTCTCACCTGCCAGCTGTGCTGGAATATGATCAGTGCCTTTATTTCTGGGTGTTCAACTCAGTACAACGTGGAACAACAGTTCAGAGAGGGACAGCAGAGCAGAGATTGCCATCACGCTTGCCTGGGTGGCAGGAGAGCAAAGTTCAGGTCCTTCTCCTGCACCAAGCGGAGTAGGACTTCAGCCTTGCTTCTGAAGGACTTCAGCCTCTCTGATCTGAGATACCTGGCTGTATAGGAGATGAGACACAGCCTCTTTTTCCCTGTGTTTGCAAGTCCTGCCTGTGCTAGAACAAGTGCACACGCATCTCACTGACGAAACTTTGGAGGGAGGAAGTAATGTCATTTCTTTTAAAGACATTGCCAGTCACCAGATAATACTTTTTCTTTTTTTCCCCGCAGTTGTTTGGCTTTTGTCATTCAGACTGCCAGTTGCTGGATACTGGGGGGGTGTCCTTTAGGGATAGTTTGCCCCAAAATTAGAACAATCCAGTCCCCATCCTGTTAGTGTGCAAATGGTATGTTAATTAGCATAAATAACCAGGTAGCTGTGGTTTCTGGCTAATCAATATTCAGCTTGCAAGAGAGATCAATCAGCATGTTACATAAGAACCAAATTTGGTTCGGTACTTGCGTGCAGTAGCTTACCCCATAGCTGGCAGTGCCTTGCTGTAAGAAGATAGCAGCCCTAATTTGCTCCTGTCCTAGCTTCAGTGCTCTGTCCTTCACTCAGAGCAAATTCCCACTGAAGTGAACGCAAGTTTTCCTGAGTTAGGAGTGACAGTGTATTTGCCATTCATAGCCTAGAAGTTGCGCAGTATTGGAGGTGGAGAAGTAAAGCAATAAACAGGAGAAGGATAACATGGGTTTCATGTTCTCTTCAATATTTTTTTCTTGCTTGGTGTTACTGAGTCTTGGAGTGCCATTTCTCAGGCTCTACATATCTTTCTGTAAGGCGTTGAAACCTTCTTCTGTCCTCGAAGCAGTATTGTTCATCACCATATGGGATAAGGTAATTATTAGCCATATAAATTTTCATTTTATAGGACAGTTCTAATTCCTGGAGGCCAACAGTTACTATAGTAGATCTCATTTCTCTCACATGTTTTCAGCTGACTGCACATGAGCATAAATTACTCTATTTCTCCTGTGGCAGTATATTGTGGACCTGGTTTGGTTGGAGTCCCAGTGTACTGGGCACTGTGCAGACTTATTAAGAGATACAGACCTTCTCTGAGGAACTTACAAGCCTTATAATGTGAGCAAGGAGAATGCATTTACATGTCTTTGTGCATTCAAGACTGTTTTCAATTATACCTGCTTGTCCTTTAGCCTGTTCTTAATTAGCTGTGGGTATCGTAGAAGAAATGTATAAACATGGAGATCAAAATATTTTAAAATAGAAACTGGAAAGGTTTGATTGTGGATTTCCCTTTCTTGTTTTGATTTCTTTTCTTTCCACAACAACGTTTTTGCAGTTATCAGTAGCATCATTGTATTGCTCATAATTACATTCTGAGGAAGAACGTCAAATGTTCACTGTTTCTATTCAGGCTATTGAAATTGCTCTATCAATCATCCTGTTTTGAACATCATAATAAATTCTGCCCTTTTTCAGATAACTATAAAAACTTCCCAGCTCTCCCTCTCCCCTGGAACAGCAAGAGAAGAACCATTTTAAGAAAGTCACCTTCTTGTTCTTCGTGTGAACTGGTCCTGTGGACCAACTAGAAGTCCAGGGGAGGTAAAATTCTCCCTGTTGTCTGAGGTGGGTTCCCAGCCTTTTGCATATTATCTAGTTCAGATTTTACCTAAGGGGTCTTGATATTCTGATAGCACCAAAGCTTCTCGTTAGGCTATGTATACCACGCAGCAGAGGGCAGTAGTAAGATTTGCCCCTGCCTTCACCAATTCTTTCGCTTTGAGGGTGAAGACTTACCAACTTGGGAGTGTCTTCAACACTCAGCTGGTGTTTAACAACTTGTGTGTTTGGACCCCGGTAAAGCAGGCTGGAAGAATAGGCTGGATGAAGTTAAATCCAGGTCTCTGAAGACAGCTAACCAATGTGCTTGTAAAAGCCGCTCCATCTAGTGGCAGTTACTTTGCACAGCTAGTCTGGCAGTGCCAGCCGACAGCCGGAGGTTTATGGGAGAAGTGGCACAGTCTAAAATGGTGTGCAGCTATGGGCTTTCTGTTTCTGTCCTTCAGGAAAAAAGACACTTGATTTTTTTTATCTATCTTTTTAATCCTTATCCGTCATCAAAATTCATTACTTACTGCGGGTTGCTTCATGCACTCACATAAATACACTAAAAATTTTTGAGTGCCGGCATCAGCGCGGGCTCTTTCTCATCTCTAATCAATGTTTCTGTTCTTTTTAAAGCCATTTTAAAATGAGCAAAGTTGTAGAGCTCATTTGCGGAAGGGACCAAGCTGAGAGCTCTGGAGACTCGAATCCTGTGTTGGAAGAGCAGCTCCTGTCCGGGCAGGAGGGCTTTTCCTCACCAGGTGCTGGTCTGGAGGGACCTTGGCTGCAGTGCAGAGCCCTCACCCGAAGCCTATGTCCAAAGAGGAGGGACTGATGCAGGGGACCCTTGTCTTCCAGGGAGGCTGTAAGAAGCCACAGGGGCTGCCAGGAGGGATCTTGGTGGCTTTTGGGCAGTATTGGTTTGGGTTGAATGGAAGCCGGCTGGGAAGAGCAGTGTGGCCATGTGGCATCTGACCAGTCGTGTGGGGTGTGCACTTCTCATGGGCTGCGCCCGCCGCAGGCGTCCAGCTGTGGATGGAGGCAGAGGAGCTCAGAGCCCAAACTCATGTGACGCTGACACTAGCACCTCGCCAAACAGAAAGACCAGCTTTTTGGTCGATGTTAAACCGGGCAGTGCCTCAGACGGTGACCTGGACACTTCTTATAGCCCTAGTGCCAAAAGTCCAGTCTTATTTTCACTGCACAGCCGTGGAAAACCTCACTGATCGCTTCAGTGCATTTCAGTATTGTAGTTTATACTGGGGCGAGCTAGTATCTAAATTAAAATAAACTAAATTCCAGTAAAGTACAATTCCAGATCACGTGAATGGCTGTTTTACCGCAACTTTAATAAAAATCAACAGCTACTTGAATAGGTGCATGCACACATACTGCTAGAAATTTCCAATTATGATGTTCCCAGCAGCAAACAAAAACAAAATTAATGTCAGCTGCATCCCCCAAAGCCTAAACTACACCACTAATGAACTCCCAAGTACTCTCTAAGAAAACTCTTTGCAGAGACAATAAGGTGGAAATTACTGTAATAATCTCAATGTAAAAATACAGAGAAAAAAAAAATCATTGAAATTCAGAGTAAGACTTGCCTCTCCTGATCCCATTAACCATGTTGTTAGCATAGCATATGCATGCATAGTGATATTGTCACATAACTCACTGACACCTTTAAAAGAGCACACAGGAATTCGTGTTCTTTCATTTGTATTGCAAACAAAGGTAGGGGTTGTAGCACGGCTGGCACCTTATTATGAGGACGTATATACTTAACGTGACTCCAGCAGGGACTAGCTACCTCATAACAATTTGTTTGTCTGTCTGACAGAAGTGCTCAGTTGCATACAATTTTTGAAGCTTTATTCAAATACAATCTTCTCGACATGGGGCTGTGGCTTTAATCATTACAATGGTTGTCTTTCTTCTGGCAGAAATAAGCTGGAGTAGCTGAGTACCACAGTGATCTTTATGTGTTTATAGAACTACTTTATTTTTGCTTTTATTTTTGTTGTTTTCAAATGAGTAACACTTTCTTCAATTCTAGTTTTAAACTGGTGTTATAACGCCTAGTTTAAAGTTGGCAGATTTCACCCAAAGCAGACTTGTTAGCAGGGTCATATTTGCAACACGTAAAATCTGCAAAATCTACCAGGAACAGCTGTAAGGCACCTTCTGGAAGAAAGGTACCTTATCTGCAATTAGATTATTGCAGTTCATTTTTAATGTGCGCTTCAGTGACATTTCCCTTCCTCGCTAATCAAACCCTCAAAATTTAATTCCTTAATATATTTTAAGATTGACCAATAATTTTTTTTTTTTTTTTTGCTTGCTGAGCAACAGTGTCTGCAAAAGCTGACACAGAGAGTATCCGTGTTGTGTGTGAGACCGTCCTATGCATCCTGGGTTGTTCATAGTCCTCCTTGTCTGCAGCACCAACGTTGCAGTGTCTTCTGGAGGTTGAGGTGCATATGTTTCCTGTAACACTCAATGTCCAGGCCTGCTGAATCGAATGGAAAACGTTGTATTAATGAACTCTGGAAGAAGTCTCAGGTGTTCAGGTACCAAGTGAAAGCGCAGTGTGAATATCTCACCAGGCAAATGATCTTGGCTCCTTTTGGATATGCTCATGGTTTCTTCTCTTTTTAAGTATTGGTACTGTTGTAGAGAGGAATCCTTTTCCTCTTTGTTTCAGTTTTTATGGAAAAACTGTGGTACTTAATGGTGCGAGTCTCCTCTTTCAGGGTTGTGGTGATCGGTACTCTGGATTTTTGGCAGCTAATCTCTGGTTGCCTTTCTGGCCATTTATTGTCAGCTGTGTCAAGTGAAGAGGTTAGGTCAGCACAAGCCTGTATATGACACCGGGGATTTCTTGGGCGTCTCAGACAATTTCCTCCATTCTAAAAGCATGAAAAAGATTGCCGTTGTTACTGCTGCTGACATAATCATCTAGATGTCCCATAGCAGATGCAGCATAGCTGTAGCACACCGAAACAATGATTCTGGCTCTTCTTTACGTTCAGGCCACTCGCTGCCACTCTGGCAATGGAAGAGGACTCTAAAGCAGATGTTCAATGCATGTTCAAGGAGTGTTACGTGGGCAAAGTTACATAAAAGAGCACAGCATAAAATGAGGTGTAAGACCTGTCTTACATGTTGATGCGTGTGTGACGCTCAGACACTGATGAGCGTGCTCTCCCAAGGATACCCTGACCAGGAATTACGTCCTGACAAATCACCACCCAAGGCTGGGCATGACAGGACTTAGAGACCGATGGCTATCTGGGCATCTTTTCTGGGTTCCCCGTTTCTGAGGGGACTGAATTGCCAGCAGGTCAAGGGAGGTGATCCTCTCCCTCTATTCAGCCCTGGTGAGGCCACACCTGGAGTATTGTGTCCAGTTCTGGGCTCCTCAGTACAAGAGGGACATCGAACTACTGGAGCGAGTTCAGAGGAGGGCTACTAAGATGATTAGAGGGCTGGAGCAGCTGTCGTACAAGGACAGGCTGAAAGAGCTGGGCCTGTTTAGCCTGGAAAAGAGGAGACTGAGGGGAGACCTCATTAATGTATATAAACATCTGAGGGGAGGGTGTCGAGAGGATGGAGCCGGTCTCTTCTCAGCTGTGCCCAGTGACAGGATGAGCGGCAGTGGGCACAAACTGAAACACAGGAGGTTCCGGCTCAACATGAGGGGGCACTTCTTTACTGTGAGGGTGACAGAGCACTGGCACAGGTTGCCCAGAGAGGCTCTGGAGTCTCCTTCTCTGGAGATATTCAAAGCCCGCCTGGATGCCATCCTGCGCAACGTGCTCTAGGTGATCCTGCTCGGCAGGGGGGGTGGACTAGATGATCTTCAGAGGTCCCTTCCAACCCCTCCCGTTCTGTGATTCTGTGAATGTTTTTGAGGGTGTCCCCAAGGGGAAGAGCTACATTTCCATGTTTCTCATGGGAGCAGTGGCTCCTGGTCCCTCTTGCCTGGAGTTTTGTCCAGAACTGCCCTCTGACCCAAACTCAGCACCGTGTTTTTCTGCGCAAGTGTGAACTCTCCTGACTGAGGCTTCTGATCCAAACTGAATGGGTCACCATTACACCCACTGATTTAGTAGTGCTCTTCATTTTTCCTGAAATTGTGGAGAGAGCTGGGTAAACACCCACCTCCTCTGGTAGTCCAAGCATCCCAGTTGCCTTTCATTGCTTAGCAGAAGGAAGGAACTGAGTACTGAAACTATATCCAGGTCCCCATATTTATAGGTGAAACACCTTGCTAATAAATTTGCATTAACAAATTCAGGATCTTAGTAGACCTCAGATTACTGTAACAGGTTAATGTGAATACGCAGGCATACTGGGTGAACTACGAAACTTAGAGTGCATGGTTCCTTCCCTCTTCTGTCTGTGTTGTCAGGTTTTCAAAATCCTTGGTGCCTTTTGAAAGAAAAGCAATGAAGGTGATGATTCAGTTTAAAGCTGTTCCTGCAGTGGCACTTGGTATTATCTAAAGGAAGCAAGCCCAAGGAATATTGGTCTGCGAGGTACTTTGCAATCAGAAGCTAAGTTCAGATCTGAGAAAAATTTCTGGTGGAGCGGCTCGGAATGTTTTGATGAGAAATGAAAATTACTTTTCTATGGAATACTCAGTTCTCTGCACCTCCATTTTTTTTTTTGCACTGCTAATAGAGTAATTCAGTTTTAGTGAAATCCAGGTGATTTCTTTCTGAGTGTGCAATTCATCCTGACTTTCGCAGGTGACAAAGGCTAGAATGCAAGAGGAAGGTTGATTTTGTTTGACACGGTTCAACTAAGTTGTTTGTGGAGTTTTTCTCCCTGTTGATCTTAATGAAGTTTGATCTTTTCCCCTTCTAGGATTTCCTCAGATGTATTTTTCCCTCCCCCAAGTCTCTTTGAAGCCAACAAGACTGGGGTTATGAAGTCAATCCTAGATGGCCTCGCAGATACAACCTTCCGAACAATTACGACAGATCTCCTTTACGTGGGCTCCAACGATATCCAGTACGAGGACATGAAAGGCGACATGGCATCCAAGCTGGGATACTACCCCCAGAAGTTCCCTCTCTCCTCCTTCAGGGGTGATCCTTTCCAAGAAAAAATGACTGCAGGAGATGATCCCCTGCTAAGCATTATTCCCTCAGACCAGATCAATATCACAGAGTTTTACAACAAGTCCTTGTCCACGTTTAAGGATAATGAGGAGAACATACAGTGTGGGGAGAACTTCATGGATATGGAGTGCTTTATGATCCTGAACCCCAGCCAGCAGCTGGCCATCGCTGTTCTGTCACTCACCCTGGGCACCTTCACGGTCCTAGAGAACCTCCTGGTCCTGTGTGTCATCCTTCACTCCCGAAGCCTCCGGTGTAGGCCCTCCTACCATTTCATCAGCAGCCTGGCTGTGGCTGACCTCCTGGGCAGCGTGATTTTTGTCTACAGTTTTGTTGATTTCCATGTTTTCCACCGGAAGGACAGCCCTAACGTGTTCTTGTTCAAACTGAGTGGAGTTACAGCCTCCTTCACCGCCTCTGTAGGTAGCCTTTTCCTCACGGCAATAGACCGGTACATATCTATACACAGGCCACTAGCTTACAAAAGGATTGTTACCCGACCAAAGGCTGTCGTAGCGTTTTGTGTGATGTGGACCATCGCCATTGTAATAGCTGTTCTTCCACTGCTCGGCTGGAACTGCAAAAAGCTCAACTCCGTGTGTTCAGACATATTCCCTCTCATCGATGAGACGTACCTGATGTTCTGGATCGGGGTCACCAGCGTCCTCTTGCTGTTCATTGTCTATGCCTACATGTACATTCTGTGGAAGGCGCACAGCCATGCTGTTCGCATGATTCAGCGTGGCACGCAGAAAAGCATAATCATTCAGACTACGGAGGATGGTAAAGTACAGATCACTAGGCCTGATCAAACTCGTATGGACATCAGGTTAGCCAAAACCTTGGTCCTTATTCTAGTCGTTTTAATCATATGCTGGGGCCCTCTCCTCGCCATAATGGTGTACGATGTCTTTGGGAAAATGAACAAGCTCATCAAGACTGTCTTTGCCTTCTGTAGCATGCTCTGTCTGCTGAATTCGACAGTGAATCCCATCATCTACGCTCTGAGGAGCAAGGACTTGCGACATGCCTTCCGGAGCATGTTCCCCACCTGTGAAGGGACTGCACAGCCTCTGGATAACAGCATGGAGTCTGACTGCCAGCACAAACATGCCAACAACACGGGGAACGTGCACAGGGCTGCTGAGAGCTGCATTAAGAGCACAGTTAAGATTGCCAAAGTGACCATGTCTGTCTCCACAGACACGACTGCTGAAGCGTTGTAAGTCAGAGACTTCTCAGCATTGTGAGAAAAGGAGTTAGTTAAAAAAAAAAAAAAAAAATCAACAGAGAAAACCAAACCCATGGCTTAATGTGTTTGTACCCTCCTGTAATATTTTTTCGGTTTGTCATTGTAAGCTAAGCAATGATTGTGTTAAGAGCATTACCATCAGCCAGTTCTTCAAGTTTTACAATTAGGGATTCAAGCTAAATTTTCAAAAGTTTTTTTTTGTTTTTCTCAAAAAGAGTTTTATGAATAATAGTGAGTTTCCTGAAAGAACACAGAGAAAATATCAAGCTAGCAAAAGTTCCTTTTGGGGGTGTGAAGAAAAATTGTGAAACCTAATTGAAAACTAATGCATCCTAAAACAATACCATCAAATAAGAAAAAGCCTTGTAATCATGCTGTTCATTTCAATGTGAAATGTATTTCATGTCTGTAAGTAGTAGGAGTTTTTGATTTTTTCCAAAAGCGGCAGTGCTGAGTTTTAGAGGTTTTGTAAAATGTGTTGTCCCGTGAATTGTATGCTGTTTTATTATGTGTTATTGATATTTGTCTGATTAAACAAAGTGATAAGGTAGATCTACGTGGAAATAATGTGAAACGTGATATGTAAACCCCGTTGAAAACACTTACTGTATTTGAAGAATTCCTATGAGCTATTTTGGAAATTTTACACTTTTAGTGGTCTTCTGTGGACTTAGAGGAGAGGCTTTGTGTTCTTCTACTAAAATTATTTCCCCACTACCTTTTACTTTCACATGTGTATGAGAATAACAGCAACAAAGGAATAGAGGAGGAATATAAGAGAGGAATGCACTGGTTCAGACTTTTAAATACCACTGCGTTTATACAGAAGGATGTTTACTGTTGTACAGACTATTGCCCTTCTCTTGGGTGCGAATATGAACACTGAAAGCGAAGGTCCCGGAATTTGGCTCCTTGAGTCGCATGCTGGTGCTGGACCACTGAAGACAGCATGTGTCTGACTCCATGTGTGACGTTATCACTGTGCCGTCAATGTATACTTGAAGCCTGTCGCATTCCTGTATCCCAGGTTTAAACAGATTCAGAGCCTGAGATGCCAAACTCCAGCCTTCACTAAAAGAGGAGGAAATATTGTCAGGTTTAGGCATTTTCTTACTGTGTGAGCGTGTATATAAATAAATATCTATGTGTGTGTAAGTGTGTGTGCGTATGCGTGTGTGTAAGTATACTAAGTGTGAGTCATTGGTAGCATAACTAAGATAGGACACTATGACCAAATGTAAGCTGTATTTCTTGTTGCACGCTTTGCACACAAATTCTGTTTCTAAAATTGAGTTCTTCCAACTGATTATTGATGAAAGCACCGTATTGGGAACATAGAGATCCACGCTGAGGGCTGTATCCATGTGCTAGACAAAGCGACCTTCCAATTGCGCTTGAGAATAAGGTGAAACAGGAGGCAGAGCGTGGCATGAGCCAGCACCGACCATGGCAGTGGCAGTTGAGGGTGTTCCTGAAAACTGAGAACATCAGGAATAAAGGATCATTTAAATCCTTCAGTATTCAAATTTGATTGCTTGAAACAAAGTGAGTCTCACTGTGAAACCAGGCTACAGATGAGAGGGTCTGACACCATGATTTTCGAGGAAGGAGAAGTCGCTGATGAAAATGGCAACTCTGCTCCATGGTGGGACTGCTTTTGCAACCTGGGACTCCCCCGAGGTGCATGTTGCTAGATAGTCTTTGAGGCGTGGATATTGTGTAACATCAGAAGTACTGGGTCCTGTTCTCTGCTGCCTTGCTTTTTTGGACAGTTTCCTCACCCTTCTGGCTGATTTCTGCCAAAATAGCTGTGAAGGCGGCTTAGCCCGCTAGCCGGCTGACGCGTGCCGCAAGCGGTGTGACTCCCTCGGTGGCACCAGGCCAGCAGATCCAAATCTGTGCTGTCCTGCAGCAGGATTACGTAGGGAAAGAGAGCAGGGTGGTAGCCCTGGGGTTGCTGGCCACCAGGATGTCCCCATGGTGTTTTAGATATGGTAGTGCAGGTCAGAGCAGCCAGCAGCACAAACAGCCAAGCTGAGCTCAGCTGGTGGCTCATCGGTGGCATAAGTGGCTGCGAGTTCAGGGCATGAAGACATTGTGTGGGATGGCACCGTTCGAAGATCTCCCCAGGCGAGGTGCTGGGCAGCAGAAGACACGGGGGTATTCTCCTCCACAGCTAACCTGGGTGGTAGGATGGGGCACCCTGCTCCTGAGGGGGCCAAGGCATATCTTTCTTGTGTCTAGATGTAGTCCATCCTAAAGCAATCCTCTTGGAGGGGAGGAGGGATGCCCATTTCAAATGTAAAGGTGTCTTAAGAGCCATTTTTGAAACCATCTTCTTGTGAATTAAATGCAAACTTTGTGGACTTTCGTTGTGCATTCAAGTTCTAAATTTTACGTGATAAATCATGGGACAATGGGGCTGTCTTGGCACTTAACTTGGTGCTTACTGATATAATAAGAAATAGCATCCTGTGAAATGTTACTGTCTATCATCAGTACCTTCATTTGCATAATGAGTTTTTCTAAAGCTCTGGGAACTGTGTCGGTTCACTTAGAACCATTTATTCAATAGGTGGCAACCATTCCCTTACAAGTTTCACATGGAGTAGACTGACTGTTTCATTAGAAAAATCTGCTGCCGTTCCGCGATAAGCTGTACTTCACCTTCAGCTCTAGGTGTTCCCCATTTGCAGTTGCCTCCCGTCACCTAGTGATAGCACAGCCAACCTGTGCTCCACGGCCAGCCACACCGTCACCAACCGACCAGCGATAGGCATCGTTACGTACACCTGCCAACTCCAAGTGTCATGTAGCTATAAGAAGACCACCTGTGTCACTTGCGTGCAGAGTTAGATTCTCAACAGTCTTGATTGTATATTTGTATAATATAATCTCCTCGATGCTGTGCAATCACTATCCACATTTTCTTGCACTGGCCTTTGGATGAAAATTTTTGTGTGTCTATTGTGAGATAGACAGCGCGTTTTACCTGCTGTTACTGGGCTGAATGTATGTAAATAAGTGGAAAAAAAAAGTCAGCTGTACAAGCAGTGGCCTAAAAAGTCTGTAATTGTAGACTAGGACAGTTGTTGACGTTGCTGTGACATCTCAAATACTACCTTTGAATAAACTGTTTACAGGGTCTTTTGGGATGCTGTTTCATAGTGAAAGGAAAATACTTCCTTGTGATAATATAAGGTAAAGAAACTGGGTTACCTGAGCTTTTTATTTCCAGTGTTTCAAAGTGAAGAACATAACTATTGTCTGTAAATCTAACATTATTACTTCCTCTTAGAAGAATATTGTATCATTAGATGTTTGTTTGAGCTGGTAACATCCTTGCAACTGCTGCAATATTTTTCATTAGCAACCTGTAAAATAGTTTGTACACAAGTACTGTTCCAGTTGTCATGAAAAGTAGCTTTGACCATTTACCTACCAGTAGCAGAATAGTATTTCTGTAAGATTTCCAGTGTATTACTACCATATCATATTTTATTTCTATAATGTAATTAAACTGTTATTTATTCAAGGAAAAAAAAAAAGCATTCCTCTACTTTTTTTGTTTTCCAAATTTTGAGATAACTGAGGAAGCCACGTGATGATGCTGCCTCATCCCACAATCTGGTGCTCTACATTTTGTGTATAAGTTTGTCTGTCAGATTCTGAAACAACCGCTTAAACAACTTGACAACAGGTTGTCAAGCCTTGTGGGGTTTAATTGTACGCTGATTATCTTTGAAGAAGGAGGTAGATTATGTATTTTATATTTGTGTATTCAGTACTATGGAGACAAGACAGAAATGACATAGTTAAAACTGAATCTCCTGCTCCATTATGTAGGCAATTTCCCCTTTCCTCTGTATTAGCCAAAATGCAATAAATCTCTTTTACCTTCCTCGGATGCATATGTTTGCACAGAGATGTCGCATTAGGAAAAACCCATATATTTCAGGAAAAAAAAAAAAAAAAAGAAACACAAAAGAGCAGAGGAAAGGGATACAAATGAAACAGTGCTGCCAATACCAACAACAACCTAAACTAGTTATTGATGGTTGTAAATATAATAAAAGAGAAGAGAAAAACAAAAAGTTGGTCTGGTTTTGGCCAGTGCCGATGGGGACAGAGCTATGGGCATGTGCTGGGGACGATGGAGTGGTCCAACAGCAGTACACAAAAGCTGAGCAGGAAGAGCAAGCTCAGCCATGCCGTTGCCTACGGGGCACACTACCAGGCTGCCACAGCTGCCCATCCACAGCTGAAAAGAAGGGTTGAAAAACCACTCCTGCTCTCTTTGCGGTCTCACGCGCCTGATCCAAAGCCCACTAAATGCCATAGAAAGATTTGCTGCTCATTCGGAGGGTCAGTTTTCCATATGACTTCATCTCAGATTCACGTTACTTGGGCAATTTTCCTTCCCCACATGTGTAGTTTCAAAACAGTGGGTGTCCTTAAGGGGGTGAAATGAGCATGTCCCGTGGCCTTGGATCATGGTTTTGCCACAGTATTTATATTTTTAAAAATTAGATTACTGATAAATTGAGATATCCTTGACAAAACAAAAGCAACTAGAAATGAAAGATTAGCTTTAACTGTATAGTATATTTTAATGAAGAGATCTGAACATTTCTCCTATAAGCTCTCACTACCAAAACAGCCAGGGAGACAATTCCCTCTGTGTTTGCACATTCACTAGAAAATAAGGGCTGTACTGCTGCAAACTGACAGTTCCTTTTGACAGTGACACCTAACCACATCTGTAAGTCTATTCTGAACAACACAAGAGGAAACGATGACAACTTTGCAAGCAACTGTTTTCCCACACTAAACCAACTCTGGGAGTGTGCGGGCAAATACCCTGTTATCATTTCAGCCTTTCACGTTGACATCCATTACTATTTCTGCTCTTCTGATAGTTGTTTTAAGAAGTCACAAGATCGTCATGCACACACGAAACAGTAGTTTTCATCAATAAAATATCTATTCTTTTTTTTAATATGTTTTGCACTTGGTGAAAGTCTGGCTCTGGATTGATTTAGAAATCTTAATATCTGGGAACGGATTAGAAAAGAAGAGACAAAAAGCATACATATATTTACTATAATTTCTGCCTGTGTTTAAAACATTGGGGTAGGGGGTATTTGATAGTTTAGAGTACACATCCTCCTCCAGTCTGCCTTTGTCCATTGGTCTTTTTAGGTAATGCATATAAAGAGTATCAACAGAGTTGTCTTTGGACAGCAGCACAAAATATGAAGAACATGATTGCCTTTAATGGCTCTCCTTAATGTGAATGGCTATCTAATATTAATCTTTAAAATTCAGTTAACAGAAAGAGTGATAATAAGCCCAAGGTAATCTTAATGACTAGGTATGACATGTCCTGAGATTGCTTTCCAATAAATCATATTTGGTATTCAGAGTAGCACTCATTTTCACGTTAAAGCATATGAAGGGATGGAATCCTGTCTCAGTGAAGTCAGTAAGAGTTTTTTATTGACTTCAGCAGAAATGATAGCTTACCCCAGGTTTTCAAACTATGAGTCTGCATTTGGAAAGTGCAATGTTATATTCCGTTGTACTTGCATCTTCACTGACATTGAAATAAAGCTGAGACAGAACAAGTAACAGCCTCTACACTCTTTTATTCTTTTTTTTTTTT
>VXAL01003598.1:171117-211699 GCA_013399475.1 Chauna torquata
TTTTTTGTTCTTTACCTCCCAGATAATCCGTTTTGAATTCTGGTGGGTAAATGCAGAATCATAAAGCCTGGTGGGAGTTCAGTGGACTTCTCATGGGAGTGCAGCAATTTATTTATCCATATGTGTGCTGATGGGGTAGAGAACATCCTGAACAAAACTGCTCTCACATTGCTGCTGACAGAATCGCTTCGTGACCGTGCGCACTGATGCTGTTTTGACACTGCTTTCTCTCCCTCTCTCAATATATATGCTTATATGGGTGTGCATGGTGAAAACAGGGTACACAAACATTCAAAATTTTCCCCAAAATCAAGTTCTCTCCACATGTATAATGATAATAATAATAATAATAATAATAATAATAGTGTAGTACAACTTCACAGCCACTGATTGCACAAAGGAAAAACCTCTTCTGCCATTTATAGCCATAACAGGATGGATTGAGCCCTTCCATTGCTATCCGAACCATTTTTTTTTCTTCCCCATGGATCTTACTGAAAGTGCCTGCAGGGACCAGTGCCACAGCGATGCCCCACTCTCCTCCAAGCTGAAGGGAAGGGGAAATATCCCAGCTGCCTGCGGCGGCCTGTTCCCAGACCTGCTGTGTGTGTAGTGCTGTGAGGGTCTCTGGGCCACCCCCACTGTGTCCCTGTCTTCCAGGGCAGGGTTTGGTGGTTGCTGTAACGTGGCCCAGAGCAGAAACCTCATCAGGAGAGGTGAAGAACAATCCTTGCTGGATGAGATTCCAGAAAGGAAGGATTTAAGACGTAAATCAGTGTAATGCAGAGGTGGGAACCCCGCTATGCGTAATTTCTTATTTAAGGAATAAGGAATAGGTGTATTATTTTAATAGAGGAACGTGGGGAATTATACAGGCTGTGAATCCATCCAGTAAACTCTCCTCCCATACCTTCACAAGGGTAAAAATAAATGTGGTAAGGCCTTTCATCAGCAGCCTGGGAAAAAATATAATCATTGTCTCTGCAATGCTTAACTTGTAACCTAATTCAAAGTCATTTTTAAATTATACACCTACCTGCTACCAATGCAGCCTGAGTAGGCAAAATTAATAACAGGCATGCTCAGTAAATCCAAGGTTTAAAGCTTTAGCTTGAATGTTAATGTCTAAATTGAGTAATACCATCAGTCATGAGAATTACAGTTTTCTGCCTCCTTATCTTCTCCTATTTATTTGAGGGCTTTTATTTATTCCTATTATAGTGCTGGCAAAACCTGCCTAGCTGGCAGCTCTGGCAGCGGGACTGCCTCTCCACACGCGGCTGCTGGAGCTACTGCGTGGTCTGCAGGACCGGGGCCGGGGCAGCGCTGGTGGAAGAGGAGAGAGGAGAGCAACTCTGGTAAGAGAGACGAGAAATGAGCAGAGCTTCCTGGGGCCTGTACAGGATTGGTGATGGGTATGGATCATGCATAGTTTGAGGTTTTTTTACTCCACGTTGTTAAGGAAAGCTTCCACTTTCGGCTTTGGTGATCCTCACTCAGGATCTTGGAGCTGACCAAAACGTGGCTATGTGCAGATAGCTACAGGTCTACAGTCCCTACAGGTAGATTACGGAATGTGCTGGTTTCGACTGAGATAGAGTTAATTTTCTTCATAGTGACTGGTATGATGCTGTGTTTTGGATTTTTGATGAAAATAGCGGTGATAACACATCGATGTTTCAGTTGTCGCAGAGCAGAGCTTACACAGAGCCAAGGACTTTTTTGCTTCTTGTGCTGCCCTGCCAGCGAGGAGGCTGGGGGTACACAAGGAGCTGGGAGGGGACACAGCCAGGGCAGGTGACCCAAACTGACCAAAGGGATGTCCCACACCGTGTGGTGTCATGCTCAGCAATAAAAGCTGGGGGAGTTGGACAGGGGAGCTGCTGCTGCTTGGGGAAGGGCTGGGCATTGGTTGTTGGGTGGTGAGCTATTGCACTGTGCATCACTTGTTTTGTATATATATTTTTATTATTATTATTATTTTCCCTTCCTTTTCTGTCCCATTAAACTGTCTTTATCTCAACCTACGAGTTTCACCTTTTTCCGATTCTCTCCCCCATCCCACTGTGGGGGGAGGTGCTGAGCTGCCGGCCGGGTTACACCACAACACAGGAAGAGTAGCTTAATGGCAAAATGTCGTAAAAGACTCAAAAAAGAACACATTATCCACCTAGAAATTTGGCATTTAACCCAGTTTTCTTTGCACCTGACATCTGCAGGTAAATCGTTTAACCTTGTTTCCCCTGGGGAGGCTGAGGGCCTGGTTGAGCTTCGTTAAAGGCCTGAGCTGTCTCACTGAGGGCAATGCAGGCAGCAGTTGTGTCTGGTGCTGGACAGGGCTTCTCCTGTGGTGACTGGCGGCTGTCCTCCCAAACAGATACACAACCGAGGCCTTTTGAGTTCTCTCATTCAAGACACTCAGCCCTGATTCGACGTGAAAGTGTCCATCATTTCCTTTTAATCCCATGCAAAATACCGCTGGGCCCTGCAGATGCTTTACTTTATTCCTGCAGATGTGATGAAGCCACTGGCTAGCGTAAGAAGGGACAGAGGGAGCTTTCAAACTCGGTGCCGCTCTATTCTTACGTTTTTGCTCTTTGCCCTTTCTTGCTGATTACATGGGGTTTTTAAATAGTTGTTTGTGATCTAATCTTAGCTGCTGTGTCAGCTGGCCCCTCCTGAGGCTTAAATCCTTCTGCTGACTATGGAAGTGTAGACTGAAGTCTCAAAAGGGAACAGGGCACTTGCTTTCAAGAGAGCAGTGTGTGAAGGTGGGAGTGAAAGGAAAGTGTTTCTTGTAGGAAAGTGAATGATGGTGAAGCATGAGAATATGGGCTGATGTACATTTTCTGTGGCCCCTTGCCCTCCGACAGTTTGCTCCTTCTCCTCCCCGTGCTGCCTCCTCCATAGTGCCAACACAAGCACTGGCATGGCTGCCTGGTGAACCAGATCCAGATGTACTGATCCAGCTAAAAACTAACATTTTTTTTCTTTTTTTGGACACATTATGTCCGCCAGATTGTTTCCAGACACATGACCATAGCCTGGGTTTCAGAGCTGGGGAATGGTGCTGGATTTGCCACATGGGCAACTCAACAGCTCCATCAAACCAGGTTCCTGCTGTGCCAAGCATGTAATGGGACTTCAGGGTCTTGGTGTTCATTATCAGTGCAATCTGAAGTGTTCTTCTCTTCCACAGAGGCAGCTCTGAGGGAGACTTGAGTTTCAGAGCCCATTTAAGCACCAGAACTGCAGGGCTATTTTGAGGCTGCATCTGTGACCTTCAAAGGCAAAGTCTTCACCAGAGCTAAGAAAACTCTCTCCATTCTCACTGCCAGTGACTTCGCAGGTGTGAACATATTTTTTTTTAACAGAAGTGACTGTTGGATTGGAAAATTCCCTTTGTGTTTTCCTTCTCTTGAAAGATACCTACGCTTCTGTTGGATCTTCAGAAGTGCCTGTGCTCAAGTGGATGGGCAGAACACACAAGTCATCCCTTCACCTGCCAAACCGGGTGGCCAGCCTTGCGCTGGGCATGCCATGGTGAATGCCTCTCCTCACCGGTACACAAAGTCCCATGGCAGACAGGTTGAGCTTGGTGCTGCAGCAGCCCTCACCTCGCGATGTGAGCACCCCTGGGCGCAGGTGCCCGTTGCCGCCAGGGCAGACCCACAGCACTGCCTGCATCGTGGCTTCCCTCTCTGCTGCTGTGTCTGTTTCTGCGTTGTCGCTACTGGGAATCAAGGCGGTAAGTTACTGGGAATCGAAGCAGTCAGTTTGCCATTGCTGCAGAAAGGCACAGAGATGCTTCGCAGCAGGAGCTGCTGGCCAGTTGGTGGGCAATGGTGGGCGCAAACTATGTCTCAGGTGCATCCACAACAACTATGAGCACAACATCCTCTCTGGTACCATGATGGAGCCTTTTTGCTCCTCAAATTTTATTTGAATCCCTACCAAGTACAACACAAGCACATGCAAAATATTCACTCTTAGAAAAAACAGGTCAAACTTTGATTTTACAGAAAATGTTTGCAGGCCTGTATTGTTAAAAAAAGAAACTGTTTAGGTCTGTATCAGAAACAAAAAAACAAAACAAAACCAAAAAAAAACCAAAACAATCTTCTCTAGAGGCTAGGTAGGAAAATAAATCAGGAGGAGAAGCTACTGTAAATTAGAGGCTCTAACACATTCCCAAGCAATGCAATAGAGGCCAGTTGTACATCTCTCAGTCACACCGCTGAGCTGTGGATGTGTTTGCTGCACAGAAGTAATTGCAGCCGTATCGTTTCACAGGAGGGCAAAGTACCCCGCTTGTGCCCTGGGGTACAAAGATGCACATGGGAAGCTGGTGCAGGTTAGCTTCATCCCTGGCTTCACACCCGTGCACCTTGTGTACCCTTAAGCCACTCCAATCTAAACTGGGGACCCAGCAAGCCAGACATTACCAGTAATGTGTAGGCTCTCTGGCCAAAGAGGACTGGACCCATAATATTCTCCTTTGCAAGTCACTGAGTTAATGGCCTGCTTTTACATATATTGCTGCTATACCTGGCAACTCACGATAATACAGGCTTGGGGTAATAGCAACAGCACAAAAAAATAAACAATCTTTATCAAACCGTTCCTCCGAGAGGAAAAAACAGCACTGCATATGTCAAAGGCTGCATTATTGGAGTGGTATTTAGTCTGCAGCTAAATAGCCACACAAGTCTTTACTTTTAACTGCTAACTCAGGTCTCCTCAAGAGACTTGACTGGGATTTAAAGGGTAAGTATTGTGGAATGGTATGTAGAGGAGAGAGCAGTCCCCTTAATGCTGTCTTTTCAGGACATTATTCTTTCCATTTGTACAGAGACAATTTCTCCAGCTAACCTGCCTGTCCTGTACCCTAGGCAACCTGACAAATTAAGACTAACTGCCTAATCCATCAAACAAATGATTTGCACCGGCTCCATCAAAAGTAAATAAATAGCTATCCCCCCTCCCTGGGAAATAAAGTGTTTCGACAGCAAGGAAAGCTTCTTCCCTGCCTCATCTTTCCCTTCTCCAAATGCCCAAGGGGAGGACCTTGCAGCATGGCCATGAGGTTTGCAGAAGACCAGGATCCAAAGGGTATCCATTAGCACAGTATTTTCTTTCCAGTAAGTCCATAAGCTCAGTGATCCAGGGAGGACTTGGGAGAGACACAGATAATCCCATCTCAACCGCTCTTGTGGGGCTCCAAGATAAAAACAAAACATTGAAGCTGATGGCCTGTCAGCCAGGGGCAGGTCTGGCAGAGCACTCAGCCTCACCTCCTCCTTCCCTGCTGCCTTCAGCAGCCTGCAAACGCAATCTTTTCCAGTGCCCCCCACCGTATCCAGCTCTGCTTTGCAAGGCTGAACGTATTCACTGCCTTTGATTTCCTGGCTGGGGATGCGTGCTCGGAGCCAACTTCAGGCACCCCAAGCTTCATTAATTCAGCATGCATTGGCAGCTCCTAATATCTAAAGGCACCTAAAACCATTAGCGACCACCACTCGCACCTCCGTTTCTGGAACATAAAGGTTTATATGCACCTACGTGGGAGCTCTGGGGTGACATCTTGGTCCTGAGCTGAATAGATGGGCAAGGGCTGCCTGCCTCAGTCACCTACCCGTTGCCTGAGACTCCAGCCACATCTAACCTCTTCCAGCAGCAGCGCCAGGTTCGGCGGCCGGCACAACCACGGGTATCAGTAGCTGGCCAGGATTTAATTGAACACAGATGGAGCTGAGGCAGCCTGAGCCTGATGCAAAGTGCTTCCAGTCCTCGCGTCCCTTGGGGTCCACAAGCCGCAAAAACAACAGCGCGTCCCAGTTCAGTCATAAAACTTCCTTAATGCTGTTCGTTGTTTGTTTTTTTTTGAAGTGAAGCTTTCATAATCTAGAAGAGACATTCAGAGACACTCACAGCTACTTATCGCTAATAAAAATAAACGTTAGCCCTGGACAGGCTAGGAACATCAGTGCACTTGTTCAATAGCTGCTTTTTCCTCGCCCAAGTACCGGGTGGGAATGGACACTCAAGAGCTTCTTCTCTGGAAGTACCAGTATTTGCAGAGAAGTTGCCAGCCCTTGGCGGAGCAAAGCACAACCCAACAAAGCAGATTCTCCGTGGAGGATCCCCAACGGACCATGTCCAGGAAGCCCATCTACCACACCACAGTGCAGTTTTCCATCTGCCACCCCATGCTTTGTACTTTGACATGCATCTTGCTACGGGAGGTTTGCTTCAGAAGGAGAGCAGCAGAGGCCAGGAGACCTTCTTGCTAATCTCACAATGACTTGGGAAGGCAGGAGGCACAGCTGGGTAATGACTGTGTTACTGTCCTCAGCCTCCTCATCCTGGGAAGGACAAGACTTAATTTTCAGGCTGTGCTGAGCTGATTGAGAGAGCTCATCACCTCCCAGGACTGGATCCTGAGTATTGCATTTATGTGTGACCATGTCTTGATGGCGCCTGAGCTATATCTTAAATGGATAGACAAGAAGGCAGCCGGGCTTCCTCCTGCACACCACAACAAGGAGGTGACTTCAGACACAAGAATGTCATTTCTTGTGAGGGAAAATTGAAGAAGGTGCCAAAAAAGCTATAGAAATTATTTAATGGCTTGAGAATCCATTTTTCTGTGAGAGACCTAGCTCATAACATTGGTTGTGTGGTTGTGTTTTTTTTTTTTTTGATCAAAGAGAAGACTGAAAGATTACAATCTTGCAGCATGTGAAGTATTTCCATGGGAGGAAATACCAGCTACTAAAAGGCTCTTTAACCAGCAGAAAAAAGCATAACAAGAGCCAGTGGCTGGAAGCTGAAGCCAGACAAATTAAAGTGGGAAATAAGGCATATATTTTTAAGAGTGATGGTAATTAACCACTGGAACAAATCCTCAAGGGAGGCTGTGGATTCTTATCTCTGGAGAGTTTCGAGTCATGGCTGGATTCATTTCCAGAAGATGTACTTTAGCCAAAGAAGCTATTAGGTTCAATACATGGGTAATTGTGTGAAATGTAATGGCCTGTGATACACAAGAAGTAAGAACAGATGATCTAATGGTTCTTTCTGGCCTTAAACCTACGAAGCTATTCATCTAGATGGGAGCCCTGTGCCTATAGCTGAGAATTTGATCCCAGGCCTCCACTGCAACATTTATAAACCTGTGAAAAATGAGTGTATCAATGCACCAAAGAGAATAGAATCAAACGATGGATGGGGAGCTAAGAAGAAGAAATACACCCATAAAATCACTTATTTCTGTTTTTTATGAATTATGCTGGAATGTAATGAGCACCTATAGAAACCAGGACTGCGAGGCAGTAATTTACACTGGAGAAATTCAAATGAAACAGGAAGATATGAGGCTATGTTTGGAGACTGTCAGGTTTCTGCGATAAAATTGCATTAGTAATTAATAATCTCCCAGAAAAGAGAGAGAAAGAGATGATCTGCTACCATGTGTCTATTAGCAGATAAATCCAAAGTGAAAGATATCCCCTCCGGGACTACTTGATGGATTATATTAAATTTAATGGTAATGGAAGGAATACTGTAATTGGAAGATGCTGGAGGGAAAAGATATGGTGGGAGCAAGAAGAAGAGGCATGCTGCTGATATGGAAGACCCCATCTTATACACGTGGGCTTGGTTCCTGCCAGACTGCACCAAAAGAGCTGAAGAGGCTCCATTCCTCACAGACAAGGACCAGAAAATGTACAGGATAATCTTAGCTAATATGGAAGCCAACCTATAGCATCCTCAAGGGAGATACGTTTGGCAACTGCAATGTGGAAAATAAATATTAGAAAAGCCAGGATTTTTTGAATCTATGACTACATTTCAGAGGAATAAAATTACAAGTTCAATTAGGTTCCTCGAAGCAGAGAAACTGATTAATCAGGCATGGAAGTTCCTAAGTAACCAAAACAACTGTGTGGGCTTTCTCCTCTTGACTCATGTTACAGGAGGAGGGTGTATCTGTTTGAAAACGGAATACATTTCCACTTGCTCTATAAAGGAATGTCCAAACACATCTAGATAGAAAATGGTCCTTGTTATCTAGGTCCCTCCAGAGCATCTCATACATTGTGTGAAGCTGTGGAGTATGTACAGGATGTTTTCTCTGAAGATAAAACATCTTTTCAAAGAATGCATAGACATCCCAAAGGGGCAATAGAAACTTCACAAGTAAACTTGTATTGAGCAGAAAGATACCTGCAGCAGATTGGAACTGAGATTAAAATAAAACAGCAAGGCATTTATAAACTCTGAAGTCCAAAGATTTTCTTGGAAGAATAACAGTGTCTGTCAGAATGGCAGGATGTGAAGAACCATATCCCTGCAAATTGCCAGCAGAACAGCAAGAGTTACCATCCTCGGCCAGTGAAACATCAAATGATTATTGCATCTGAGCTGGCTCTTACCCAGAGCATTGGATGCCGTCTCTAGCAGTTTCAGAAAGCTGCCTTCCGCAGATGGGCTCTTTCAGAGGTGTCGTACACCTCACCGCTTAGGGGAAGAGACAAACAAAAGCCAACGCATGTGACACAGCACTGAACCATGCAGATAACATCATGCAAGAGGACGCATCCTGATCGTAACGCTACAGGAGGTCTGCAGAAAAATTCGGCTTCCCAGTAGCACTCTGTTTGCTCACTTTGGCTGAAGGCTGAGGCAGGGGGAAGTGAACCCCCAGTAGTCTCAAAACCCTTGTGTTTTGAAAGCGAGTTTTCTTAGGGTCATTTTTATGTCATTTTTGGTGACAGTTGATTGAATTTAATCATGATGGGGAGTAGGAGGGTGACCAAGGTCGGGCTGTACTCTTTGATCATGAACACGGCAGAGCAGAAAGCCACAGACACGTCTGCCCTGCTGACCTTGTTTTGGGTTTTTCTCCACCACCCAGCACCCTACCCTGCCCACCACTGGAGCAAGGGGGTGCATGGCCATGTGGGCACCAGCATCACAGGCAGTTCAAGCAGCATCACTGATCTGCGTAGCGGTGCCTCTCCTCGACTGCCCCGGCCCCTCCAACCTGGGGATGGCGACTCTTTATGGGCTATGTTGTTGATGTGGAGTTGTAGCTGCTTCCCACAGGAGCATGCCTTGGAGTAGGAAATGTTCCAAATAACATACAAGCTGCTACGTACATCCACCGCAGAGCAGGGAGAGCTAACAGATGAAGCACAAAGCTCAGTGCCCAACACTCGCAGCGCTTAACCGTGACTCGGCCAGCGACATGCTGGAGGAGCGGGGATGAGTTATTTAGCTAACGCCTCTCCCCACTGCCTCCGGGGCTTATTATGAGGATGAATTATTTAATGTGTGTGCACAGCTTTGATGTTGTACGCACCATTTCATATGTACATAAGTGCTAAAGATTACTGGGTGGTTCTGTCACCGCTAGAACAACAAACACACATTTCTGGGCTTAATTAGCTGTGTAAAAACAGCTGTACAAAGCCACACTTGAAAACGTGAGTCTTGATGTATTAGTAATTGTGGAGCTGTGGCAAAATGGATCTCAGCATGAGGATTCATCTGATCTGGGTTTAGCCCCAGCCAAAGCCTGCTGAAGTGCTGCTAATGGCCTCCAGGCTCTCAAGTCCTCCAGAGAGGTTCCCATCCAAGTCCTTTCCTGGTCTGCCCAGTGCGGGTTTGAGCAGGACGGGGTGATCCTTTCATTGTAAAAAACAATCAAACAGAAGCCTGGCCAGAAGTCACGAAAGCTCTGCTCAAAGCCCAGTTGTTGGGCAGGGGCTCATCAGAAGCGTTGCAGAGGCTCCTGGGCACTCCAGGAGGGATGCTGGTGGGACATGAGCCGCCTGGCCCACGCGTGCATCAGGCCATCCCTAAGCATGTTCCGTGGCATGTGACTTGTCACATCCAAACACCTGCTAGCCAGTAGCCTGTAGCTGCCCTGGAGAAACCCTCCACTTGCAGGACCAACACATGGACACTGGAGAAACCCTTCCTGCGGGTCAGCAAGTTGCAGCAAGCTGCGATTTGCATTTGTGCAATTTACTGCTGCTTGGGGGCCTGGTAATCTCCACCAGCACAAACAGCAGCTTTGCCTGTGTGCGCCCGGGGACAATGCAGACAAAGCCCCATCAGCGGCTGTCACCAGTGGATATAATATGGCCAAATCCCCAAACCAAACAAGACCTTAATTTCTCATTGAGTTTTGGGTTTCCTGAAATCTAAACTTGAAAGACATTTCATCCTTTGCTTGAGGGGTAAAATCCTCTGGTGAGAAAAGACAAATAAAGGTTCACAATGCACAGGCTTTCTGCAAATAAACGGCTGAGTATCTCACCAGTGGGGTCATCGTGATGTAATGGCAGCATCTCACCCTCATCTGTGGTGAAGGAGCTTGGGAAATGTAAGTTCAGCTTCTTCTGAATGATCCTAGGTCATCACAGGAATGTTTTCGGAGTACATTCTTCATATGTTAATAGTTTCGTGCGTTGTTAAACTGCATCTAATTATATTGGGTTTGCTATGAGCAGCAAATCATATTCACAGTTGTGTTTTCATTAAAGAAATTATTCTATATAAAGATTTCATTAAGATGTTAATTGCTACCAGAATTATATGCACATAAATAATAAACAAGAATATCTACCCATTATTGGAAAGTAATTTCCACATATACCAAGCCATTTGCTGTAATTTGCTTTAGGTTGTAGTGGGAAGTAGTGTGCCTGGCTAGAATTAGCAAAAGACCCTCTGTTACGAAATGTGGCTTTATTTCCTTCTATGCGGAGTGCCACTTGCTAAGCCACACTAAAAGGATAGGAGACGTCCCATTAGTTTAGCTAAAAAGAATGGCTCATGTAAAAGTACCAGTGACGGGAAACATCGTGCAGGTTTAAATCACTGAGTGAGTCGACACAAAGACCAAGCATGGACTATGAGATGAACGTGTGAGGCAGCAGGCACTTCTCTATTTGTAGACCCTGTGTTTTAATCAATCAAGGGCAAACTCTCAGCCTTCAAAGAGCCCTGAATGTGGCGATCACTTCCCTCACCAGAATCCCTCTGAATTTGCTGGTCTTCGTGTGTGGAGGATTCACCGTGAGATGTGGAGGGAGCACCCTGGTCCTTGGATGGCCACCAGCCCCCACACAGCAAGGACAGCAAGGACAACAACAGTGGATGAAATCCTGGCAGTGGTCCCTCCTCCGCTGATGTGGCAGCAGCTGGAAATGACGCTGGTGAGCTCAGTCACATCACATCACATCACAGGAAAGCATCTGTGTTTCTGCCTATTGGTCTCAAGACATGATGACGAGATGGGGTTTATTTCTGGCCTCCAGAAAGAGGATTTCTCCCTCTTGCAGAGCATCTTGGACAATGAGATCAAACGTGCTCTGTGTAAGCTCTGCTGACATGCCCTGTTGGGCAACAGCCATCTTCAGTGACACGGAGAGAATGAAAAGGAAAATATAAAAGGTCTGGCAGTATCAACAAATTCTCCTTTCTGTGCCTTCCCTCTAGCACCACAGGCTGACTGTGTGGGGGAACAGAGAGCATTTGCTCGGGAGGAAGGTGGAAAGGAACAAGAGGAATGTAAATGCAGCATGAATCAGAAGGCACACTCAGAATTACAAGAAGTCTCCACTTCGAGAGGAGCCACAATAGAAGCCTGAAAGCCTGAGCAATAGGAATAGGAAATAGCAAAAGGAAATTAAATTTTAAGATCCTGTATGTTTAGATGGTGTTATCTTCAAGACAACAAACAGCAAGGAACCAGGAAATTCAAAATTAAATCCAACACTCTCCTTATTTCCTGATTTTCTCTTGTTAAGATAAAAAGCACAGCCAGGATCAAGTTAACATTATATTTCCTGCTATGTGATTCTATTGGCCTCATTTTTGTTGCTATGTATACATAGACTGACCCACACTGAAATTAAAATCAAAATACATTAATTGCATTGACTTGCAGAGAGAGGTAAGCCAAGAATTTCAGATCTGTAGTTCACAAGAAACATAACAAGGCCAAGTGCTGGTCCCACAGCTGTTTCTGTACATCTCACGAAAGGAGTTCGTATCTGAGGGCAGAGTCTACCTTTATGAGATGACATTTATTGATTAGCGTGAACTACCTGGCAAGTGTTTATCGCACCAGAAGTTAAGTCATGTAGCTCTTTGGTGCTGCTCCGATACAGCTGCCACTTCCTACAAAGCATTAACTGCTGGAAGTTGACCATGAAAGGCAGGAGGAGAACTTCATCAGCTCAGGCAGGAAATCCGGGGGTGAGGTGGCGATATCCGTGATCCCAGACAGTGACGCGAGGAAACCCCTGCCTTCGCCAGGCTCAGCCTCAGCCTTCCAATAGCTTCACCTTTATCAGGAAACTGTTTGGACTCAAATCTTATTGACAAGGTTTTGCCCCCATGAGCTCTGGGGCTCGGTGGCCTGAAGCTCAAGGCCTTGCTTTCCTCTGTGGTTCCCCCTGCTTTAATGGTGACTCTGATGCAAGCCCCTTCTTTTGCTTTCTTGAGTGAAGTCCATCACCGGCCTGAGGGCAAACTGCAGTCAGGATGTGTTGCAGACCCCGTGGGAATAGCAGCGGCTGCCCAGTCCCCCTGGCTGTGTCCTGCGTCCTCCGCCAGCACCAGGCACACGCGTCCCGAAACGCAGCCCAGGAGCTCGGCCACGGGCTTCAAAGCAAAGAGTTGGATGTTGATTATTACTTTGAGATTATTGTTACTGAGCAGTTTTAGTCATCGCGACCTGACTTTTTACTGATATCTGTGAGAGATGACCCAGACTCCTGAGCTAATTCTGTGCTTTCAAAAACTATTTTTGGACAATCTTGGAATCCTGAGAACTGAGGATGAGTAGTGGCAGTACATTGTACTTTTCCCTATGCCAATTTTAATTTTAAAAATTGTCTCCTTTTGCCCACAGTCAATAGTTTTTGAAAGGAAGGAGGGAGAGAGGGAGCAGGCAGGAAGGAGGGAAAGGAAGGAAGGGGGAAGAGAGGAAGGAGCGAAAAGACAGCAGGAGGAAAAATGAAGGGAAAGAGAGAAAGAAAAGAAGAGAAAAAATTGAAAGAATGAGAGAAGGGGAAAAGGCAGGCAGGTAGGAAGGCAGGAAGGAAAGGCAGGAAGGAAGGAAGGAAGGAAGGAAGGAAGGAATCTGCTCTGTAGCCAGCAAGGTTAGGTGGATTATACCTGCATTTATAAGTGACACCTGAAAAGGATTCTACACTGTGTTCTGATCCTTCCATTTTGCTTCCTATTTAATGTGTTTTTATTCACATTTGAAAAGTTTAGCAACACAGTTCATATTTCAAGCGCCACCGTGAATCAGTCTGCCAGAGACAGACATCTCTTGTGAGAGGCAGTGATAGATACAATTCTTTCTCTACGATCTGACATGTCATCACCTGATGAACCAATCTTGCCCAACACCAGCTGAAATTTTAAGACGTCACGGAAGGGTATGGTAGGTCCTTTTCAGGATTTTCAAGGAAGTTTTATTGAAGAGTTAAAAGTTAGGCATAAAACCCATCAAAGCTGGCGGTGTGGAGATGATGTAAGTGACGCCTGAATATAGCTCTACCACGACATGCTTTAGGGAAATGATTAGCAAGAAAATTTGTGAAAAAGTAACACTATATTTGCAGTTTTAACCTTTGAAACTTTAAAGGTTTCTAGTCTTTCTTTTGTCACACTGTCCCCTCTCTGGTTAAAAGAGCTTGAGCAATAAGAGAAGGAAAAGCAAAGACAGATGAGAAGACCACAGTCATGGACCATTACCCATTCTATTGGTCCTGAAGGAAAAAAGATAGAGAGATGGAGTTACAACTTTTTAGAAAAATCTGGATTTTTCATTATTAAAAATGCTGAAACTGATATTTCACACTTTTAAGAATGAAAACCAACATGAAGAATCTATCCAGTCTGGACCAGCAGTAGCCCCAGGCAGAGGCAAGGACAGCTTCCCCAGATGCATGCATCATGTGGCATTTTGTACAAGTCAGGAGGCAAGGGAATAAGAGAGGTCTCCTACAAAGAGAAGAGGCAATGCCTGCCTGGCAAAGCATCCGAAAGCACTTTTAACTGAGTACAGTTTAATGGACTGCCCTCTTTATGAACTCACCTGCTGCTCTATCCCCTCCATTCGAGCTGCACCAGTGTGTAGAAACACGGGAGGTTCCTGGGGTAGGGCACAAGGGGACCTGCCCTTATTCAGCCTCTCTGCTGAGAGGCCATGTGTGGTGAAACGCCGGTCTGTGCTTCTTCTGTTATTTTAGCATACAACCGTTCAATGTAAAATGCTGACACAGGCATACTCATCAAACTGAGCAGGATTCAGGGTTGTGTTCCTGTTGGCACCTTTTCACATCCAGGCCAACAAATTTTGAATTCTTCTCTGAATTGTGGCTGTGCTCCAACAGCCACTACTGCTGAAGTGGGTGGATGACATGAAGATGGATGAAGCAAAACAAAGATGGGACAGACATATGGTGCAATCAGGAACATATAGGAACAACTTTTATCCCCATGCAATTTACCAGGGCCAAATGAGAAGTTGGTCCAGGAACACAGAATGTGGGGTGTATCTACTGAATGAGGAACTGTGTTTTATGGAGATGTAACTGTGCAAAGGATTTAGGATGTAGGGATAGCAAGCAGCTGAACACGGACATCAGTGTCATAGGGCATATATGGTTCTTGGCTGAATAGAGAATGCTGAAAAAACAAAGGTTGTCAAAAAAGGAGTCACAGAAAGTACCTAAATACAAGAGAGGAAGGCTTTTGAAACGACTTTTAATAAGCTTAGTCATAAAAGAAGACTGAGAAGTGATTGATTATAGTGTGTTAGTGAAGAAAAATTTTCTCATGAAAAAAAAATATGAAGCGCTAAAAGTCTGCTGAATTTAGCAGAACCAAAAGCCAGTGGCTGCAAGATGAAGCAAGATGTGTTCATATTTTGAAAGAAGAGCCGTTCTTATTTAGCACAGAAGGCAATAAACCTCTGGAACAAATTGCCAATTGAAGTGCTGGACTTCCAGTCTTTCTGTGTTCCCCAAGCAAGGCTGGGTGCTTTTCTGGCATTTATCGTTTAAACACAAACTTCAGACAGTTACCAGGCTCAGCATGAGAGTAACAGGGAGATGGGGAAGGGCCTCTCTCAGACACAAGATCAGACCAGATGATCCAGCGGGTCCTTCTGGACATGTGCTCTGTGAACATACAAACTCAAGATCTATTAAGCTTTTCTAGAAGATCACAAAAGTCTTCCCCCAGGATTAGCAAGTGCAGCACATGAGCAGCCTGGATAAAATCAGTGCTGCAACAATAAAAATAAGAGATTCAATTATACATGACTTGCTTCTGTGCTATTCAAAGGGAGCTGGCATTTTGACTTCCACTGGTTGAGAACCTGCTGTGAATATCATTCGGACCAGAAAGACTGATGACATTTTGAAAGAGCTACATCATTCACCCGATGAACATTTTATGAGACAAGGAATTTACCTTTATCTATTTATCTCTAAAGATAAAAGTCTGCAGGCTTCAAAAGTGAAAAACAGATTAAAAAAACCTGACTACCTTTTTGGGACCATTTACAGAGAGGTAAATACACACATAAATCTACCAGTTTATGAGTTTTGTCTCTCAGTGTTCTACCACATTAAATTCCCCAGTGGACTTCTCTTTCTCCTTTTTAAGTTGTTTGGAAGAAGTCTTGGCCGTACATCAGTCTATGGCCAAACTTAATGGGGGAGAAGTGGGGGAAGACTTTCAAGCTCTGTTTTGCCTTTGAGAGGCCTCCCAGCTGAGCTGCTTGCCTACGTTCCCCAGGCTTGCTCAACCAGCCCTGCCCATCCTGACAGCTTTGGCTGGTCCTCTGCTCCCCAGCTCCTCTGCCCCTTCTGTGTGAGCACTTTCCTGGAACAAGCCCAAGTCCTGCTCTGTCTTCTAGCACACACCAGAGACAGGGACTGGGCCAGTGCTGGTCAGCCCACACACATATTGGCATTTCTTAACACTCAACTACTATTCCTTGAAACTTTTCTGTGATTTGTTAAACTCTGTACTAAAAATTCAGGCGTTCTGTCAGGTGGCACCATACCTGCAAGAACATACAGCATCGATGGGGTTGGGACTTTCAGCTCCAGAGCAGAGCTCTGGATACCTGAGCTAACGCAGCAACATATTCACCCTCCAATTAACTGCTAACGCAGGAGGCAAGAGATGCAATTTGCTAGTGGGTCTTGCAGATGTTTGCTATCAGCAGAGGTACGATCAGGAAAAATGCCCCTCATCCAGGCTCCTGATGGAAGAGGATTCAAGTGGGCACGGGTACCTCCAAGCAACTCCTCTGTTCTGACCTCTTTTGTCTTCTCCCTTCCAAAGCTGTGCCTGCTCTAGTCCCATGTCTACCTTGCTCCGTCTCCCAGTATCTTCCTGGCAGTGACTTCCAGACTCCACTCTTCAGGTTTCTAAACCCAACATCTGTTTTCTTATCAATTCAGTCCTAGCCTTCCCCTCCAACCTTGCTTTGTCCATCTCAGTCTCAACCCTCCACTCCCATCCCACCTGTCCCAGCACTCAGACACAGGTTGTTTCCCCAGTTTCAGTATCTTCATCCTGCCTTTCTTCCCTGCATATTCTTGTTCAATATGCCTGGCTCCTTTTTTGATATCTCTGCCACCCAGGATCTCACAATCCCAATTTCCTTCCCCGTATTCCTCGTGATTCCTGTCTGGCTTTCTGGTCAGCCATTTCTTCCACTTGGTGAAGATCTTGCTCACAAGCATCTCTCTTTTCATGGTATCTGCCCCTTATCCCCGCTTCCCAAGTTTCTAGGCACAGCCTCTTTGTCCCACTGATCTCACAATGCTGCTTCTCCTTAGTTTATTTTTCACCTCAGCCCTCCTTCCATGACCACTTCTCCAGCACACCCAGTCTCTGTCACCTTCCTAGTTTGGAAACCGGGAAGGAAGCAGAAATGAGGAATGCTAGAGAAATGGTCAGGATGGGATTAGCAACCTATTTTTCCGTAGAGTGGGTACCCAGAAAAGTTAAAACATTTGGCTGCACTTTCTGCATCCCCAGAAAGATAGTAGCCTGAGGATCACATACTCTGCATGGAAAATTTCTGCCTGAAGACTAAAATTTGGTAGTTATAAGCAACAGAAAATTAGATCATTGCAAATATCAAGGGATCTTAATTAACAATTTGCCATTATTCTAGGTGTAATACAACATAATGTTAGATCAAAATAGTAACTGATTCATCTGCACAACAACTTCATACCACTATTTAATCCGTATGCTGTTATAACGCGATACCCTCAAAAAGGATCAGGACACCGTGTTATAAGACTATGTAGGCACATGTAATACAAAATCATCTCTTTGGGAAAGGGTTTACAGTCCAAAATGAAAATTTAAAAGGCTAAAGTCTTCCCATTTTGCCCAGTAACTTTCTACTTGTAAGAACACGAGGATAGAGTGCAAAACACATGTAGGTTAAGTAATTTTAAACAACCAATTATCCACATCCAGCCATGCTGGATTTGGGGTTTAATTGCTTCAGACATGCAGGCTTTTTCTCCAGTTATCTTTTCACAGCCCACAAACACAATTTCCTGTTAAAGTAGCATTGTCCTGAAAATTCACCATAATGAATTTTCCAGTCTGAGCACCCTGACCTAGTTCTAAGTAAAAAGTTTTTCTATACAGCTAAGTAAAAACTTAGGAAATCAAAAGTGAACAATATTGGCCTAATATAACCAGTTTCTCATAATGAAGTAGAAGCTGAATGTTCAGCTCTCCTGAAAAATCCATCTCTACACGTTACAGAAACGACTGGAAACTGCAGAGCTCTATTTCCAAAACTCATACAAAATGCTGTACATTTGACTTAATGGTTAGCTGCAGCTTTCTGATTCACAGATCTAATTATTTGGTTATTTTCTCCCTGTAAAATCTGCACAATGCTGAAATTTTGCCACCAACCATGGAACACTGAATCTTTTTTGAACTATCATTTCTTTATTTTATATTATAGTTCATCAGGCTAAAAATGACCCATATTTCTGGGGCAATTTCTCTCCTGTATGCATAGCAGCAAAGAAAGACAAAAACATGAGTACTTACTATTTTGTTAAGTGTGTTTTACTAAATGAAGTTATAAAGAAATAATGAAAATCTCTGCAATTCACTATAAAAATTTCATTTCCAAAAAGAGCCCATAAAGCTGTCAAAGAAAAAAAAATCATTTCTATGGCATACACTATTAGACCATACATAAACGAATCTGCACATACATCAAGACCCAAGTAACTATATAAATGCATCCTAAATTTCCTGAGACAGATGGTAGATCATATACAGACAAGCTATGCATTCCAAAAAGATTTTTCTTTAAGAAGAAAAAGAAAAGGAAGATGAAAGAACAGTGGGGAAATGTTTAAAACACTATTAAACTAAAACAAAACCCACAAGCTCATGCAGCAATATTAAACTATGCACAGCAAGTGAAAGCGAGGGTGGACAGTTCATTTTGACCCTGATTCAGGAAATCACTTAAACACATGTGCGAGGACATCTTAATTCAGGAAAGAACATAAGTACCAGCTTAAATTTAAGCATGATGAGATTTTCACCTTCACTCTGGCCGACGTGTGCTGGATCCAGCAGCTGGAGCAGTGGGGGGAGACACTGCAAGCCCTGGCTGCAGCTGAGGCAGGCCAAAAGGTCTCCTGGCAGATGCGATGAGTTTCACGGCCCTCCAAGGTGTGGTGTAGGAGGGTGTCTGAAGGAGGGCAAAGCTATGAGCAACCAGAGCGCTGGGATTTCTGTACAGATCGCACTTTACAGAGCCGGCTAGGGAGGCTGCCTAAACTGCATTGGCCAAAAGCTCTTGCAGGCAGCAAAAACTCCCAAGATCATGCCGATATTTTTATGTGACCTCTGCCCCTTCTCTTTGTAGTTCCTCTGTGCTTCTCCCCTTGGAGGTGCGGCAGATCTCACTTCAAGTGTTTAAGTGGCACTGGCTTTAACAGGAGTTAGGCACATGCTTCAGGTCTGAGAATAAGAACACTTTATCTCTTGGGGTGAGCAGTAGAGGTGATGTTTCCACTGCAGTCAGCAAGCTGGAGGAGATAGGAATACTGTGCTTAAATCTGTGGAAAAGGAGAAACTCTTGCTGGTTCTCTTAATTAATCCACTACCAGAAAGTAACAATGAAAACATTCTTTGCTTCTCTCATGCATTGCAGATAAAACTTCAAGGGCAGTTACATACCGTAGACGGTGAATATTTTTTTGCCAGATGTGTTTGAGCAGATTGTAACATGTTCTTCATCTCTTTAAAAATACTGAAGTTAAAACATTTATTTCTGGATGTCCTTTGTCTGTCATGGTGGTTCACCCCGTTACCAAACTAATAAGTACATTATTCAGATTATGGGATCAAAAGTCAGAGAAGGTTGCTAGGGGTTATGTTAAGACGATTATTTTGCACTTCCTATGTGTTTTATACTGCATCTAGTACAAAGAGCGATTCATTCAGGTTTACATTTAGGGTGAGAGAATGATAATATGGTGGTTGTGCGATGACTGCTTGCCCAGAGTAATCTTAACTTCAGGAATTTCCTCACTTCTTGGAGTTTCTGATTGCAGCTTCGACAACAGAACAGTGTGTTTACCCTATCGGTTGAGCAGCAAGGCACTCTTCCACATTTTATGCTACAGTTTTTGCATCAAATTTTCTAGACTTTTTTTTGTTTTCTGTTTTGTAAGAAGCTTTAAGGAGTTATAAGAGAGTGAAAAAAGCAGAAGATAATCATGTTTTATAAAATACAAGCCAATAAAGAGCAAAAACTCCTTGATCTACCCTAAGGCCCCCCATACTCACTAGTACAGATTAGTTCAACCTTTCCTGAATTTCATTTTCTGAATACTCTGCTTACGTATCTATTACTTTTTGGTGGATTTGCCAGCAAACCGTGGAAATTTAAAACCTTCAATATGTCAAACCAAGTAAGTCTGGAAGTTCTTTGCTAATGTTATTAAAATACAAAACAGTTGTGTAATAGTACACCTTTGCATCCTTAAGAAAAAGAGTAGTCTAGTTCCCTCTTTGTCTCTTTCAGTTATACCACACCTAAATTACAGCACAAAAGCAAGAGTTCAGAAGTCAATCACAGGTGGTAGGGCTTTAGCAGGAACAATTTCCTCAGTAACAACCGCTGATTTTGGTCTATTTTTGAGACCTGCATTTGAGACCTAATCCCAGACTCACCACAATAGGCTGTCTTTGACCGAATGGGATCAAAAAGTCAACTGGAATGTGTAATCTGGTTTTGCAAACTGCAAAATTGTTATTGTCTGCTCTTTCCTTCTCTATGTATTTTCTCCTTAATGTTGCGAGATTTTTAGGTTTGTTCACCAAATGACATAAAATGACATAGCAAATGATAGTGTTACCAAAAATATCATTTCCTTTTTAAAAAAGATATTTTTATAGAATTAAGTGTGCGTCATTTTTGAATATGATGTTTTATTTGCAAAAATGTAAATGATCTTTTCACTAAACAGCAAACAAAATGATGTATCTGAAAAATATGATAATGCTTTTTAAGGATGTGCAGATGGTGCAGTTAGAACATCTGCAGCAATACAGGAACTGAGGAGAACAGGAATTCTTCAAGAGGATGAGTTACTACCTCCAATCTATCTTTTTGCAATTTTTTTTNAAGCATTCTCTAACGTGCAGTGCTCAATATTTGGCCTTTTCAGGGTTTCTACCATACTCAAGAAAAAAAACTTGATCATAAAACCATTTTAGTCAGTCCATTTTTCAATATGTCATCAGCTCGGGTTCTTTATTTGCATCAAGCAATGTTTATTTACACAAACAGAAAGCACCTTCATGAACACAACAGTCACAAAAGTGAGGATGGTTAGAGAAGGTCAGCAAGGATGGCCAGAGGTACAGTGCAGCTTCAGGATGAAGAATCACTGAGAAAGCCTACACTTTTCAGTCTAGAAAGAAAAAAAAACAGGGAATGTGTTAGAGACCTGGAAGACTGTACCTAGACTGTCCCCTAGAAGATAGCACCAACTGACAAGAAGTCACTTTGCGCTGCCTTTTCAAGAACTGACGAGCAACAAACGAAGCTAGCAGGAAGTGGGTTCAAAATGGACAAAAGATGTTTTTGTGCTGCGGATCTCCTCATAGGATGTTTTATGTGACAGAAGCTTACATAAGTACAAGGGGAAAGTGCAAGGGGACACTGAACAAAGTCACTGAAAAGAAGTCCATTCAAGATTGATAACTGGTTACAAATTGTATCTGGTTTAGAAAAACTGTAAATAGTTGGAAGCTGGAAGAATACATTGGGAGAACATCATACAACCTTGTCTTGTTTCTGTACTCTTCCCTTCACATCCGTTTTTTTGTCCATTGATTTGATTGAGGTAGATGAACCCTTGGTCTGAAGCCAGGGGACTACTCTTCTATTCACACATTTTGGTCCCCTTGATGGCAGAAGTGGTTACATGTGCAAATGTGAAGGTAAAAAATCAATGAAGTTTATGAAGCAACTTTTATTAATCTTCCCTACCAATACACACCCTTCCATGTGTCTAGAAGACAGTTGATTACAGTGATTAAATACTAGATCCTGTGGCTGAAGGTCATCAGGGAGATTAAAGAACACTTTACAAAAAATGGTCTTTGCCTGGACTATATGCCCAGTTTCACACAGTCTAGATTAATATCGCCTCCAACTTAAGAGGTGTTAAATATATTGTTTTCAACATCCTCCCAAAAATTTGGCTTTGTTTCACCAGCTCAGAGGTGCTCAGACTATTACACTACCTGGAAGTGACATCCACCTTAAAACAAGAGTATTTTTATCCATTTTATTTAAAGTTCAGCACTCTAAGACTGCGAATGAACTGTAAAAAGTACTTCTTAGAACCAGTATTTCAAGCATATTTTAATCTTCTTTATATCCTGTTTCTGTGTAATCCAGTCGTTCCTTTTTTCTAAACATGTTCATTATACAACTGCTGGAAGGACTGCTGTACTTCATCTTCTGTGGGTGAGGGCTCTGGCACTTCTTGTATTGTGGCTAATGCTGATGGTGAGAACAGTGCAGCTGCAGGTGCAGAGACTTCAATTCCTCGAAAAGCCAATGCTGACCCTGAGTGGGAAGCTATTTATTCCATGCTACTCAGTGAACTTTTGTTGGCCAGCTTTCCATCTTTGTCATCTTGCCCACTTTTTGATTCCAAAACAGCTTTTACTACAGCCCTGAAATGGAAGAAAGAATAATAAACACCCGCACATTTAAGAAGGTTTACATAAATTGCTCTGAATCATTCCCCTCCCATCAGCAATCACTGTAACAGCTTTGCAAAGTACTTCTGTCTGATCTCCAGAAGCTTGTCCATGTTTTCTCTACTGGCAACACAAATATTAAACTATAGAGAAACTTAAGTACTTCACCCCAGGTCATATTTGTCATCAGTAATACCATATTTTGATCAAGTAAACATAATTACATTGTATGATGTCCACCTACCAATGAAGAATTATAAAGATTATGGCAAAGATCACACCAACAGTCAAAATCATTCCAGTTACCAGGCAAAAGACCAGAATGGCATCTGCCCTTTTTTTCCTTGATTGTCCTGTTTCTGTTCTCTTTGATTGTTTTGTTTCCAGTTCTGAAGAAAAGAAATACATGTATCATGTTCAAATTTTCAAATGAATCAGGCATTTAATGTCATAAGCAGAAATGAGAAGGAGCAGGACTTTATTCTTTACTCTCTGACATCTTTCATAACCTTCATGCCTTTACAAAATCAGCAGATGTGAGAAGAGTAACATTTTATGCCTTCTTTGCATATCTAACCAAAGAAGATGCAAAGAAATGGAGATCAAGGCATGTGGAGGGAGTGGGACACATCTCACTTAAGATAATGTCATGGTTTTGGTTGGGACAGAGTTAATTTTCTTCATAGAGGCTCACACAATGCCATGTTTTGGATTTCTGATGAAAACAGTGGTGATTACACACGAACGTTTTAGTTGTTGCAGAGCAGTGCTTACACAGAGCCAAGGACTTTTCAGCCCTGCCAGCGAGGAGGCTGGGGGTGCACAAGGAGCTGGGAGGGGACAGGACCAAGACAGCTAACCCAAACTGGCCAAAGGGTCAGCTGTCAGGTGACAGACTGGTCAGATATTCCATACTGTATGGCGTCATGCTGAACAATAAAACTGGGGTGGCTGGCCGGGGCAAAGCGGGGGCCGCTGCTTGGGGCTGGGCTGGGCATCAGTCAGCAGGTGGTGAGCAATTGCATTGTGCGTCACTTGCTTTGTATATTCTTTTATTATTATTATTATTTTCCCTTCCTTTTCTGTCCTATTAAACTGTCTTTATCTCATCCCACAAGCTTTTACTTTTTTTTCTCCTAATTCTCTCCCCCATCCCTCTGAGGGGGAGGGGGGAGGTGAGCGAACGGCTGTGTGGTGCTTAGCTGCCTGCCAGGTCAAACCACAACAGATAGTTTACTATGTAGATACTTGAGATAGCTGTCTTAGGTTTTCTCTATAGCCTTTGGAGAGGAACTGGCACTTCCAAGCTACCCTCCACTGACCTGGTTTAGGCATCCAGGACAAGAGGAAATATTGCATAATCCATCAGTAACATTCCACTACTGGAGATGAGCCTGCATACAGAGCTCAGATGCAAACACCTACAGCTGGTTGGAAGAATTCCACTCTTCCCACTGTTAATGTCCAAGAAGATCTACTGTTTTAAATGGCAGACAGAAAGATCAGACCTTGGAAGGCCATATTCGGGCAGGAAATAACTAGCCAAAACACTAAGAGCACACAAGGGACCGCACTGCACACACATACACAAGTTAACCTCAGTGCTAGCCACAGTGTGTGGCAGCTCTCAGAACACTCCCTAGAGCTGTGTAACACCAGGGACTGCAGTTCCTGAAGACCAACAAGCAAAAAATTAAAGAAAGGAAAACGTATCTATTTGGTACATGTTAAGAATGACTGATATAACAATCCTTTTGCTTTGGGAAATGCTTTAATGTAAGATTTCAAGATATGTTGAAGTAAGATATATAAATGATAGAGAGACAAGAATTACCACAGACTGTCTGCCACTCAAGGCAGGCTGACTTCTTTGTTCTCTGCCTGGTACCAGGTGCTCTGTCATCCAGGACTGAGGCACCAAGATACCACCATGGTACAGAAGAATTCTGCCAAAGTTAATTGCTGCAATAATAACAATATTGAAGCCAAAAGAGAGTATGCTAATAAAGAACTGGATTCAATAACTTAAGTGCTGCTTTTCAGTTCCCGGTCTCTATCTAGGTCTGCAATGCCTTTATTTAAAGCAAATAACCACTGCATGGAAAGGCGTTGTTCTGCATGGCCCAGAAACACATAGCGAGGAGCAGCTGCATGAAGATGAGAAGTGAAAAATGTAGCAAGGATATCAAGTAAAAATGCTTCCTGCAATGCTACAACCTGTTTAGCCTTGGAATATTTCTAAAGAAACTGAAGGCCCTGACATTACTTTAGCCGTTTATCTGTGACCAAAGATACCAGTTAGGAGATGACCGTAACAAACAACCCAGGAAGAGTGGAAAACGCTGAAGATGGTCAACCAATTTCCCTCATCTATTTTTTGGATAAAGAAATGCCTGGAAACCAAACCCAGTCACCTTCTTCTGAAATTTAATTAACTTATTTGTTCAGCCACATTCAACCAAATCAATTGTCATGGTTTTGGCTGGGATAGAGTTAATTTTCTTCACAGAGGCTCACACAATGCTGTGTTTTGGATTTTTGATGAAAATAGTGGTGATGTTTTTGGTTGTTGCAGAGCAGTATTTACATAGAGCCAAGGACTTTTTTGCTTCTTGTGCTGCCCTGTCAGCGAGGAGGCTGGGGGTGCACAGGGAGCTGGGAGGAGATATAGCCAGGGTAGGTGACCCAGACTGACCAAAGAGACATTCCACACCATATGACGTCATGCTCAGCCATAAAAGCTGGGGGAAAGAAGGAGGAAGGTGGGACGCTGGGAGTGATGGTGTTTGTCTTCCCAAGAAACCATTACGCGTGATGAGCCCTGCTGTCCTGGCAGTGGCTGAACACCTGCCTGCCCGTGGGAAGTAGCGAAAGAATTCCTTGTTTTGCTTTGCTTGCGCGTGCTGCTTTTGCTTTCCCTAGTGAACTGTCTTTATCTCAACCCATGAGTTCTCGCACTTTTACCTTTCTGATTCTCTCCCCACCCCACCTGGGGAGAGTGAGTGAGCGGCTGTGTGGCACTGAGCTGCCTGCCAGGGCTAAACCACAACATCAACGAACCATCATGCATCTTTCCAGGTCCCTCCAGCTTTGACAACTGTACACAGGCCAATCTTAATTTCTCTTTCATTTTCCCTTACACAAGTTTCTAAAACTGTAACATGGTATCTCATTGCTCACTGGTACACAAAATTCTTGTTCACACTGGTAGGTATTCTCTGTTGCAGAATGAATGCAGGAAAACCATTTCTATTTCTATTGCATTTCTATTTCTATATAAGGTCTTGTGCCACTGTCATCACTGTAGTATCTAAGCAACTCCTCCATCACATCATTTGAGTTTCTTCCTCCTCCATCACAGAATTTTTTGACATTCTTAAACCACACCTCATCTATAGGATTCTCCTGATCTTTCTGCAAGATACAAGACAGGTAAGAATGGTGAACTGGCTGAGAATATCATACATAGTAAGTCCAAAGACTGGGGTTTTCATACAACGCAGAGCTCATTGCTTTTAGACTAATTCACTTCACTGACTGGATGGTCTTTTTAGAATTACAAGCAGTTGTGGGGAATGGATATTAATGAAAACTACCTTTGATTTTGCAATTTCATTAATGTAATACATTTTTCCCCTTGGCAACATGTGAATTTAGACCTCTAAGAATACCTCTTTTTACAGGCTGTAACAGGAGCCTGCTGAAGAGAAAAACAAGCTTTCTCCTACCCACTGCTGATCTACTCAAGTTTTCTTCCCAGGCAGGAAATTCTTCCAGTAGTCAAGATCTAGAACTGCCCAAGAGACAATCTGATAATACAGAGGGAATTCCTTCCAAGTAAACACACATTTAAAACACAAGCAGGAAAGATACAGAAAAACAGCTTCCCAATAAGCTGTTTTACAACGAGCAAAAACTGATTCACATATAGAGGACTTTTATGGCCCTGACTGCACTCCTAAAGTCCAGGCAACATTCTCAATTAGGCAGTGAGAATTTTGCTGCAGCCAGAATATGCCTTAAAAACATCTTCAGCTTACAGTAAAGGTTACAAAGACTTATTTACACCAGCTTTTTTAAAAAATCCACTTAGCTTAGTAAGAGTGGGAAGAACAATTCTTTTTTGAAACATGTGAGGTTTAGTTCAATGACATTCAAGTTGAAGCCTACAGCTCACTGCAGGTCTATGGACTACTTCGCTGTAAAGAACAATGAAGAAAAGTACTATCGCATATATTCCACAATTGCATTGTAAAGAAATTCCTAAAGTTGTATGCACCTCCACTTGAAATTTTCTAGGGTTCTACAGACCAAAAATAGATTGATAACATATCTGCTAGTTTCAAGCAGATTGTCTCCTACTACTGTATGTCTCCTGCACCATTTCTATGACAAGGAAACACCACTACCTCTGCCAACAGCACCATTCCGCTTCGTCCTCCTCTTCCCCCAGGTTTTTCACTGAGCTGGGGTTTCTCCTACATCATGATGTCGACTGTACAGCTGTGTTCCATCTATAAGCAGATGCTTGACCAACTATTTACATGGTCCAGCAGCCAACTGGAGTTCCTTCCACCAGTCCTCAGATCCAGAAAGTATGTATCAGTTTGGCTGAGGGCAACAAGATTCTGCCTCTGCAGACTGTTTTTTCCCTTAACATAATGGTGATGCACAGCTTTTTTTGTTTCCCTTCCAGATCATCTCTTAAGACTTTTCCTACATATTAAAAATGCAGGGATATATGCAAATGTGAGAGCAGGATTGCACACAGACATACACACAGAGGAGATCCATGCTGTTACGCTTGGGCACTGGGATTCCCCATTGCATTTCTGTGCAGATGCAAGGACAACTTGGTAATGCTGATCATGCATTTGTACAGTAGCCCATCACAGAGATGTGACTTCTGCCTCTAAAGGAAGCTCTGGCGTTGAAGTCATCAGCACGAAACAAACTGAAGAGAAGTGGGGGCTGGAATGGCCTCTGAAACAGTAAACACTATTGCCTCCATCTTCTCCACAGAAGCGGCACTACACACACAGCCCGACTTGCTCTTCACCCATGAGAAGTGTGGAGCTGGGGGCACAGCCGGGATCTCAGAAGGCTGACACCCTTCAAATAGCATGGTAATGAGGATCGTTCTCTGCTCTCACATTCCTCCCTTGCAAAGTCCTCCCTCCTTACAGGACTATTATTAGTAAATATGAACAAACTGCCTTCCAGCTCCAAAGTCTTCACAAAACACCCAACTACATAATGGGTGGGAGTGTGAAATAAGACCCTCTACTGTAATCTAGGGTAGAGATTTAGTAAGAAGGACATATAGAAATGTCAGTTATTAAAAGATGGGATTTTCCTTGCATAAACCTCAATAATTTTTGAAGATAAAATACTTCTTTGTTATGTTTCTCTTGCTATAAAAGACAAAAGGGCATCAGTCTGAACCACTGTGAAAACAAAAGAGACAAATTACTAAAGACCACTCACTCCTACAAAAAGGTCATTACCATTGTTCAACAAAAGGACACTGAGAAGCGCAGTGATTAAAGGACACGTGGAAGTTCTCCGTGCATAGTATTAAAAACAACTCATACGAAGTTTTGCCACATGGCAAATATAGCCACATTCATGTAAGGTTTTACCTGTCCTTTTGCAACACATCCTCCCCTCCTCCCACCTCACATGCATCTAAATCTGAACCAGAATGTCACGCTATGTATTTTCAAGTGTTGCCTTTGGGGTCAGGTTCTCTGATGCTATTTCTGAATCTGGCCACTGCTGTTCACACGGGTAAAACAACAGAGCACTGGAGAGAGGAGACAGGATGAGACCAAAGGAAATACATTTGCCCCTTATTGGCTGCCTTGATTATTTTTAGCTCTGTTGACCACCTCACATCTTTCTCTCTAGGAAAGTGTCAGGAAGAAATGCCAGCCACCAAGCAAGTGCAGTTCCACTTCCTTGGCCCCATCCCGTAGTTCTGGCACTATCATGAAGAAATTTATCTGTGGAATAGCACAGGGAGGGATCTAGGTGATGAGAAAGACAAAATACAAACTTAAGCTTGTGCATTCGAGTGACCCAGAGAGATGGTAAGAATCATCTCAGCTGGAGGCAAAAAAAAAAAAAAAAATTTTTGGAGGTAATACACAGGACACCAAGCTCAGAGGAAAAGGAGGGGGAGGAGGTGCTCCAAGCAACAGAGCAGAGATTCCCCTGCAGCCCATGGAGGACCACACTGGAGCAGATATCTACACTGCAGCCTGTGCAGGATTCCATGCTGGAGCAGGTGGAGATTCCCTGAAGGAAATATGACCCGTGGAGAGTCCATGCTGGACCAGGTTTATCCTGAAGGACTGTGGCCTGTGGAGGACCCATGGGGGGAAAAGTGTGAGGAGGAAAGAGTGGCATAGAGGAACTGCTATGGACTGACCACAACCTCCAATTCCCCATCCACCTGTGCAGCTCAAGGAGGTGGGGTAGAAGAGTCAGGAACGAAGGAGAGAAGTTGAGCCTGGGAAAAAAGAGGCAGGAGGGACGGTGTCTTAGTTTTTGTCTTTTTTTTCTCACCATCCGGTTCTATATTAATTGGCAATACATTAAATTACTTTTCCCCAAGTTGAGTCTGTTTTGCCTGTGACAGTAACTGCTAAGTGATCTCCTTGTCTTTATCTCGACCCATGAGCTTTCCATCTTATTTTCTCCTCTCTGTCTGGTTGAGAAGGGGGAGTGAGAGAGCAGCTGGGTAGGGTCTGGCAGCCATCCAGGGTAAGCCCACCACACCTGTCCAACTTATGCTGACTAGAAATCTTTGTGACCAGCTTCTAGTGCTAGGGAAAAAAAAAAAAAAAAAAAAGCCAGCTCAGTCCTGTAGATTATCTGAAAAATGAAATTGTGTCCTATTTCTGATACTGATTTTGTGATTCTGCCCTTCTTTACATCTCACCTTGGAGACCAGATAATGGCACAGAAAAAGATGTTCTCTGAACAGAAAGACTTAGATTTTCTGGAGTAGGTAGAGATACCTTCTTGCTTAACAGGGATGACAAACTTAAGTCTAAAATTCCCCAGCCCTCATTTCAAAAACTGTTTTAATGAGGAACTGGAAAAGGCAGCACTGTACCACGGGAAGAAACACTACCCCTTTCCAAAGTCTGGAATGCAGCAAGCTATGCTCTCAGAGAGCAGAGCAACTCTGCAAAATATAAGACAGCAGCTTAGAAAATCTACATTCAAGCACAACGAATCTTGCTGCATGTATTGATGCTGCCAGAACGATCTTTCTAATTTTCTCCTGATCATGTTGGAAAACTGTATTGGGTTTACATGGTAAAGGTTTGGTAGCAGGGGGGCCACAGGGGTGGCTTCTGTGAGACGATTCCAGAAGCTGCCCCATGTCAGATAAGAGCCAGCTCCAGCCGGCTCCAAAAGGGACGCACCGCTGGCCAGAGCTGAGCCAGGGAGCGACGCTGCTTGTGCCTCTGTGAGAGCAGATTTAAGAAAGGGGAAAAAACTGCTGTGCAACAGCAGCTGGGAGAGAGAGGAGTGAGGAACAGCCCTGCAGACACCAAGGTCAGTGAAGAAGGAGAGCAGGAGGTGCTCCAGGCACCAGAGCAGAAGTTCCCCTGCAGCCCGTGGTGAGGCCCATGGTGGAGCAGGCTGTCCCCCTGCAGCCCATGGGGTACCACATGGAGCAGATCTCCACATGCAGCCCGTGGAGGGGCCCACGGTGGAGCAGGTGGATGTGGCCTGAAGGAGGCTGCAGCCCATGGAGANAAGGATGGACCCCGTGGTACGGACCCATACTGGAGCAGCTCTTGAAGAGCTGCAGCCTGTGGGAAGCCCACGCAGGATCCGTTCGGGAAGGACGGCATCCCGTGGGAGGGACCCCACGCTGGGGCAGGGGCAGAGAGTGACCACGAAGGAGCGGCGGAGACGCAGCGATATGGGCTGACCGCAGCCCCCATTCCCCGTTCCCCTGCGCTGCTCGGGGGGAGGAGGTAGAAGAGGGTGGGTGGGGGGAAGGTGGGTTTAGTTTGCTTTTAGTTTCTCACTGCTCTAGTTTGCTAGTGATAGTAATAAATTATACTAATCTCCCTGCATTGAGTCTGTTTTGCCCGTGACAGTAATCAGTGAGCAACCTCCTTGTCCTTATCTCAACCCTTGAGCCCTTGTCCATCGTATTTTCTCCCCCTGTTCCTTTGAGAAGGGGGAGTGAGAGAGCAGTTGTGGTGGGGCTCCGCTGCTCAGCTGGGTAAAACCACCACAAAAACAAATGCAGTATTCTGATCTCAGTAGATTTCTGACCATCTACAGACAGCAAAACTAGATCTATATGATGAAAGTCTTGGTACATTCCCAGTCAAAACTTCTGCTGCCAACTTCTTCCATGTACCTAATTAAGAGCTAATAATTTCTGAAGTCCAAACAATGGCACTCTTGGGGAAGTAAAGCCCAGAAACTTCTTTGGATATCTACATACCTCTATACAAAGCTAAAGGAAGCTAATCTGGCACTAAGCACAACAATCCACTCCTTTTAAACTACTTAATAAATCTTAGAACTTGTCTTCTTCAGATTTCTGTCTAGTCACATTTTCTGAACCAACAGTCTCAATCCTTGTAACAAGTTCTCAGTGGATATATCTGTTGGATGGGTTTCATCTGACCACTTTTCACCAAAATGACTTAATCACAGTTTAAATACAAGCATGTGAGTCGTCCTATTGATGACTCACCAACTCAAGTCAATGGGACTATTTGCATGTTTAAAACAGATTATGTGCTCTGCTAATTCAGGTCTCAAAAAGGAAACTTCCTCTTTGTACAAAAAGAAATGTAGAAACTGAATAGTGGGAGAAGAAAAAAAAAAAGAAAGCAAATTGATATACTCAAAGATTTGGGTGTTTGTGAATGCCAGATGGATTTAGAAAATAAATTTCTCATTACTGTACAATGGCAGAAAGAACCACAGGAGAGACAGAGGAAATAATCCATTGTACTGAAGAGAAAGGAAAAAAAGCAAGATTACCAGGCCAGACTGTTTTTACCTAAGCAAACAACACGCAGGGGAGTAATACGGAGAGGGGTCTCGCAAAGCATTTCTTTCTTTCTAGTCTGCCATGATTTTGCATAAGACCTGAATCTACATTATTTCAGGAAAAAAAAAATTTTTGATGAGCAAGGAACTTTCACCCTTTCTCTGATTAGAAAAGCTGGAGTTTTCACATGGTTATTCTCATGATTTGAGAAAATCAGCACACTGCTACCTTTCCTGATGGAATCAGCAAAAATCCCATTAGCAGAGGAGGGGAGAAAGATGTTACTGGGGAACTGTTATACAAGGTATTCTTTTTAATGTTAAGGTTCCCTAAATCTACTGTGCATAAGCAAATTCCAGATGGCAGCTAAAAGAGAAAACTCAAAAGGTTGTTTTCCAGCTTCAGTACTGAAGTGGAAAGGAGACTCAACTGCAGAATGGCCTGACGTGGTGCTGCTTCCATGCAGCTCAGTGAGACAAAAAGAAGTCTCTGTTAACCAACCTGGGTGCAGTAACAAATGAGTAGGTGATAGGAGAACCTCCTTATTTTAGCTTGAATTTTTACAAAGGTAAAGAAAATACTCATTTCTACCACAAGGAATCTCTTCATTCCGAATCTGTCATTTCCTTTTTTATGTGTCTTTTATTGGCCTGCATTTCATGACAGTCATTACCACAGCACACAAGCTCCTGCCTATATGCTACTGGTGACATGCAATCCTATGAAGATTGAATGCTACATAACAAACACAAGGCCAAAACACTAGAAGACTGCAAGTGTCTCTGTGAACTTACCAGTTGTTGCATACACTGTGTATTTTACAGAGGCAATTATACTTCCATTTCCTTGCGTTTCACACTGGTAAGTAATTGGATGCGTATCTCTGCGTACTTCCATAACAGCTGAATCACTGGGAAGAATGCGTGCTGGCTATACATATACAAAAGAAATGAAAAACAAACGGTTCGTCTCTTTTCAAATAGATCTGCAAAGCAGAGTTGCATCGTGTCAGACTCACAGAAAAGCGCTTATTCTACTCCAACAGTTTTCAACCTGTCATGACCTCTTGGCCCTTTGGAAAATTCCTCCCATCTCTTCAGCACCTCCTATTTGAACAACTGGGAGGGGCCATGTGGTTGTGACTTGCTAACATTTATTCACTCATCAGTCACTATGCCCAATTTTTCTGAAATAAGAGTGAAGAAACACTATTCTCTAAAATTATTGTCTCCCTTACATAAAGAGGAAACTGAAGCTGCATAAATGTGCAAAGCCATATAAGTCTCTGTATTACCAACTCGCCAGTGAGAAATCAGGGCTTATTTGCATTGTGACAGCAAAGGAAATAATCAGCACAGGTGTCTGGACATTTCATATGGAACATGTAGTAAACACATCCAGCATGCAGTTTTTCTGCACAAAGTGGGGTTCAATTACTCACCTTGTTTGGAACTAAGATCTTCCAAACATATTTAAATCGATTTTCAGGAGGTATATAAATACAAGTCATCATCGCGCTTGCAGGGTTCTCAGAAATTGGTCTTCCCCCTACAGGGGGAATTTTTAATAGGAACATCATCAACTACATGAAACACCTCTGTATAGATCGTAAAGCTCATGATTCTACAAACCACAAAATATTACTTGGAAATTATCCTTTCCCTTAAAATTACTTCAAACATTTTTTTGCTTGGTGTAATACCTGGAACTAAGCACACAGCAGAAAAAACGGTATTTTACAGGGGCGTGAATCCAAATGCACATCAGTACAGAAATGAGATCTTAAACATTACCAGACTGCTTAACAGGGTAATTGGACAGTGGAGTACAATCATTTCATTCCACTTCCACCACACTTACAAAGAATAAGGACATTTCCTTTGAATCAACTTATTTGCTTTAGATTACTGTATCACAGTGTTCCACTTACATCCACAGTCTACTGGCCCGCGGCACTCCTCCACACCGACAATACATTTTGCTTCACTCCCAGGGCATCCATTCGTTAACAGAACTTCTCGAATGCCAATTCCTTTGGGGAAAAAAAAAATCTTATATTCTGCATATTCTTCATTTTCTTCATGCTCTGTTTTTGCTTTCTCTTTCTTTATCCTGGATGTTAGTATGATATATCTACCAAATACCAGGCAAAACAGATCTTCTCCCAGTGCCTGCTAAAGCTATCCCATGTTGTTATCTAGGATTTCAAGACTACATCTACGTCTGTCAGACTCAGCACCACAGGGAGCCAGATCCTTAGAATCACTATGTGTCAGAAAAAGAATTCTATATGAATTCAAAACTTTTCTTACTGAAAAAGAATTTGAAATGAAGCTAATGTATGTTCTGTAAAACAGTTAATTCACTTTAAATATCAAAGCATTCAGGCTCCTGGCTTTTAAATGCTCAAATCAAATGGCACAGAGAATACAGTACAGACTGCCAACTCAGTCTGCCTCCAGTCTTGTGACTGCCTGAGTGTCTTCAGCTCCCACAACAAGGTCAACAGAAACTGAAGGCACTAAAACCTCCTGGGACTGGGACTGGGGAGCCTTAACGGTAACCGCCAGTGAGTACCACTAACACACTCCAGAATGAAGCCTCCAAGCACCCAGAGGCAGGCGGTCAGTAACGTAGGGTTTCGTATGAGAAATGGGTGAAAACAAGGGTTGACCACCAGGACTACACCTGCAACATGGAGGTTCCTACTGAAGACAAAGAACAGGAGATAACCTATCACAAATGTGTGAAGTTGAGGAAAATTCCCCCACAAAGCTCAAGTAAGCAAAAAATGTTCACTCTCAATATCAGGGTTTCAATGGGAACATCCTCATTTTAACAATTACGAACAAATTCAAAACAAGTGCTCTAACTGTTTTTGCCAAACTGCGCGTACACAGTTCACTGGAATGACATAGTGTGGGGGAGGCAGGAATAATATGTTTAGGCCCAGTAAACAGAAGAAGGTTTTGCCATTTTTCCAGAAGCATTTTGTTTACTAACAGGCATGGAAAGAGGAGAGTTAACCCCCCCACACCTTTGCAGTATAGTAATAAATGGGAAATTGGTTTGAATATTGCATTTCCGATGCCTATGCCTTCCTTAAGTGTGTATTATATAAACCGATGGATTTCAGGCTGTTTCAGAGATGTCATGTTACTCGTGAAACAGTACTTCAAGTGACAGAGGGAGACAACACCACTTACTGAAAATGACACAAAACGAGGATCGTTCTCTGCTCCAGAGAATGTCTCATCTCATGGATGCAGAGACAGAGGTGTAAATGGCAATGAACTGACACTTCTATTAAAGGCATTCCTCTTTCTCCAGGGCCATGTAGGTTTTTTTTAGCTAACAAAAAGACAAGAAACCTATGAAAATCCAAAGGGATGGCTTGATAAAATCTAGGTGCTGGGCTAACTGTAATCACAATCATCAGGAAAAAATCTCACTATGTCTTATCCACTGCAATATTAAAATTGAGGAAGTATATCATACCCAAAGCATTGATGAAAAAAGCTCTTTTAATGAGATCTGCAAGTTCTCTTAGTACTCCTCCTCTTCTTCCTTTTGGACAGCTTTTTCCTTTCATTCCCATGTTTCCTTTTCCCACCTCTTTTTAGTAGCTGCCAATGCTGATGAAATTAATCTACTGAGATGCTCTAACAAATGAAGTCTCAACTTCACCAAGTCATTCAAGTTAACCTAACAGAAAACTGGCCTGGATGCAGTAAAAATAAATTACTTAAATGAAATTCACCTTGGAAAAATGTAAATCAACAGATGGGGGTGAAGGGGGTGGGCAGAAGGGATGACCCACAGAGAACTGAATTCTTAGCAACAGAAAAACAGCAGCTATGAGAGAAATCTAGAGGTAACAGTGGCCAAAACAATTAGACCACGGAGAGACTAATGCAGAACTGAGGCAGACATGACAAGATATCATTAACATATGTTTTAATTATGCTTTAATGCCTCTGTAAACCTGTACTACTACTAGAGAAGCAATGGATTTGAGCCAGAGCATTACTGGGAATAAGAAAGTGGAGTCATTTCAGAAAGGAACAAATATAAATGGCTAGACAGATGAATCTAAAGGACAAGAAAGAATTTGAAGGAGACAAAGAGCTTTCAGTTGTACTTGAAGAACTAATAAGGTACTTTTCCGCCTCTCAACAGACAAACACGCAATGCATTGAACAGCCCAGACAAGAACGGAGGCTACAAACATGGTTTGAAGTCCAGATATGAGAAGGTGCCTTTCCTTTCCTTTCCTTTCCTTTCCTTTCCTTTCCTTTCCTTTCCTTTCCTTTCCTTTCCTTTCCTTTCCTTTCCTTTCCTTTCCTTTCTTTTCTCTTCTTTTCTCTTCTTTTCTCTTGTCTTTTGTTAGAGCTTTCATTTCCTGATTCTTTAGTAAGAGTATATAATTTCCAACATTAAAGGGGTTAAAAATTAACTCTGAGGGACCAAAGATTAAACTGAGGCAAAACTTACTGAAATTGTCTGAAGATAAGGAACATTTGAGAGGTCTTCTAGACGTGTGGGGCATAAGGAGCAGTTTCTTAGTATCCAAAAAACGTGTGCCTCAAGGCAAGAGAGATTATCAAGAGTATGGGGATACATATATGGTATGGGTATATCAAACATACAACCAGCTTTGAAATTATGAAGAAAGGGAAATATTAAAGTATGTAGAAGCAAGAAATTTTTTTCCAAAACCATAATGTCCTATGATATGAAATAGTTTCCCTGAGGCAATCAAGGCAGTTATATCACTGGAAATATGAAAAAGTGGCTGGAGAAAAATAAGAGGGCATACTCTAGAAAACATCAGGCTGATTGGGGCAACAACTCTTCTCTCTTTCTCTTTTCTAGGGTCTTAGGAGAAGCAGAATTTGTTCAAAGACAAATTAATAGCATTTCTGATTCAAGACTGCTTCCTAAGCAGTATAATTACCACCTCACAGCAGTTTCTATCACCACTGTAAACACAGAGATGTCTTCCTAAGGCTCAACTCATTTTTCCTCTCTCCCTTCCTACTCCAGAATGATACCTCTCCTCTCCATTGCATGATTTATAAATTGTATAAATGTGGAATACAGAATAGGCTACTGCAGGCAAGCAATTTTTTGGCAATATTGTATGTGGGAAGACATCTGTGAGAAGCATCAGAAGATCTTTCATCTTCTGAACATCTCACAGATGTTCACAAATAGCGAAAATTGTTACTTTGGGGAAGGCAGCTCATGTGCCAATAAACGTAGGGAACTGGTTTAAAATAGGAGCTTGCAGGCTGTGAATTTAATAAAACAACAGATCTGACCTAAACTTCTAATGACAATCAGCCTGATTGTTTTTGTTAATTATAGTTATTGGCAATTGAAATCAATGAGAGGTGAACGAGGGCAAACAAATTACAACTGCTAAATTGCTACAGTTAGCACTTTTTTTTCCCAGAAACAAAGGACAATATGTTTTATTCATCTGCTTTGCTACTTACCACATGTAACTGTGCACACTCCAAACTCTAGTTCCATGGACTCAAGGGCATTCAGACCTGAACACAAAGTCTAAAGTTACATCTCTCACACAATGACAGGGGTGGAAATGTCCAATTAACAGGAAGATCATTCCTTGAAATCTTTACTACTTTTTCATTGAAATGTGAAATTTGCCAACATTTTTGCTTTCACAAACTAAACCAGAAAAACAAGGCATTTATGAAAAAGATATCATAAAATCCAGTGTGAATAGCATTCATATTTAAATCTTAAGATGATTCTTTAGCAGGAAAAAATAATTTTTCTTATAAACCACCCTATGATGTTAAATTAGCCTACTGAATGCTCAGGAAAATGCAGGCTCTAGGTTCTATGCAAATTATAGGCCTTCGCTGAAAAGAGTTAAGAAAAATTTTCATTAAACAATATTCAGTCAACTCATTTCCTTATTTTTTTCTGGCTAACATAAGCCTTGCCACATGATTTTTTCCCCATCACACTTCAAGGTCAGGTTTAGACAGCTAGCACAAAGATGAGTCAACCAGGTACAATATTTTAATTAGGTACTGGGCTTTTAATCACTGTGATTGGGTTCCTTCCATTTTTTATGGTACTTTGAGGTTACAGAATATGTTTCACAGAACGTACAGAAGCAAAAGGTTCTCGTCTCCATCTGGGATTCAAATCTGGATTATGTATTTTATTCCTAACAGCATGCAATTTGAATGTTTGTTTATAAGGATATTGAAATACAGTAATTGTTCCATAGAGAACTAACTTAATGAAGCACCTTTGGAAATTACTCATCAAATAAGCAATGGGTCTCTTCAGTTCTTCCAAACGCGAAGAGAACACACAAGTCACTATGACTGTTTTTACAAGTCTACATTGCCAGTCCAGCCTACTCAGATTATTTTTTCTGATAACAAATACTTACTGATGTAAAGTTTGCTTTCACTGTCTCTCAGTTTTTTATATTCAAGATTTATGTTTACAAAACGTTATTTCTGTGCAGCAATGCAAGTTTATATATCACTTCTTGCTATTAAATCTTTGCGCAACATCTACATTTTTCACACGCTATCCAAAACTTTAAATTTCTCAGGTTGAAAGGAACGGTTCCATTTCTCTTGCAGTCGGTGACGTACAAATATAAAAGCTTTGTTCCTCCGTTGTAAAGGATTTACACTATAGCAGCACGCTGACTTCTCCACAAACATAAACTGATACTGAACTCTTTTTCCCAACATTATAAATGAGCCATCAAAACCTTATTCTTCTGTTATCTCTAACTGTCTCTACGGTTTTGACATTTCAGCATATAAGCTGTGCTCGTCAGAACAGTCTTCTAGCGAATGCACAATACTTAAACAATAACTATCCAGCTGAATGCTAAAGTAAGACTCCAACCTTAGTCAAAGTACAAGGAAAAATGGTAAGATTTAAAATCCTCCAAAACCAGAAACAACCTGTAAAACAGCTAGTGTATCCTCAAACACCGTATCTAATGAGCCTCACAAAATAATCACTTCTTTAGAAGACAGCCTCCATCATGGACATCCTATCATGTTTCCCTTCGCTTCTTTTAAATTAATGGGACAGTCTTTCAGCAGTCTTGTCTGATAACAACTATCATAGCACTGCAGAGGAGGGGAATTTAAGGATCCTGTCTACAGTCTAAATACAGTCCGGTTTAAAAATGCCTGTTTTCAACTTGGTACAACATGAGATATGCTTGTTTGTGTGTGCACAATAAATGTAAGCATGCAAAAATGAATGGGAGTGAGGGCCAGGACAACTTCAGATGGTGCAAATTCTCAACAGGTTTCTGACAATTTGTATCACGTTATGATAAACCCCAAACCTGTACCCTAAAAGTAGGCATTAATTCAATTTTGACGTGGCAATTTAAGTGTAGCCATGGCAGGGTGTTGTATCTGAAAGAAGAAGCTGTCATTTCCCACCCAGATACAAATTGAAAAAAAAGAAGAAAAAACTTTATAAACAAGCAGAGACAGTAAACTTCAGATATTACTAATAGAAGGCTGAGGGACTCTGCTGCCAGTGAAGGCAAACTTCTCCTAATTATAGAGGAAGATATCAACCATGGTGCCCTTTCAGGATGCTTCTGGCTCCAGGTGCACCATAACGCACAAAATGACTCTTTTGTCAGAGAATCAGAATGATGAACTGATGGACAACAGCTCTCTATAAAAAAGATACTGTATTGTCTAAGTAAAAGTACTCCAAATAAGCTTTACATACATATAAATTATTAAACGCTGATTGGTTCTAAATTAACAAGTCAGTCAGGAATCACTGGTCCTGATTTCTGATTTAATTTCTGATGTAATGAAATTAAAAAAAAAAAAAAAAACCCAAAACTTTAAGGGAAACAGGACCAGATTCACTCACAAGTCTCTGGATAACATGGTACTTTTTATATGAATGTTATGAACCTTCCATAACAATATTACAATGTAAAGTTTGTGTTCCTTCCTTCACTTGCATTTCCTGCCTACATTTAAAATGAGGCAAAATTTTAAGTAAGCTTCCCATAAGAAACTACAGATCTTTCCACTTATATAAGATGGCTGTTTCCAGTTGCATCAGGTTCAGATAAAAATATAGTGTCAGCCCTATGCAAACAGAATCACGTATATAACTGCCATTAGCATTAATAGGAGTTATATACGTAAATCCCACACACGCTGAGATAAGAATATCATAAGGAACTGCATTTGCATTCTTGTCAGGGGGCTGCAATTAGTACCAGCACACCAAAGGCAGCCTGTATTCCTCTCTACATTTGGAAGCCTTGTAAAACCTATGTAGAACAGAAATCTTTGCTATTATACTGCATTTTAATTGCAAGCCACATCACAGAAGACATGCAGAACATTCTGATAAACGCTCAAAAAGCCCACAGAAGTCCTCCTGAAAATGCCACCAGACAGCACTCCAGGTCCCGGCGGCGAGCCCTGAGGGAAGGCGCTCACTGGCGAGGGGGTCTGTGGCCCTTGCCAAGCACTGGGGCTTCGTACTGGCAGGGTCCTGAAGGTCAGAGCGCAGGGGGAGCAGCGCTGCTCCATACCCAACCTGACACACCAAGGGGACAAGGGAAGCTCACCCAGCTTCCCGGGATGGAAATCTTTTGATGGGCAACTGGCTTTGCGCTTGACAATGCATCAGCTGTGAGCCTGCGCGGTTTCGCTGCTCAGTGAACAGACTGAGGGGGCTTGCACGTATCCGACTCCCCGCAGCCCACACTTTCGGCTGTGAGAGTGACGAGCAGATCCGGAGCATCCCCCATGTCCCCAGCCTCCCTGTGATGCCGCATGGCTTAAGAAAGCTCCGAATAAACTCTCACACCTTCCCACCGCCCGCATATGACACCGAGAAGCAGCCACTACGTCCCGGAGGCGACGAAGCGTTGCTCAGGCAGCACGACTCTGCGCAGCGCTGGAAATATCTGGCCTGCCACACGAAGCCCGCTCCCCAGCCCTGCGGCATCCGAGGGGGAAGCCGAGGGGCTTGGGTGGGGGTGGGGAACAACAACAACAAAAAACGACGTAGGCCCGAGTGGGGGTCACCGACATCTGCGGGAGAAGCCACGGCGGGAGGCGAGCATGGCGGCTGAGGGGAGAGCAGCGCCCGCACCTCTGGGCCCCCGCCCGCCACCGCCCGGCCCCGCCTCACCCG
>VXAL01003598.1:211734-342234 GCA_013399475.1 Chauna torquata
CCATCGCCGGCCGCCCGCCGAGCCCGCAGCCCCACTCGCAGCCGCCCGGCAACCGCGGAGGCGTCACAACGGGCCCGGCCTGGCCCACCGGGCCCCCGCTGCCCTCTAGCTCCTCGGGAGCGGGCTCCGGCGCTGGAGCCTCCCCGGGGGCATCAGCTGCGGCCGGGCCGGTCACCCGCGGTGGTGGGTCGAAGCTGGCAGCGGGAGTTGGAGCAGTGTGCGGCCGCTTCGCTTGCCGTCGCCCCTGACAGAAAAACCGCGCTTGTGCGCCCGAGCTCCAGCCCAGTTTTCCAGTAAAATGGACGATGAACTTCGTAGCATCCCATGGACTAGCTGTTGTAGGTGGTCCTGAATAATATTTGCCTTTGCTAGTGAAGCTTCTAGTTCTTCTCCAAAGCCCAGAAAAAAAAGCCGATTTAGGTTCAAATCTTTGTAGCTGGCTCCTATTTCTTAAAATGCTATCTTAGGTTCTCCACAGTGCCTTTCAACCCCCAGTATACCAGAGCCCTGTGCAAGGGGGTCTGTGCAAACCCAATAAAAGCACCCACATTCAAAGGGGAAAGCGGTGATTAGGCACCCACTGGGCACGCAGGACAGCAGTTTGCGCGCAACAGCCTGCTGGCAGCGAGCACCCCCAGAGCAGGCTGCGCGAGCAATGCCCCATGGTGTACGCAGACCCCGCATTGTCGCCTCCGCTCTGATGTTCAGAGAGCCTGGGCAGAGGTGTCCCTTCCGTCAGCAGTCGCATTTCCGCAGTGTAAAGAAAAGCAGCCGACGGGCATGCTTGTGAGTGCAGGGTTGGACGTGGGCGGTGTGAAACCCACTTCCATAGGAGCCGAAAACGAGCAGAGGCTTCACTGCATTTGAGACTGCCCGTGTGTCTTATCTCTTTGACCTAGCCTTTTCTTAATAACTTCTTCCCAGCACACCTGCTCTCAGGTGTGCAACAGCAGACGTGGAAGAAAATTCCTGTAACTGATCAGGCTGTTTTCCTAAAGGGAAGAAGGGAAGATTATTACTCTTACAGAATACTTGGTACATCCTCAGATATTGCACCATTGAAGGCAGAGGAAGTTGGAGAAGTGTGAAAATACTATCTGATCGGTAATGAACCATTGCTTATTCAAGAAAGTTCACGAAGGTGTCAATGTTGTCAAAATAATGATATCCTTAATAACAGCTCCTACTTCTATATCTTCAGAACCCAAAGTTGTCTAGAACTGGAAAAAAAAAAAAAGTCAATATTGAACAAAATGTCTCTAGGGACAGGAAAATTATTGAGCAAATAGGTTAAATCCAAGTGTGTTTTCTAGTTATTCTATTATCGAGACATTTCAACATGCTTTCTTATGTATGTGTATGCACATGTAATATGTATCTGTACATACACACTGGCGCACGCATATCCTGTGCCACTGTGGCTGCTTGTGATGGGATGCAGAAGACAGCTACCATAAAGGAGAGAGGAATAATTTCCAGGACAAGCAGGGATACATACTTCTCTGGAAGAAATAGACCTTTGTTATTTCTACAGAGTAATCAGGAATTCAGCTTTCTAGGCAGGGACCTAGTAAATGGCTGGATGACATTTTGTGTATTTTCTGTGTTAGTACGAATGTCTTTTCCATTCCTTCTTTGTACTTCACACCTTTGGTCTTAGTCTTGGTCTCTTTCTACAATCTATCTTCTGCCCAGGTTCTCTATCATGTTTTCTAACCCTTCTTATCTTCCTGTTCTAAAAAATAACAGGATAACATTAGCAACAGCAGTGGGCAAGAAGCACTTGGCTCCTGATGTGAAGCGGCTCTGGAGCAGCAGTGAGCTACCGAGTGGGCAGAGCTGTTACACCTACCTGTGTTGCTCTCACAGCTGGCTGTGCCACAGGCTGCCCAGAGAGAAGCCTGGCAGACAAACGGCTTGGAAACAGTTTGCAGCTGCTTGTTCTTCTCCCCAGCCTCAGGACAGCCATAAAGTGTTTCTGCAGTGGGAGTGTGTATTTGGAAGCTTTCTTCCAGGCTGCTCCTTTTCTCTCCTCGTTTGGCACCATCTCCCACACAATCGTTTTCCTCAGCCATTTACAGGAAGAACAGTCTGCCTGGACTTGTAGCCAGTATCACTGCCATCCCCAGGGTTAGGAATAGCGGGCAGAGTCACAGTCCTCCTTTAAAATTATCCGTATGTGAAACAGGGAATGAGAGATGCAGCTAGGAGCTGCAGACATCTTCTTAAGTGTTACAAACACCTGGAATATGATTAGCTCTCAATTCTGCCTTCAGGCTATATGGGATGTGGACTTTCAATTTAGCCATATAATGCAAAATGGTTTCTTGCTGACTTTATTATTCTAGTTGCTAATTAACAGACCAAATAACGCCACTGCCACAACACCAGAAGATTTGTACTTTAGCATGAACTCATTCTCAATAAGAACATGGCAAGATTAGATGCTCATTAGTTTTTTGAGTTAGTAACTGTACTTACGAAAGGTTCAAGTGGCATCCAACCACATGGCATAAACAACACTTGCAGTGAGCCAGAGCACCCTTATCTCTTTTATTCACAACGAGAACCCAGCTTGTTAACGATGTAAGTAAGATGTTTGATACTCTTAGAAAACAGGAGTTCCATGCAGCGCTGTTTTCTGTGACAGGACTCTTGTGCTCAATACAATTTCTTTATTCTCTGTGCATGGTCCAATAAATAATTCTGTAGGTCATATCTCATTGAAAGCTCCTGCAGCAGGAGCTCATGCCTAAAGGTCAGCATATCTGTAGTGGTCGAGGGGAGGTGGGCAACAGCTCTGAAAAACGCCTCCTCTTGTTTTATTCCTATGCACAGATAATGGCATGCTTCTTCCACTGGGTAAGAATTGTTGCCATAGTAATGTTTCCAGCACTCCCTTGGATCAATAGCAGAACAGAGGGTTTTTCAGGTATTCCTGTTGTTTGCAAGCCTGCAGTCTTACCCCGTATATATTTCCACTCCCTTCTGTAAAATAAGTTTGTTCAAAGGTCTTTCAGCACTGTACAATTACGTAAAGAAAGCAACAAAAACATGGTGTGCAAAGATCTTAGGTCAGAATCAGACTTTGAATGGGCAAATGCAGTTCTGACTAGAGAGAAGAGTTGCTTTTGCTTAATCAAAGCTGTGAACTTAGCCCTTGTGGTCCTATCAGCACGTCACCAAATGCAGGACTGCAATGAAGCTGCAGAACTGGTTGCATTTTTTACTGAGGGTCGAGGTCTAGTTCTGTTCACAAATCAGTGGCATTTTTTCAGTTGATTTAAAGTTCACTGCTCGGTTCACGGACACGTTTTGTAGGGACCTGATATTGCCACAGCATAGATACAAGCTGATCAGATGCTATTAATTCTAGGACAGGAATGAAACGGGAGCTTTCCGTAAGTTAAGGGATGAATCTACAGAAGCATGGGTTTAGACACTGCACCGGCACTTTCAGCAACCACTTTCAACATGTAGATCATCAGGAGACCTGCCCGTCTGCTCTCTGGCTATACGCATGCCAAATGACTGTGCACATGTTGAATAGAGGCCCCTACGTTTCCCCTATGTAACCTAGCAGTTCAGGCACATCTCAGCACTAGCAGTGAGCTAGTTTAGATGTTTACGAGGAACAATCCCATTGCCAGTAAGCAGGTTGCTACAGCCAGGATGTTTAGTGGTTTCAAGAGTCAATGTGGGCTGTTCAAGCCAGTTGACCTCAGTGTTGGGGAATGGCTTCAAGCACGGTTAATGTACAAAGTCAGGCATTGGTTGAATGTGAAGCGTTGTCTAATTGTGTTTGTGAGTTTAGCATGAAGAGCTGGGGACAAACTTTTCTCAGGTAGAAGATACAAACTTTTCTCTGGTTCTGCTTGCCCTATTGATATACAAGCAATTAAGGAGAGCACAATTTGCTAGCAATATATTTTGCATCTCTTTAGGAAAAACATCTCAAACTCTGCTTAGATTTCTCCATGGAATGGTGGTTCTCTTACATCAGTAGTTTACATCTAAACCTTACCATTCACAAACCTATTATGCATTTCTCTATGCATAGATTCCTTTACAAAGAGGAGTATTTACCTACAGATGCTGCACAAGGCTTCTTCAGGTATTACAATTATTCAGTTCTAATTGGAACAGGAACATGCTATCTTCTGCAATTACGCAGTACATTTTTTAAATAGCGACTAGTATTTCATTGCTTGCTGAAAACATCTCCAAATCACAAATACAAGTGGCTTCTGCAGGAACAGGGGCAATCAGCACCATAGACACAACTCAGAGAGATTCATTAGAGTTCCCTGACAATTCCTAGGCTGGTGTCTGCATATATCACAACTGTGCAGAAAAACTAGGCACTACTTTTCCTATTCCTCTTATTTGATATTTCTCAGGAGATCTGGTATTCCATATCTACTTATTCTCCCCTGTTCTTTCCTCCAGCCAAAACTGGAGGAGCTTTCCTTTATCTTCTACAACTCCCCCTTCCTCAGTGGCAGCAGGGCCCTCTTGCCTACATCTAAACATCTGGCCTTCCAGAAACGAAGACAAGAGGAGAAGGGAGTAGGGGAGGAGGAGAAGACACGTGTCTGGGTTGTGTCATGAGATGGAGTCAGGATGCACCTAGAGGCTGCTGAACGCTGGCAAACACTCTCGCGTCCTGTGGCTTGTGTGTAATTCTTTGTCTCGGTGGTGTTGTGAAGAGAAAGGCAGAGGAATTCAACTGAGATTTCTGCTCATGCACAACAACACGCTGAATTCTGTTAATCACAAAGAATAGCTGCACAATGAAATGTAAACTTTTCTGATGATATGATTCTGTTCGTGTTATTTAGGAGGTACACGTGCCTTCCTGACACTCAGCCTTTTCTACAACAATACCTGTTAAAGATTTTATGCCAGAAATATGAGAGAACTCACATATATTCTTAGACTTTCTCACATAGTCCCATCCATCTTCCTATCACTCTGAACAGACTTTAGTGAGAAAGGCATGGGAACTCCCTGTGAAGAGAAAGGAAATTGAAAACAGAGAACTGCTAAAATGTCCTGTGACAACTGTATGGACCAGAAGCCAAATTTTGCTCCCAGATACACCCCTTTTGGTCAGAGTGGTTGTTCAAATGTAAGTGAGGACTAAGTACAAGTCCAATTAGTTAAAAGCCTACTTGTGTGAAGGACAGTAGATGTTTTCTTTGTAGCATTGAGGGAATCAGGACCCAATCCCTGAGCATCAACAGTGCTGAGAAGGTGTGGTTTTATGTTTCTGACTTGCACTCAGCACCAGCGAAAATAAAGTCTGCACCATAAAAGAGACTCTAGTTTTTACAGGTAAATGGGTAAATGCATGGACTGGCATTTCAGGACCAAAAATATAGCCTTGAAATAAAGCAGCTGCAGGCATACACATCACCTGGTTAGCCAGGTCTTTCTGTTCTAAGTGTAGCTGATACCTTAGACCAGGTCAGGAAGCTAATTGCTGCGGTGAGGTCTTACTTTCTAGCTCTTACCAATAGTCAGCTGCTGTTTGTTCCTTAAGGGAATGCCCCCGAGGCTACCCCTGGCACTTGAGCCTTTCTGTTTACCCACTCTCTCATCCAGAATCCACCCGCCTCCACATGGTGTTCCTTGGCATCCTTGCTAGCACAGAGCTTGCAGTAGCTCTAGCTTTGCTCGTCTCTGCACACAAGCGAGAAAAACGCCTGTTTATAAGCCAACACACGAATGCTCTGCCACCTGGCCAGAGGCAGATAGCAAGGCACTGCTAAATAGATGCCAGAGCTCCCACACTGTCCTGCTACCTCTGCTCTTCAGGCAGCTCATTGCATTCAGGAATCATGCTGTTTTCGTGTGCTGTCCCCTGCAGTTTGGCAGAAACATTCTCTGAAGAGACCTAGCAAGAGCTGATGCTTATTAACTCCTCCTCAGATATCCATGGGTCTGGATGCACTGAGATACCATGGTAATGAGAGCAGTAACAGCGTCTAGACAGACAGACAGACAGACAGACAGACAGATAGTAGTCCCACAGCTAGGGGAGAAATTTTGCCAGCAGATATTTAATCAAATTAACTGTTACGTATTCTGAACAGAGAAACATGTGAGTACGCGACCCATGTGTACAGTGAGCCTGGTGATTGTCTGCTGTGACAGAGTTTTTATAGGACATTACAGAGCCTCTGGCCAATATACGATTAATGAAATACTTAAAAAATTTAAATGACATCTGACATTTGACAAGCTGTGTTATTAAAAGGGCTTCTTCAATAGTACAGAGTTTTCCTGGTAGTAATGGGGAGCCAAACCAATATTCCAGATTACAGCTCTTAAAAGGAGGGAATTAAATCACTTTAAAAGACTCTCTTCCATAGCTTACACTTAAAAGTCACCACATTGTATTCTGATAAGGACTTCAAAGTGCAAGATCTATTTCTGTCTTCGATGTTGATCTGCTGTGCACCATTCTCTTATGTGCATTTGCCTTGATAAAAATAAACCTTGATCGACTCAGGTGCAGAAATTAGGAGCTGCCTTGAACATGTTTGTTTGTTTGCTCTCAAGCATAAATTACGTTTGAACAATAAGGGCATGGCTCTGCGAAGGGCTGAGCACCTGCAGCTCCCATTCCACTCAGTTGGAGTTATAAATGCCAAGCAGCTCCAAAAATCCAGGGTTGTAGCTGCTCAGTTGGATGAGATTTGTCCAAGTGGTATTGATCTACAACTAAATCTCAGTATAGGGCTGCCTTTCTCATTCCAACCTACCTTGTTTACTTAGAGGCCTAGATTCTGTGTAGAACATTCAGAATAATTTTGGTTAATTAAAAGACTGCAGTGAAAGGAAAGAAAGGCAAAGATGTGCCTTGTTCTGCAGTACAATAAAAATAAGTAAATACAATTCCAGTTAATTATCCATCACTCAATACAGAGACTTCTACTTAATCTAATCACTGGTTAATTAGATTGTCTGTTTTATTTGATCAAATCTACTGTAACCAAATCATCTGCATTTGCATTGTGCTTTGTTTATTTTTGATGATTTTCTATTATTAAAAAGGTCACTGTCAGGTCAATTTAGGCCCATATTTGTTGTTTCATACAACAGGATTTCACATTACCTAAATATCTTTCTGCAGAACCCGGTTTGAGGCTCATACATTTAGAGCTATGCATGCATTGAAGGATATAAAACCTAAGATTTTCAAGGGAATTAGATGCCTAACCCTGGTTGCAAAGCAGTGTCTTTGACAGTCTGGGCTACATCCAGTGAGGTATTTCCCAGAGTCAACAAGGTGTTTCAATAGGGAGTTAAGAACCTAAATGGAAAATAGGTGCAAGAAAGGGTTCAGGCTCACTGTTTCTAATTTAGAGTCCACTCCATATTCCCCGGTGATCCCTTGTCAGGCCAGGGCAATGCGATGCTGCTGCACCTGCAGCTGAGCTGCTCAGCTGATGTGTGGTAACTTGTTAAACGTTGGTGATCTGTTTGTGTGGCAGATTCTCTACAGACTAAGCCCTGTTTTGGCTTTCAATGAGACTTAGAGCTGTTTCAGAGATGTTTTACCTTCCTGTGCGCAAACAGGTATGCTTACCAGGTGCACCTCTCTACCCCAGCTATGAAAGTGGTGCACAGGCTAAAGCTGGCCTAAGAAACGGGTTATTTCTGAGTGGTTTAGAAGGATCAGAAGGAAAATACTTTTTCTGTTAACAAATGATGAAGATTACGGGCTACAGTTGAGGGGATTATGGTGCCGTGGTCCCATATTGATGTTAGCCTAGTGCAGAGGACACCCTCAAGCTACTCAAGCTGGGATAGCTGATAAGCAACCAGACCAGAACTGGGACACTGAAGGGTTCAAGGACCTGAAAACAAGAACGGTGACAACTCCCTAAATTTTCCCACGTAAGTGTGAATACAGTGACGTTCTGCTTCTCTCTAAAGTGCTGTTCAAGACCATGGCGAGTACATGAGGGAAATTTCCTTATCTTGAATTCGTGAGAGCTGGGGTTGGCGATAAGAGCAGGGATAGCATAATGAAGAGTGCTAATCTCATCACAGCAATCCTGCTGCGCGTATTGCTCAGGGCCTGCTCTAGGTATAGGCAAAATAGGCAGTTGCCTATGGCAACAGACTGCTGGTGAAACCAGAGAGTTCAGCTCCGGCAGCCGCCTTTGTCTGTGCGAGCGCCCGGAGAGCCAGCCCGCGGGCTGCTGGCAGAGGAGTCAGGGCTGCGGGGCCCTGGCTTTTGGTGGCACCAGTGAAGACCTGAGGGCTTCCCCGCCACCGTTGTTGTCAGCCTGGTCCCCACCGCTCCCCTGAGCCCTCTGCCATAGCAGAGGTGGAAAGCCCGACTCTCTCCCCTGGCTCTGCTGCTGCTCTTTTGCAGCGAAATTCAATTGTGCCAGCATTTCTGAGATGTCTGGAGCTGCCTAGCACTCTTGAGAGTCTTGCAGGCTTGCGGTTGCTCGGGGCAGCTTGGGGTTACCCAGACCTGTATCTCCATCGGCTCCTCAGAGCAGTGGCAACAGCAGCCCTGACAGAGAGCAGTCAGGAAGGTGTCGCGCTGCGGCAGGAGAAACAAGCCAGGCCTTGCAGAAATGTGCAGGCAAAGATCAAACAATTTTTCATGAAATCATGCCAGAGAACTAGGGATATTTCTGTGCCAAAATAATGCAGAGCATGGTAAGCGAAGAAGAACTGTTGCTGGGTCATTCTGGCAGCTGAGTTAAAGCCAAGGCCCACCAGCTAGCAGCTCTGCGTTTCTAGCCTTCCCTATTGCCGCTTGGGCCCAAGCGGAGCCTGAGCATCGCTTGTTTTGGAAGGTCGTAGCCATGACTTTCAGTGTTCTTGCATTATAAAGCTGTTTCTGAAAAGTCCTGATTTCTCGTTCGCAGGTCCTCCATCACTGGGAAGCATCTGAAGAAGTGCTTTTTCAAATTATTTTATCCTGAGGCTCGTGTATTGGTTTGAGTGCATTTGTGTTTACAGAGCACTGAACTGTATTTGCCTTGTTGCTTCATTACTAGAAATATTATCTGCTTGCAAAACAATACATGTTTGGGAAGGGATTTGGTGGGAGGGTGAGGTTGCTCAAAGTTTATTTTTTGCTCTTGTTGCCAATTACTGCTGATGCCTGCTGTTTAAGCAAGTAGGCTAGTTGCAAAAGGCAGCTCCTTTTTCCATGGCCATAAATGATCCATTGCCGTTTGGCAGTGGTGTGCGAAGGTATAACAAGATCATAAAGTTAACAGCCAGGCATGTACCGACTGCCACCTCTTCTCCACAGGGAGTCCTTTTCTGGGCTCAAACAAGGTGAAGTTCAGCTCTGTCTCAAAGACCTGCTGCTGGGCATCTGGGGGAATTGCATAGTCTCTGCCTCACTCAGCCAGCTTTCCGTACTTGGGCTGTCTGGGTTTCCTAGTTCTTGTCTTGCCTGGACCACACCTACAAATAATTTCCTGATTTTTTTGTCTTTTAGCTGCAGCTTATTTTGAGTTACAGTGTGAACCCAGGGCCAGCAGAAGTGAGCATCTCCAAAACTGGTGGAAATTTGAAGGAGAGTCAACAGCCAGTCAGTGAAAAATTCAAAATTCATCCATGCTGGTCACTGCTCCTGGTTGCTCACTCCTAAATATTACACCTGGAGAATATGATTCATTTATTTGTGGCAAGCCTTTGGAATCAGCAATAGAGTCATCATACCTCCAGCACTCCTAAGATGACATTATTCTAGAGGCATCTCTCTTTTTCCCCCCCATAGGCAGATGTTTTGTTCCCTCAAGGTGGTACCTCCTCACTGAAAGCAGAGTTGTTCCATGGCCTCACTCCTGAAGAAGTCTTCCAGCAATACTCTCACGGTGTCCCTGCAGCAGTGGCTGACAAAACCTTTTCACAGAGCTGCTTTTTAATTGCTGTTATCTGTATTCATAGATTCGTGGATCGAAGGCTGGAAGGGACCATTGGATCATCTCTTTTGACCTCCACAAGCCCTTAAATGTCATCACTTACCCTTGTATTGAACTCGTGTTTAGCTATAGCGCATGTTCCAGCGGGGATGCAGAGCTACCAAGGGACAGAGAATTCAGCACTTCTCCTGGTGGTTCATCTCCTCTGCTGTTAGAAATATATGCTGTATTGTGGCAGTGCCTGAGGGAGCCATCCTAAGGCCTGAGGCCCCATTATGCTGGCCCGGCTATACATAATTTTAAAAGACAGCTATTGCCCCAGAGAACTCACAGACTGTAAAGTATATGTGAGGCTTAATGTCAAATAGAATATTATGCGGTTGGTTTCAGGCTGCTTAGTCAAGTGAGTCAAAAATTAAACAATACAGTGGCCTAAAGTAGTTTGGGACTGAGGGCTCAGACAGGAGCAGAACACAGACACGAGGCTGGCGCAAATGTCACAGGCGCAAGAGGAATGATTCACAGAGGATAGTTGCCCTTAGCATGGTGGTATAATTTGTGAATCAAAATAAATAAACAGAACGTGGAAAATAAATATAAAATAGTAATAAACAGAGAAAAATTCAATCAGGTCTCTAAGGATTAAAGAGAAAAAAACGGCTTGAGGAAAGCTGGACTCTGATCTTTTTCTAAGCTCTGGGTGCCTTCCTTCTTTTTGCAAAATGATAAATAATCAAAATAAACAGCAGGCATAAGGATTTTTGAAATGTTGAATAGAATCAGCTCCCACATATGCAAAATACTAATGGTTCCTGGTGTATATATTTATTAATATGATTAGAAAAAAAGACTGGACTGAGCAAAATTATGTGAATATGTCCCTGAATGCATTGTTGAACGTAATTTAGACGTTTAACTCATTCTTATGTCCTCTGGAATATCATCTGTTTTGGGGCAGTAGTTTTTCCCTCAGGAGGACCTTCAGTATGAGTTGGGATGTTTACATAATTTTCTCTGATCTCCTCTGTAATATCTATTTTTTTTTTCAAGGTGGTCTTTTTCCTTCAAACTAAGGAAAGAGTTAAAACCATAAAATCTGTGGGCCTCATTCTTCATTCGCATTACATTTGAACCACCTAGGTGAACTGAGTTTGGTGGACTACCTCCTGCTTGATTCTAGTTTGAGAGGGGAATGAGGTCTGTTATTTTTCTGACATGTCACAGATACAGGCTAATAATTGTGGGGTCTTAGGAAGAGTCAGATGTTACTGCTTAGGTTGAAAAGCATTCAGCCTCCTGTGTTTTCACTGTGAAGAAACACGTTTCACTGAATTTTAAGTTGACCTGGGCTTAGTTTGTCAGGGTACCAGAGCTCTTACAGTAAGGCTTGAGCCATTTGTAATGCACTCAGGTCTTCTAGGGGCTGAGTTAAAGTAGTGTTGGTAAAGACAAGTGTTTGCATTGCACTCTGTGTATCTGGTGCACAGTGCTCCCACCATCTCAGTCAAGTCATCAGCAGCTGTCTACCCCTACCCACTTGCATCCTTCATCACTACAAGTCATAACACAAAGATCTAAACTGAGGAAAAGCTCAATTAGCTCCTGAAAAGGAACACTGGAAAGCTAAATTGAATGAAACTAGCTGCAAATTACTTCACATGGTAGTAACACAATCATATACAAAGGATTTTAGCTTCTCGGGCCATTTCTGCATGGATTCAGCCTTCCAGACCAGGATGTGCATTGCCTGACACAGCTGTGCATGCTCAGATTGCTTCCTCTAAGTTTTCAGTGGCTTGGCAAGGGGTCTACATGGTCTTACAGCAGCCCCAATCAGGTTGATACACACCCTAGCTGTGTTTGAGGCTGCCAACAGCAGTTCTGTTGAAGGATTGTGCCATGAGAGCAGGCAGATATGGGGAAATGGGGAACATCAGTGCTAAGGGTATTGTAGGCTGAGCTTCACAGGAGCTTTAGCAGAAAGCCTCTGGCCAACTGCTGTGCGGGAGAAGTTGTTCTGTAATATTTCTTGCTCAGATATGATGGATGTTCAAATGCCTTTAAATGCATCCATTTATCTTTGAAGTCAGAAACAATATTTAAGATAATCCACAAACTGGCAGACACAAAAGGCTCTGAGAGCAGCTGAAGGAACCAGCTGATAGACCTGCATTACCCAACACAAGACAGTTCAGAAGACTCATTGGTGTGGAAGGTATACATGAATGGTGCCTCTGATTAAAAGCCACCAGCTGTCCGTTTACCTAGGATTGAGGTTAGCAGGTTGGCAGAGATATCTCAGCTAGGTCTGGAAGCAGTCCGTCTGGGTCTGTCAGACCAGACTCAGCTCTGCCCAGCCCTATGCACCCTACCCAGCCCAATGCATCCTACCCCACCCTATGCAACCTGTCCAAGACTGGGAGTGTGGAGGAGCAGCATATACTAGCTTGGTATAGAGAACCAGCTTGGCTCTGGAAGCAATAGCTGTTTGCAGTTGCGGTCTTATGACTTCTTCATGCTTTTTCTTAGCATGTCTCAGGCTTAGTGCCCTGTGCAGTGGATGGGAGAAGGTCTGTGCTGAGGCATTTCTTCCTGTGCATGGCACAGAGGAGCTGGAACAAGAGGATGAGAGGAATATGGTCTCTGGAGGGATGTCCTGCCAGACTGACTGTGCATGCCAAGGAGCTCCAGGGACAATTCAGCTCACAAGAAACCATTTTCCTCCCTAAATTTACTACTGCAAGAGGATGCTTAGGAAGCAAGACCAAGATCATTCTGGTCGCTTTACATGACATAGAAGTGACCTGAAAAATATTCTCACAGTCCCCTCCTCCTTCCAGATGATTTTAGCCTCATGTAACTCCAAAGAAATCAGTGGAGCTATGGAGCTACACCTTTGTCAACAAGAAGAGGCAATCTGGATCCCTTGAGCAACATAATGTGGGACCAGTAAAGAGGCAGAATTATTGGTGCCAAAGAGGAAGACAGGTCAGTAGTGTCTACTGACGGTAATGAGGGTAGAAAGCTCTGATGGGAGTTCCTCTCAACCCTTCCTCATCCGAAGGACAGGAGCTGTATTGTGGAGCCTTCAAATACACAGAGGAATTAGAATGAAATTGCAGGCTCTTGGGGACCTGTCACATTTTAAGAGGAACTCCTGGGCAAAAAAGTAGGGAAAAAAATCTTTTTTTTTTTTTCCTATAAAATTGAAGTAAAGCAAGTAATAGTATATGTCAGTCCCTCCAGAAGTCTTCACATTTCCTTCACTCTCAGAATTCAGCTTAATAGGCTCCAAACATAGACTGCTTTAACAGCCAGTATTCTGACTTCTCTTGGTGTTATCTAGAAAATGTCAGCAGCTCAAATGCAGGATAGAAATGTGGCTTCAGTTTTGTTTCAAGCAATTCATTTCTTTTTGTCCTTCAACATCCAGTAGCTGCAGGTGTGATGCCTCAATTCCAGAAGTAGCTGCAATTAAGTGAAATGTGATAAAAAGAGACACGCAAATTCCAAACAGGTTTCAGAATAAGTTTTTGAATGTGGAAATTTAGAAACATAAATTTAAATTTAAACTAGAGGAAAAAAAATGAAGAACATTCTGGCTGCTTGGAAAATTTAATACAAGATGTCCTCCTCTTTTTGAGGGCTCACAAGTCTAAAGTTCCAGGCAGACAGAAACATTATGAATCTTACATAGGCATATCTCAGTCAATTTAATTCAGAATACAGTAAAAATTCTTGAAGTACAGGGTCTCTATAAATATGATGCAAGCACAAACTTTGTTACTAGCTAGATACGGACCGATACAATGCCTCAGCATGTATACTACATCTTCTGCCCTCTGGCTTTTCAGATTTCTCTACCACTTTGCTCTTGAAGCTCTGTTCACTTTGGGGGGTTTGTGACATAGTTCTTTACCAATTCTCTGCTTTCCTTCACTTTGTCGTCCTCCCCTGGTGGTTTACAAGAAGAGCCCAACAAGGACCTGACTTTCTGGCCCATCTCTTACCATCTCAAGCCTTGCACCCCTTTAGCTACTTTGGGTTGAGAAATATCAGACATGCTTTGCAAATCCAGACATCTGATGAAAGCCATACCTTTAATTTTCTTTCTGACTTTACTTACTGCATAGGTGCAATCTTAAACTCAGGATGGCTAGACTGATGCTTGTTTTTCCTCTGTGCAAAGCTCTGCCTTCTTCCTGTCTTTCTCCAATGTCACGGATGTGTTGCTTTTGACTTAGTCCTCCCACATCACCTTTAGATTATGGCCTTTTCATCCCTGAAACACTTGTCCAGAAACTCCAGTTCTTTGTCATCAACACTTCCTTTCTTGTTGCCTTTCATTATGGCAATTTTAACTCCCTGGAGTTCATTTAAAATGTTAAGTGTTCTAGTTGCCTTTCAGACTTAACTCTGACCACAACCCACTGCTCTTCAAATGCATCCCACGGTTCAGTCAAAATTTATCACCTCTCAGTGTAGGGCCTTTTCTTATCCTCACCATCTCTTTTTAGACTCATAAATCGTGACACTGACTGTGCCGTTCATTGCAGAATGGTTTCAGCCTATTCTGCCCATCAGTCCACCTTTCCAGCTAAGAGATGCATCTTTTTTCCATGATGCATTTCAGATTTGCGGAAAATCTCCAAGTTCACAGAGGTGTTAATATTCACCTCTGCTTAGTATCTTAAAAAAACAACAACAAAACCACTGCTGTCTTTATTTGGCTCAATGATCATTTTTCTTTCCTATGTTTTCTACTCCAGCTTACCTTCCCATTCATGCCATTTCTCTTCATTACATCTTTGCCACAAGTCAATAACAGTAACATCAGCAACAAAACCTGCCACCAAAGAAACCTCCAAATCCTGCACCAGTTATAGCCTCATCAAACAGCAGGTTATCCTCCAAATCATATCACAGATGCTTCTGCATCTGTGTTTCTACCATACAGCCCCAAATCATATGACTGCCTCTGCATCTGTGTTTCTACCATACAGCCCCAAATCTGAAAGAAGCTGCCATCACAGAGAGGTATCACCGGCTGCTACCGTAATATAGATCCATTAGTGACAAATATCATTATTCTGCTTAAACCTGATTTTAAGCAAATGGCGTTAGAATTTTAATTTCATTTAGATCCATTAGAGAAAAAGGAACCTGAAATTCCAGAAAATTTAGTTCCAGATTCATACACCCACAAAATCTGACTATTAGGCATAATGTTAAGAAGCTTCACTACCAAGAAATACACAAGACTTCCCTAAAAATCCTTCCAGTGAATGCTTAAGTCTGTGGGTTTTTTCTTTCTCTCTCTTTTTTTTTTCCCTGATTCTAACAAGGTTTAAGGTCATTCAGTCTTCCTCTTCGTGTTATAATATTGTGTGGATTACCAGAATGTAATTGACACTTAAATAGCATGCTGCTATTGCCTTGAGTCAAACAGATATGCAAACGGGGCAGCACGAATGTGTGATAAAGCACATTTTGGAATGGAAACTAATGCTTTCTTTAGCACTAGACTAACTCAGAGGGCATCTTGGGTTCAAATTAATGGACTGTAGGCAGCTGCTTATAAAATTAGGTTCCAAAAGGGTGGTGCAAAGCTAAAACTTTTAATTCCTTGCAAGCAGCTGCTAGGAATCTCTTACAACTGCAGTGCTGCAGGGAAGTGAGAGAAGGTCTGATTTTTGCTCAGTGAATGTTTACCTGTTCTAACTGTTTTGTCAGTATATTGTATTTTACATTAAAAGGCTGTGATAGCTGAAAGTAATTGCTGAAGAATAATAACCTGGCATTCTTATATATCCATCAGAGACATGGATTGGCTCAGTGATACAAAAAATTGGCCGGAGGACAGAGACTTAGCTATGAACATCATAATTGGAGAGATCTAGAATAGATTTTATTATTTGTCTCCTTGTTCAGAATGATTGTCTTGGGCTGCGTGCATGCATGCGTGTGTAGAAGGCTTGGCAATGATATAATCTTGGAAGGCTTTTAATCAGCTCAAGGAGCTTAACTTAATGCGAGAAAATCTATCAAAGCAAATGTTAAAGTAGACGGCCCGTCAGTCAGCGAGCAGCTGAGAAGCTGGAGGACGGCATGTGAAATCCATTAGGCAGCAGTACTGGGACTAATATAGGGGCTGCAAAAAGTCCAGGAGCACATAACTCGTGAAAGGCAAGGAGCAGCTGAGGAACTCTCCACGTTACGTGTCCTGCCCACCATGCTTATGCGCTCAGAGAGCGACTAAGCTAGCTGGCGAGCCACGAGCCAACAACTAAACTGCGTTCACACATGACTAAAGGGAACCTTAGTGGTAAGGATGTGACATGTGTAGCTTAAATTTATGACGGTTCATCTGCTATGTGAGTGGTATCTTGAACGGAGTCCAACAGCTCTTCCGTCAGCTGCATCCATATGCTATGCATGTGTTCCCTGCTAAGCACATCTTTTAAATTTAGTCTTTGTGGGTGCATGTTCTACACTTTCTCCATGTTTGTGGCTCTCTCATGTGCATTCTTCAGAAAAATACTCCTGTTCATTGCAACGACAGTCACAAGCTCTTCAGATGTTCTCCAGCCTTCCAGCCACGACCTTGGCAAGACTCCCCAGCTCCCCTCCTCGCCACTCCTTGGGCTGCACCACGAGTTGTGAGTTCCCTGGGGAACTGTTAGTGCTTCTCTGCTCCTTTGTTCAGAGGTGGTGAACATCCTGCTGGTGCTTGCAATGAGGTTTGCCCCCGCTTAAAATTTATGGGCTCCTAGGCAGAATAATCGGTATGGTAACAGCCTTCCCCACACAGCATCTTTTCTGATGGATTTTAAGCCTCATCTGTCAATTTTTTTAACCAATGTTTACGACTAACAAGAAATCCCCTGTCACATTTCTGCCATATGGGATAAGACGTGAGTGTTTGCGTCCTAGAAAGCAATAGTTGCCCTCGGTGCTTCCCTCCCAAGTCTCCAAAGTGAAAGAACTTTTCCCATAACGAACTCTAAGCCAAGCAGAAATAGGTGTCAAACTACCCACTAGCACAATGGCACACACACACAATAGGTTATAAAAGCTTTTTCTCTGGCAGGCATTTGTTCCCAAGTCTTCTTCTGGAACAGAACATACTGCCTTACACGTCGGCAAAGAATTTAAGAATCAACGAAACTAAGAAAATTAGCAGGGAGAGAAAATGAGAAATGCTTTTCTTGCAGCTAGCAAACGTGGAGGAGTGCTGCTGTGGTACTGAAGACTAGCATAATTCTTCAGGCTTGAGAGTTCAGATTTATGAAAGAAATGCATAGCGGTTCCCAGTGGAAGGGGGAAAATAAAGCCAAAACACTCAAAATGTAAGGAATCTGGACACAAAATTATGTATTCATATGAAAATATTACGAGGAGAAAATAGAGCGGCAAAGTGCTCAAAAGCATTGTTTGTACATTCAGGAATTAAAATGTAAGCTAACATTTGAAAATCTAGTAATGGTAAAATTTAAAATGCAGAGGGATTAAGGAATCCGCTGTAGCTCCCATGGTAATCAGTGATAGAAAAAAGTATGAAATTTAGATGTCTTCTGGTTTTAATGACACACTGTGTTTCCTCTTCCCACAGATAGCCCTACTGATGTGGTTGTCTTGCAAAGAGGAGGTGAATTAAAAAATAGCATATATTCAAATATTTAGCACATGCCCACAGTGGAACTCATGTTACCTAACTTCAGCAGTCGGAAAGTTGGAAACGGGATTCATCTGCCCAAATTTAGATTCCTACAGCGCACACGTCAACAGCTGAGCTAGTCATACTGGCTCCTTTATAGGCAGTGAAGAGAAATAAGCACTTCTGATGCGTAAGCACATCTCATCCTAAAAAATATGTCTAAAAGAGATCCTGCGAGTCACATGTGGAAGTGGCTTTTTCTCCATCAACTGTAAAGAGAGTCTAGAGTGTTAGCACTGCAATACAGGCTTTTAAGGTTAGGTAAGATGCATCTCTCTCTGCGTGTCTCATCTAAACTGATCATTCTGGTTGGGCTGACAGAGGAACAGCCACTTCCAGAGGTCTTGATCCTCTCCCTTGGCTACCAATGCCTATGATAGCTGGTGTGAGCTGCCCTCCAGAGGTATTTGCTGCTGGAGGGTGAAAGCCTCGGGGATTGCTGAGGAGTGTGAGCTGAGAGGAATTAAAGTTATTTGAACCATTCCTCATTCCCTCATGGCTATTTTTGTGCTCATAATATGTTGCCTCTGGAGACATGCAGCGCCCAGGAGGGCAGTGTCAGGAGAGGAGGAAAGGGCTCCAAGTGTGAGCGAAATCCAAACGTGACATTTTTGTTTATGTATCATTTAAGCCACTGCTTTCCTGAAGCTTTTCCCATCCTCTATCAGTAGCTACCGCTGCTGGAATTGATGAGGAAGGGCAAGGGAAAGGAAGGGAGGCACCGTGGTGTGGGTTTCTGCTCAGCTCTGGCTGCACACACGTGTGTGTGTCTGTGTACACACGCACACCCAGCACCTTCCTGGGAAGCTGCAGTAGCAAGGGTTGCAGAGGGATTCATTTTTCATCCTTCTGGGCACTTCTGCCTGATAGAAGTGGCCAAATCCACACATTTGACTTTATTTTGTGCCATTGCTCCAGAGAGCAGCGCTGAGAATCTCACACCTCTTTTCCTGTTTAAACATCCTTTAATCACCTGGTGCATGCAAAACGGATCCTCATTAAATAGAATTTATCCTCAAACAGTCCTGATTAAGCAGTAGTAATTATTGCTCTCTGCCGTTAGACTCAGTCAGTCCCCAGGGAAGCTTTTGGAGAGCATCCCTGCTCTCCCGCCCAGGGACTCCATGCTGGCTCCTTGTGGGTACAGCCCTGAGCCTGGGGAGAGGGGAGCATGGTACTTGGGAGCTGTAAATGGGCAGGGTGTTTTTTTGCTTTATTATGTGCTCCTACAGCATCTCTCGGGGACTCCCCCTGAGCCACGCTGGGCCGTGCGAGCCGTGCTGGGTGCTAGGGACAGGGAGAGCTTCCCTCCCTCTCCCCAGCTCCCGCAGACCTTGCTGCCTGCTGTCGGGCAGCAGCTGAGCAGGCGGCAGCAGCTGGAAGGCTTGATGGGGGGAGGGCATCGCTTCTCTAATTTCTCCGGGTCCTTTTTTTGGGCTATCCCCATCTGCAGCTCCCCCGCCGGGCTGCGCTCCTCCAGGGCCAAGCTTCGTCGACTTCCACAGTGGATCACAGTGGATCGTCACGTTTGATAGCCGCCACAGGATCTAACGTTTCTGAACGTGTCTGATTCGGCTTCGAGCCCCTTAACACACTTGGCCTGCACCGCTTCCTGCAGCAAGGAGATCCGCCATTAGTGATGCTCTATGTGAGAAGACACGTGCAGTGGGCGGCAGATGCACCACCCGCTTGTTTCAGGGGAAACCCTAACCCTGTGTTACAAGAAACAGTGAATAATTACTCCCCGTTCATCACGGCAATCCTTTCACCATTTCTGATTTCCTAGGTACGGCTCTTTCTCCAGGTGGAAAAGAGCCAGCTCCGTGGCATCCTGCAGCATTTCTCTTTCTGCAAGGCTGCTCGCTGCAGATCCAAAAGTCAGTCCTCTTAAGCCACAGCTTAAACCCTGCTGCTGCCCTGCGTCTCTGCCCACTCTATATGTGTGTCTTTGTTAGGGCAGCTTCTGTGTCTGCAGGAGGAGCATCTCCTTCTCCCAGTCCCTCTCATTTCCTGAGGAGTCTGCCTTTCTGTCCTCACTGGCTTTTCAAATTCAGTACCCGCAGGTTACAAAGCTGGATGCTTGCTTGTTCTGCTCCTCTGCTTGCAGGACACCTAATAATAGCACTTACCTGGAACATTTAGTTCTCCAGGAACGGCATGAACCCTGATCACCACACTGGGCTCCTGAAGAAGTTGAATATTCAATGCAGATTTATCAGAAGGATTGGGAAGGCTGACAGCTCCCCCTTCTGCTCTGTGCTCCCAGCCCCTGCCTCGCATTCCCACCTGTCCCTAGCTCCTTCACCCCCATGCCCTTGGGGCTGTGGCACTCTCTGCGTTACCCAGGAGCGGGGACTTCTCTGGCTGTGGTCCTGCGTCCAACCCTAACTGCTGTACACTGACCCACAGCACACTCGGGACTTGTTTTTGTTGTGTGATCACAGCGTGTATTCCCGATATCTTTGAGCTTAGCCCCACAACACAGCCACGATGCTCAAAATGTTTTATGGAAAAGTAAAAGGAAAGCTAGGTGAGTAGGCAGTGGCCATGCAGGCTCAGGGGCAGGGCTAAGAGTGGCCTCAGGACCTGCAGGGCATTTCCAAAAGATGCATACCCTTCTGGGGCAGGATGCAGACATACCACATGAAGAAGCAGATGCTAGTCCTGCCTGGGATGGGGACTCACGCAGGACATCACAGTGAGGCACGTCTTACGCAGAATGTCTGCACGCAGGCAGATTCCTCCCCCTTCACTCCTTAGATCATCCTGCCTCGCATCTCAGCCTTAACAAGTGGGATTTGTGTAATTTGGAAACAGATTGAGTAGTGAAAAATAAATAAAACTGTGCTGTGTGTCAGCAATGTTTCCTACTATTCCCGTAAGGTAGGTACCAAGCGCTACATAATACTGCTGGCATTAATAATTCCTGCATTCTCCTCTATTCCATCAGTGCCATGAGTCTTGCTAAGGCTCACATGAAAAGATCTGAATGTGATGGACTGTGCTGAGTTTGCCCAGAATTCTCAATATTCAGCTGAAAATAAACTACAGCCCTGATGCCAAGTCTTCAGTGCTGATGACTTTGCTTCCATCTCAAGCAGAAAAAAAGACAGATTTCTCTTTTTCTGCTGGAAGTTAGTCACATAATCCTGTAATCAGTAGAGTGCTGGTCTATCATTTGCAAATCAGAATAGATGTCAGGAGAGAAGATATAAAAACTGAACATTCATTGCTCATCCACCGTAATCACCGTAAATATATCCTTGCATCTGAGAGCAGAAGCGTCAGGTTAGCTTTATTTGCAGAAATTTCTTTACGTTATTTACTTAAACCTGGTTAATGTCTCCCAGCTGTTTCATCTGCTACCTGAATATTAGTCTGTGGGTAGATCTGGCTCTTCCCTCCCCCATCACACATCTAACACATTTATTTTTCTGTAATAGGTCAGATTTTGAATCTTCCTGTCCAAAGTCAGCTGAGAGACACCTCCAGCCACCTCTGGCTCCACGGCACCTCAGACTAGCCATCACAGGCTCCACACCGCTGTCTCTTATATTCTCCAGCCTCTCTGCCAACTAACCTGCCATCCAAAATCCTGCTGACAAAATCCATTTCCAATCATCTTCTCTTACCCTCTTTCTGCTGTTTTCTCTCACTCTGTTTAGAAGTCTTCCAGCCATTTCTCAAGCACAAAATCTTTCTAAACACAGCAGTAATCGCATCCCCTTTTCCAACTTCCCTCCAATTCCTACAGACTCCTAAAAGTGCCTCTTGCCCCTTTCATTTCCTTCCCCTGTACCTCTGTTGGGGCAGGCTGCTATACAGGAAAGCACTCCTCCCTGCACTTCGTCCATCACCTATGAGATCTCCCCCTAGATTTCATCTCCATCCTTGCTACCTGCCACAGATGAAAGATGAGTAAATGAAAGAAATGGCAACATACCAGACCCTGAGTCTGAGCCAGCAGATCCTGGCACCAGCTGTACTTTCAGAAGGGTCTTTGGGCCCTGTCTGCAGGTATTCCGTAAATATCAGGCTTTGTCCTAACCATGGAGGAAAGGGGAACTAGGGGCAAAACTCCCTGGAAGCAGATAACAGGTCAACCACATAACAGCTCATGAGCTCTGGATCATGACGTAACAACATCATGAGCTCTGGATCTCCTCCAGTGACCAGACAGGAGAGCCAGCCAGATGCAGAGCCCCCGAGAGATCTGGGTGAGAGAAGAGGTGGCAGCGCAGACCACTCAAACACCTCCCCCTGCTCTCTTTCCCCTTACCAGCCCTGCCTGGCTGGGGGGGTTGGACCGGTGGGAACCAGTGTAGGACCCACTGTCATCAGTCCCTGTCATCAGGGGTGCCTGCCCTCTTGTGTCAGTGTCTCTGGTGGAAATTGGTGACGGTTTGGCCTTCGGCACACGGTAACAACAGTAGTTAAGTCATATTTGGATCTCAGGCAATGAGGAGCATCCTTTGTTTCTCTCCTCTTGCTGCTGCTCACGTCTCCTTGTCTTTGCACCGCTCCGTCTTTCCTCCCTTCGCACTCCCTTCCCCGTGACATCTCCTCACACCTTCCCTGCCCTCCGGCTCCTGCTTGACTCACACCCCTCCTGATGACATGAAATTGTCATGCTGGCAGGCCTGGGGCTGTCGCTGAGGACCCACGTTAGCGCTGCCATCACGCTCACGGGGGCCCAGGATTTCGCACATCTCGGAGCCGTTGTTTCAGGCTGCCAGGAGCGGCAGGAGCCTGCACAGCATCAGCTACATTCTGCTCACATTTGGGGGTTAATTTGTAATCAGGAAGGCTGGAAACTCTCCTCTTTTTTTTTTTTTTTTTTAATGGCAGTTTAGATTCTGCAGAAGCAGAGGATTTGCAAGGGAGGGAGAGGTACGCTGTTCTCTGACATCAGCCAATATGTGCAGTACTGCTGAGGTAAAGCCCTACCAAAGCCAACACAATCTGTAGCTTTCACGCCTGTTTATATGTCAAGATTAACAGAATGGGGAAGGAAAAAAATTGCATCTTGCCCTAGTGGCTTGTTTTAATTCTGCAACTGTCTTGGTGTCCTCAGCCACAGCTGGTACATAGCAGGAGTGCAGTCTTTTTCCTTGATGAAGATAAGGCCAATTTATAAAGACACATAAACTGTCCTGACACAGTGAGCCAACAGGCCAGGTGCTTGGCATCCCTGTCCTAGAGAGACAGGAAGTTTTGGGGAATGAGCCTCTCTCAGCTTCATTTATTCAGGGGCCCTTTGGCTGTCCCAGCTCCTGGCACAGCAGACTGAGTTCCTCAGAAGCGCTGCCTGAAGGCCTCCAGCTGAAATGGCTGCTGGGGATCCCTGGCTCCTGTCCACCACTGCCAAATCCGGAGTGGGAGCAGGAAAAAGTAAGATACTCCTGTCCGATGCAGGACTGGTACTTCTCCGCACGGAGAGCTGGAGGATCAAGGCCGCAAGTGTCTCAGCAAGCTGATGGGAATATGCCCTGGCCAAAGAACGACTTTGGTTTAAGACAGCAGGAGTGGAGGACAATGCGGGTCGGAGAGGCCCTGCTGGATTCCCACTGCTGTGGGTGACCACAGCTCCTTCCAGGACGGATGCAGGCTCCCATGGATCCAGTATTGCAGTCACGGGCACTAGAAAGACACAATGGGACCAGCACCTGAGGTCCTATTCCAGACCAGGGAGCCCAAATGGATTTTAAAAATATACATTTCCTAAGGGTGAAGAAGGAAGAAAGGTGACATTTTTAATTTGGGCATGGGCCCATCCTTGCAAGACGTTCTCAGACAAACAGCCTGTAGAAGGACCTACGCAGGGTTTGGGACGAAAAATGCCTGGAAACATGGCATGGGCTCATTTCTGTCAAACCCAACTTAACAGTAACAGAAACCACGTAGTGCAGTTGCTAAAAAAATCATCAAAGCAGTTCAGAGTCCAGGTATTTTGCACAACAGAAAGGCAAAGAACCATGCTGGTGTAGAAGGCACCAGTCCATCTGTGCCAACCTGCTATCCCACATCATGGAAGATAAAATCAGCTGGAACAGGCCCAGGGACGTGCCACAGGGAAGAGGCAGCCTCACGCAGAAGGAGGAGGAGGAGCTCTCCTTGTTAAAGCTAGCAAAACAAAGGATCTGATTGCTGCCTATAAACATATTGGGGGTAGACACCAGGGAAGGAAAACAGCTGTTATGCTGAAGGACAGCACTTGCACGAGAACAAAAGGGTATGAACAGGCCATGAATACATTTGTGAATATGATTACAGGACACAGTGCCTACAATAGCAAAGGACTTGCCTCGGTGACCAGGACGCCCCATTGGTTTTGAGTTCTGTAGCGAATCCCGTGGCTGTTGTTCCTGATTAATTTTTCTGCTGTTAGCTTTATACTCACTGCCAGCTAGTCATTTTTAATTCCTCAGGGTGTAACATCCCTATGTATTTGTCATAGGAAAGACAAGTTTAGACCAAGAGCACGTAACCTCCCCACCGCCCACATCCCAAGTCATACAGGAGATGGGAAAAGCTGTTCCTGATGTTGGTGAGAGAAGGCGAGGGAGATAAAAGAGAAGGGACAGCCTAAATCACACTTCACGGTAAGAGCTACGTGAACTTTAAAAACTGAGGCTGTTGCTGCAACTTGCTCATCTGCAGGGGTACTGGGTGAAACGGCAGTGGTGTGGATGAAAGGTCCCTCCAGATGAAGCACAGAAACTGCCAGGTGAGGACACATGTGGAAAGCTTTTGCGCTTGGCATAGCTGCAATGAAGGCTTATATTTTTTAATATTGCGCTAGGCAGGCAGGGGATCGTTTGTGGCCCTGTTGGGCTAGGGAGCATCTTCCTGACTTGCTGCATCCTGGAGGCAGGGCCAGGCTGTTGGCATCTTCAGGGGAGATGGTTCTGCGATTCCCCCACTGCCACGTGCGTGAGTCAATTTGTACGCTGCCAGGGCTCTGAGGAGGCAATGTGCTACTTACTGTGGTTCTGGACTCATTTTCTGGGCAGAGACTCCTCCATCAGTGACAAATCATTTTTAGTTATTTTGAGAAGAAAAGAATGTTCTTTTTTATGTGGGTTTCTTTGGGCTCCAGAAACTATAAACGTCTTCATTTTTAAGTGTCAGCCTTGACACGCACAGCTGATTTAGACCTCAGTGATAAATATATCTGCTCTGCTATGTATCATTTTTTGGAAGTTCTAATTGAATTAAAATTGTGTACTATGTGGGCAGGCTGTGATAGGTAATTAAGTTTATTGATTATGCCGCAGCTTGGTTTGTCAGATGTACAGCGCACCCTGCACCATAATTGCTAATATATATACTGGACAGAGCTAGTCTCAGATGGTGCAAACTGGCATGAGGCCATTCCTTCAGCAACAGCTTTCTCCAGTTCGGGACTTTGTGTTACTGCTGAAGCTGTGTAAGAGGTTCGTAGACAAAACAGATGAACCTCGACTTGCTTGGGAATGTTGTAAAATTAGGCATTTATCTATCTCAGCAACCAGGTGGATTGAATGGTCCATAACCCTCCTCTCTAAGCTTGCGGTGATTTATAGGTTCACATGGAGGCCATACTGAATTTTTGCTTTCCAGCCAGAGGCAGAAATTGCATTTGACTGAGGACCACACTGAGCACTGTCAGATTTTTATTTGAAGCCCTAAACTCAATGACAATTGCAATTGCAAATCAGGAAAAAAAAAAAACAAAATATTTGCAGAGCATTTCTTTTCCAGCAGCACAAATACCAGATTTTATCCAAACCAGCCATAGCTTTTCATGGAGTAAGAAAAATGCTGTTTGATGCCAGTGCTAAAATGAAACAGGGAAGATTGGGAACACTGGGAAAATGAACCTGGGAAGGAGTCCATGGGCTCTGGGGCAAAAAGGGGTCAGAGAGACTGCTGGAAAGGGAAAGACAGATGTTTGCAAGGCCTTTTAAGATGTTGGAGGGGGGACAGAAGTGACGGAGAGAGGCTGAAAGGAGTCTGAGGTGTTCAGGAAGCTGGGAGTGGAGAAAGACACAGCCTTTCTCATCTCCCCCAACCTTCAATGACATATAGGATCTTTCCATCAACCCCGTCTCATCCTAGGGACGAGCAGGGCAGGCCTCTTGGCAGAAGCAGGAGGGAGGGCTGGGTGGGACGGGGGCTGGAGAGGACCCTGTGGAGCAGGGCTCCCTGCTGCTGCTGCCCCGAGGTGTGGGCTGGCAGGGGTTTTGCCACACGGGCTGCTGCCTCCTCTGCTCAACCTGCCCCGCTCTGCCCACAGCGGCAGAAGGAGCCTGCAGGGCAGGCGGCAAGTCGGGTGCCCAGCCCAGGGCAGCCCAGTCCCATATTTCCAAGCAGAGGCAGGCTAGGCTGCTCTATTCCCCATGCCGTGTTCTCCTTGCCGGTGCCGAGCCAGCTCTGGCCATGCCACCAGAGGAACACGCAGCAGAGCCGCAGGGCGTGCTCACTGCCCTCGCTCCCTGTCCCTTGCAGGGCTAGACAAGCTGCCCAAGACCCGGGGATCTCTTTCTTTGTAAAGACACTATTTCTGGAGTGAAAAGTTAGTTCATTGCTGCACATATGCAGCACCTGTGGTCAAAAAAGGCTGATGAGTTTGTGTAGCACCACTGACTTAGAAGATCGTGTTCCTCCCTAGCAGGTCTGGCCAGATACTGGTTCCCCATCTCTCCGCCTGAAAAGAGAGAGATTCCGAATTTTGGGGAGCATGCAGTGGCACTGATGTCTGCATCACAGAAAGGACATGAAGGTCATAACCCAGCAAACCTCAGAAGTCGCTGAGGAACCCTATGGGAGTTCTGCTGAAGTCAGTGGGGCCGCTCACAGTTTTAAAGCCACACTTTACTAGATGAGGTCTCTCGAGCTCAACTCTCAAGGGACTAAGAAGTCTTTGAAAATCAGGTACTGGGCATCCAGTTTTAGTTGGGAATACTGCTTTCTCTCCCCCACATAACACACTGGAACTTCAGAAGCCAGGCAGCAAGGCAAATTAACTTGTATCTCCTATAGCATGGGATATATATTGCCTCCAAGTCTTTACCTTGAAGGTGGCGCATATTGCTTAGCCAGAAGACTGAAAAATACCGTGAGAAATGGGTCTGAAAATGTTATTTCTGAAATATGATAATCCAGTTTCAAGGAGAAGAAAGCAGCAAACCCATTTTCAAGTATACTAAAGGATTTTTTTTTCGTTTTGGTTTCTTTCTCTCTGTCCAAATCCTTGAGTCTGTTTATTGCCTTCTCCTTATGATTGAAATGCTCCATTGCTGAACGGCTGCTTCTGCTGTGCTCTGACTGCTGCTAAGCACTTCAGTTTTAAAATGTGCACAAAGAGAATGTGCCATTAGGGAGGGAGGTGCTGCTGGAAGGGAAGTCCAGGTTGAGGTTATCTCCTTTGAATATGAGACAAGATGCTTAAGATGTATCTTTATTTTCACATATAATAAAATGTTTTTAAACCTCTACAAAATGCCCAAGCTGTTTTTGTGGTCTATGTTCAAAATGCATTGGGAAAATAAATGACAATTCACAATTTCATGCTACCCCATATTCTGGACAGAGTCGTTACATCAAATCACTTTTTTTTTAAAAACCAGAAACTGCATCCTTAACCTCTTGCCACTTCGTATGCTACTGCTGTGTGACAGCCTCAGCCAGCCAGTGCCTTACCTGCTCTGAAGGGCTGAAGTGTCCTGAGTTGATCCATTGCACTTTCAGACTATCAGGGTTGACAAGACATTCTCTGCCAGCTGTGCCCTTAATGGGACCTAAGTGATGCTCTTTGTAGTCAGTCCTTCTCCTCTAATGCTGAACAGCTGAGACAAGAACAGTGGGAGCTGCATTTACTGGATGTTTGATTGGCAGGTTTTTGGCTGCTCTGCCCCATAGCGAGCTCCTGATGATTTTACAAATCTCAGAGGTGGGAATGGGAAATCCCTCCCCAGTCCCTATTGGAAGGCCCATTGGCAGTGACCGTGGAGGCAGCACATTCCTGTGTCCCACACTTTTCACATGCTCTTCCCTCTACAAGGCAGAACTTGCTCCTTACCTCCCATGTAGAGACACAGAGCGTTGGTGACCACTCGTTCTGGCCCTAGAAGCATTGTTTTCCCCACCACGTCCAAGTGCCGTAACTGGAAAGCTGAGGAGAGGCAGGTCTTCAGGGAAGACCACTGCCAGGGGATAAAAAAGGAGTCCCTGCTGTCTTCCTTCCCCCCCTCCCAGGGCACCATAGATAGCAGACAGCCCTTTCCGCACCATAGATAGCAGACAGCCCTTTCCACAGCTACCCCTTCACTTCGTCTCCAACTGCAGGACCTTCTCAGCCACCCTCCCTCACTCCCCACCAGCTCAGCCTATGTTTCAACCACCCACCACCTCCCCTCGATGGCAGCCGGAGATGCCCCACGCTGCAGCAAAGGGCAGCCTCAGGCAGCCGTCCCCTGCCCATGTGTCTTCCTTCCCCTCAGATTTACTGGAGAACTTTGCAGGTAAGTCCCAGTGCTGGGAAGCAGGGAGAGCTGGAGACACCTGTGTGTGTGCAAAGGCAGGAGAGCAAGAAGGGGACATGGGGTGGGAAAGGATGACTTGTGCTTCTGGTCTCTGATGGGGGCCAATAGGAGATGCCCAGGGAGCACTGTCAGGAGAGGGAAAGTGTGGCTTACACTCCTCAGGTCACTCCACCAGCATCCTGCAGTTTGGGGTCCAGGAACTCCCTGGTTTTGTATTTAACAGTCCTCGGTAGATGTTTTTCTTCTGTGAATTTCTTCAGTCATGCCTTGACTCAGTCAAAGCCAGGGGAATGTGCACCAGCCCTGCAGCAGTGGCTGGTACAGCTGCAGAAGAATTAGCATTTTCTTCCTCAGAGAAGCCTTCAGAGTTGCTCCACCGCCCACAGCTTAAGCACTGGTTCTCTGGAAGGTGGCAGGGGGGTTCAGGGGGGTCCAGGTTGGGCCAGGGCACCACGGGCAGACCTGGGCAATGCGAGCAGGATTCTGGACCAGGCTGCGTGGACATGATCCTTCCTGCCCTGCAGGCCACATGCGTCTTTTGATAGCCTCCAAATTGGGCATCATCTCAGCCCTGTCAGACACGTGCATCTACAGCTGGGCACATCCTAACAGGCCACAGAACCACCACGGCCTGATTTACGGGAAAAATGTAGTTCTGCCTATAAGCTTTTATGGAGTGATATATAGTGCTAAAGTAAGTCTACCTTTATAAACGGTGAGTATACACTCAAAAAATAGACGTTCAAGGGCCAGGTCTGAGAAGCTTCACTGCAGTCAACAAAGCTCTGTTAAGTTGCCATTGAGGATCTCTCCCACTGCATCTGCATTTCATTGCAGAGAATAGGTTATTTAGGTCTGCTTTGTCATCTTTTGGAAATGCTGGGTTTTGGGAGGTTTTGGTACATCCTACCCCAGTGGGACTGATTTTTTTGCAACCATTTCCTGCCCATAGGCAGTTAGCTGTGGGCTGACTTCTGCTTTCCATGCTGAGACCCTTTGGAGATACCCCGCCACGTCACCAGAGAAATCTCTCATTTAATAAGCTCCAGGAAATCTGCAGTTTTTATTTCTCTAGCAACTGCCTATGTTAAGAAGAAGCTGCTAAGCTGACACAGCTGAGCTTATGGGCTGGATCTGCCTGTAATGATAAGAGGATGGGAAAGTGATCTTAGGAGAGAAAGGGTGAATTTCTCATCAGTCTGTTTTAGCAATGAAAGAGAGGATGTTCCTGGAGTGTACTCTACTTCTGCTTAGGGAGATGATGAGATTTCTAAAGTGTATAAATGGAGATGTACCAGGGAGCAAGAGCTGGGGCACGCACAGGAAGCAGTCCCGCTGGCAGGGAGCAGGATCACGGGCCTACATAGATGGGTTGCCAGGTCTCTTGGGAACAGAGGTGACTCCTCCTCCCGCTTCTTTTTCTCAGCCACACAGCCCTCCTGCCTTCTTCCTCCCTGTGAGGTTGAACATCATGTTAAATCACAGGAGCAGTGGTGGAAAGGGAAAAAAACTATCTGCATTGCTTTGACTTGTTGCCCTTTCCCCCCTCTTTTTAACCTTCGGACCAGCTCTTTCTTTCTCTTCTTTATTTCTAGTTGCTTTAATTAGCCTTAGAGGTGCAGTCGTATTTGAGATGCTTGGCAGCTGTGGGATGGGAGAGGGTAGAGCCAACTGTACAAACCACCAAGAGCCACCACTATTCCAGGTTGCATATGGCATTGCAAGAAAACACCTTTCAGGCATGAAAAGCGATCGTTGCGGTTTGCAATTAGATGGGCATAGGGAAATGGGAGCCTGACGAATATTCACCTCAGCAGAGGTGACACCTTGGCAAAGTCAGTGCAGGATGTGTCTGTGCGGATGGCATCAAAAGGTGTATTAGTTGTTTAGGGAGAAAGAAATTCTGCTATGGAAATGCAGACTTCAACCTGCTGAAAAAGCTGTGGCTGAGGGCTTGGGGCAGTCATATTTTTCTCCTGCAGTGTCAAGAGTAGATTTACAAGTTCTTGAAAGTCATCTGACAGCAAATGGCCTCTGAGATCTGGGCAGGACTCTGCAGGTCGGGAACATGTCTGAGCTTTCAACTGTTCTTCAGTCTGTTGGGTACATCACTGGCAAATCAATCATATTTAAAAATTAGCCTCTTACTGCAGAAACTGGAGTTTTCAATTATTTTATAAGACCATGTTTCCAGAACACAACTGCCACAAACTGATTTTTCTAGAAGAAGCATAGGCTCAGTTCCCCAATTCTTTCTGCAGGTTTTTATGCAGTTCATTTAAATGAATTTCTTGAAGAAAAATAACATCTGCTACCATTTCATGCAATTCGATCTATTTCTCTCTCTTAAAGGAAGACTTCATGCCCTTTATATTTACAGATAATAGTGTTAATATGGAAATTAAATTAAGCTGTGATATAAAGCATACATCAATTTTAGGAAGGTAAGAGGGTCAGTAAATATATTTTAAATGTTCATTGAGTTGGCAATCCCATTCAGCACACCTACAATAAAGAGATACAGGTTCTTTTATGTAACTTCCTATTTTTTAATAGCAGCTTTAATAAAGGGCTGGAAGAAAAATACATAAACAGAGCACTGAGAGACGACTGCTTTTTTTAAAATTTTTCATAAAGAACAGGGAGCCTCATACTGAACTACAGAAAACGTAAACCTTAAACTAAAACAAACACCACAGCTTGTTAACATAACAAATAATACAGCTTTAATATCTTGTTATTGGAACATCAGAGCAAGTTTGAGTCAAACCTCTAGGTATACCAGCTCCTGCAAATAAAGAGAAAATCTCGTTCCCACACATTGGCTCGCTGACTGCATGGATAACACCAATAAAAGCAGCCATTGGAGGGAAATAATAACTCCCAGGGCGAGATGCTTTGCAAGGAGGTGGAAGCAGCCTGCTTCCCTTGCTCCTCTCCCCGATCTGCTGCCCGGAGGCAAGCGAAGCCCCCAGTCCCAGGGCATCCCTGGCTGCAAGCACAGCACCGGACCCCCATGCAGACCCCTGGGTCCTGCCGTTGCCCCCCATCACTCTCATCCCTGCTCACTCTGCCCACCACCCAGCCTTTTGGTGCTGGGGCCATGGGCTAACCGCAAGCTAACCCTGAGCTTAGCTCAGGAACCTGAAGACTTTTTGCTTGCTGCATCAATAAACTCTTCCTGGCGTGCATGGATTTAAACCTCTCTTCAGCCACTGCTGCACAGCCCCATCTCTCCCACAGACTTCTTCAGGAGGATCTGAGTGCTTTACTTAGGTTATTTACCAGACAGAAGTCAGTTTGTATCTCCCAGCCCTTCAGACCATCCTCACCACCGATTAATTCTCCAACCCACTCTTCAGTTTAGCCACAGGTTGGTCTCTCTCAGCATACCACCAAGAACATCCTTCAGCTTTAATGGTCTTCTCCCGAGACCTGATCAATCCCTGACTGCTGCTAACAGCCCTCACGCCAGCCTGTGCTTGCCTCTCTCTGAACCTCTGCAGGCAAGTCTATGCTATGCTGTTTTTTTAAATCCTTTCCTACTCAGAGTCTCATAAAGGAAAAAAAAAAAAAAAAAGGCATCATTTGAATTCACGAGCTACCATTTTCCAGAAGTGGAAAGGCATCCTTGGGGCACCTTCCTCTTTTCCCTCCTCCAGGCGGGAAGGAGGAGACAAGTAATTGCCTATTCATAAGCCAGCATCAGTTTTCCAGGGAATGCAACACTCCGAAAGAGGGTACACAGAGAATAGTGGTGATTAGGAAAATACTAGCTCCGATAATTAAGGCTCCTGGAATCAACACATGCATAAAAAGTTAAATCTCCATTTTTACAATCTACCGGTGTCATGCATCTCATTTGCTTTCTTGAATTCTCTCTTTCCATGCTCATATCTGGTTCACACATAAATCCAACCAGCCGAAATGTGTCCAGAAAATGACACCCCAACCTTCATTTACTGAAGACAGTATGTGTTCCTCACAGCATGTGGTATTGACTCTGGAGACCCTACAACAGAGCAGGAACAAATGTGCTCCCTACAATTTCACTGTCACAGAGTCCTGAGACCAAACCTAACCATGGTGTTTTATTAAAATTAACAGAGTACTCCCCGAGTACACCAGGACTGCATTTGGCCCTCAGTTCACAGGCCAGGCACAGCTCTGCATTTTAAATGCTGCAGTCATGCCTCCAGCCCTCACGGGACAGAGGAGACTGAGAGTAGTGCCAGTTTACAGAAAGGGCTGGTGAGCATCAAGGGATGCTTCAACGAATATTAAACAACACGGTCTGCATGGTGCTCGGGGATACTGCACTGCAGGAGGGGTTTGGGCAATGCGGGATTTCAGGTCCGCCAGAGCATTTGGGTTGCAGGTACAGAGCCCACCTGCAGCATCTGTGTTTGAATATGACACTCCCTCACCGCTAAGCTGCTCCCTCTTGAGCCGCTTTAATGAATCCCTGCAAGCCCAGGAGAAACTCGCAGCGATGAGGGGGCTGAGGACAAGCTCCTGCCTGCCATGTTTCTCTCCTGGCACAGCAACCTCCTGGGAAGAGCCCGCTGGAGCTCGCCCACCTTGCGTGGCTCTTCACTTGGTGGGACACATGGCTTGGTCATGCCTGGAGGCTTTTGCTGCTCCTCAGCCTTCAGGGGTTTGAGTCCTTTGCTGCACCTCTTTCTTCGCTCACAGAGATTTCCTGTCCCCATTGTCACCCTGGAGGACAGAAAACAGCTCTCCCAAGCCTGGATGTAATTTTTAGTCATTGCATTGGTAATCTTTGCCCAGAATACATTTGTCTTAGGGCAGAAACATGAGATGTTCTAGGCTCCATTCCCAGTTATACTTTCTCCAGCGATATGCATAGATTTTAATGTGTTCCCAGTTTACAATGCCTGAAAATGAACTGTTTGTGGATGGTCTTAAATCCTGCCTGTGCATTGCTGTTTATGTTTGTTTATCCATTAAGAGCCTAAACTGTCTTTATGGCATATATTAGGCCAGAGGGATATTTTAAGAACCAGACAATAAAGGCTATTGCACAGGTAGTATAGTGGTTTATTTCTTTTTGTTTCCTTCCCCTGTCAGTGTGCTCTGGCGTTTCCACCAAATGGATGGGGAGGGTGCCTGGAGGCGGGATCTGGCCATAGTATTGCCAATGGCTGGCTTTTAATGTAACTGGAAGGGGCTGGAAAAGGGAGGAACTGTGCCTTCTGGTGCTTTTTTTTTGTACCCTTGTATTGGGTTTGCATGGTAAGGGTTTGGTAGCAGGGGGGCCACAGGGGTGGCTTCTGTGAGAAGATTCCAGAAGCTGCCCCATGTCAGAGAAGAGCCAGCTCCAGCCGGCTCCAAAAGGGACCCGCTGCTGGCCAGACCTGAACCAATGAGCGATGCTGGTTGTGCCTCTGTGAGAGCAGATTTAAGAAAGGGAAAAAACTGCTGCACAACAGCAGCTGGGAGAGAGAGGAGTGAGGAACAGCCCTGCAGACACCAAGGTCAGTGAAGAAGGAGGGCAGGAGGTGCTCCAGGCACCAGAGCAGAAGTTCCCCTGCAGCCCGTGGTGAGGCCCATGGTGGAGCAGGCTGTCCCCCTGCAGCCCATGGGGTCCCACATGGAGCAGATCTCCATGCTGCAGCCTGTGGAGGAGCCCACGGTGGAGCAGGTGGATGTGGCCTGAAGGAGGCTGCAGCCCATGGAGAGCCCCCGCAGGAGCAGGCTCCGGGCCGGACCTGTAGCCCGTGGAGAGGAGCCCACGCAGGAGCAGGTGATCCGGTGGGAGCTGCCACCCGTGGGGGACCCGTGCTGGAGCAGTTTGCTCCTGAAGGATGGACCCCGTGGTCCGGACCCACATTGGAGCAGCTCTTGAAGAGCTGCAGCCTGTGGGAAGCCCACGCAGGATCCGTTCGGGAAGGACGGCATCCCGTGGGAGGGACCCCACGCTGGGGCAGGGGCAGAGAGTGACCACGAAGGAGCGGCGGAGACGCAGCGATATGGGCTGACCGCAGCCCCCATTCCCCGTTCCCCTGTGCTGCTCAGGGGGAGGAGGTAGAAGAGGGTGGATGGGGGGAAGGTGTTTTTAGTTTGCTTTTAGTTTCTCACTGCTCTAGTCTGCTAGTGATGGTAATAAATTATACTAATCTCCCTGCATTGAGTCTGTTTTGCCCGTGATGGTAATCAGTGAGCAACCTCCTTGTCCTTATCTCAACCCTTGAGCCCTTGTCCATCGTATTTTCTTCTCCTGTTCCTTTGAGGAGGGGGGGTGAACGAGCGGTTGTGGTGGAGGTCGGCTGTTCAGCTGGGTAAAACCACCATAACCCTGAGGACCTAAAAGTTTTATTTTGTCTTAGTTGCCATTCATTTTTAATGTAGATATATCACGAGTGCTGAGCCTCACCATCTTTGTTGTGATTGAGGCTCATCTTACACAAGGCACAAGCCATCCCAGAGGCAAGAGCCCTTTCAGCAACAGACTGTCTTGCAGCTGCTCTTGAGGTATTAACAAAACCAAAAAGCACTCCTACACATACGCCCGCCTCTGTCCCAAAGAACTCGAACAGCCTTGGTCAAAATTGCTTCCCACTGAATGTAATGTCTCCTGTTTCGGTGCGCGTAACACCATGAGCCTCGCAGGTCTCCTTGCTGCTGGGATCTCAGCACGGGCAGGGAGCACCCTCAGGTATAGGGACACTACACAGGTATTTTCCAGAGCAATGCTTCATGCACGTGTTCCTCACCTAGCTTGAAGGAATCTGGTGCCCATGAAGACCAGTACTACAGGGCGCAACTGCGGCAGTGCTCTTGATGGTCCACGTCAACACAAGTGGCCCGTACATCTGCAGGGTTGACAAGCCCTGCTGGATTTAGGACTCTGTCTACCAGCTAGCACTGTGGGGAAAAAAAAAAAAAGAGAGAAATAAAGCATTCGAGGGACTCCCCACATTTCTTGCTTGCAAAGGAAAAGTATTCTGGCCCTGCACTGTGTCAGTTAGGGGGGCATGTGGTGAAATGACTGTGCTGAGAAGTAGCAAGGTCATAAATAAAGGAAATAAATATTAGGAAATAAATGCCTAATATTTTAGCCTTTCTCTCTGTTAACAACTGTAACATGAAACCAGAAGGAAATACAACTTAACTATAGCAATGTATCCTTGTGTCCCAGGCAATCTCTGATGGAAAACTTAAACTACAAATTAGGTTATAAAATAAGTTCCATTGTGCTGTTACAGCTCCGGTTCGGCTGAGGACCTCGGTGCTAATAATCTGCTCTGTTGTTTCCACCCATTTATTTTTATGGGTCCCTCAAAAACACAGTTGCAGATCAGATCTACTGTTATGTTCAGACACCAAAACAAACCCTTTCATACCTCCTCGTTTTAAATCCCACAGCTAGGATAACCAGTGAGGCAGCCCCTGACATTAGGAAGTCAACACTTGCAAATGCACCAGAACAGCTCTTCCAGAATAACGCTGTTGTTACCAAACACTGTGTGGGCATTTTCATTCCAGAAGAAGAGCTGCTAGCCCAAGAGTTATTCCAGAATAACTATTTTGGTAAATTTCCAATTGCAGGCAAGCCCTAAACTTTTCAGTCACGACTGGAATGAATCATTCATTGCGTTAGGAGAATGCTACAATCCTGGATATAGAGCGTCTGAATCTTTTTGGCTCAAAAAGCTACACAGTCCTGAGTTGAAATGTGAGCAACTGCTGCAAATTGCAGGTAAACTCTTCTTCACTTCAGTAGTTCTCACTTCTGCAAATGGTTTCATTGAAGTCAAGGCAACTGCTCAAAGGCTTAAGTGACACCCAGCATCTGAAACCTGTGAAATGGAGATCAGTGAATTAATTGCATCAGGGAGCAGAATATCTGTGAAGGAGGAGGCAGGCAGGGAGGTGAGTTATCTGCTCCTCAAGAGGGAGGCAGATAGAAAAACTGCAGTCAGAAAACTACACAGCGGCGGATCTGCTCAGAAGCAGGCGTCAGAGATTTTGTCCTCCCCCTTCCTCCCACGGCAACACCTTGACCGCGTACAGCCACGTGCTCTGGGACCTGTGTCAAGGGTGATGCCTGGCTGCTGCAGGATGCCCGTCGGTGCGGCAGCTCTCTTTGGCCTCTTGGCCCACAGCACGGGTGCTGTGTTTCCCTGTCTGACATCTTGCTGTGTTTCTCCTCATAGCACCCTGTGCAGCGGTACAGCTTTGCAAGCTGCAGCATCACCTCCACGTTGCAGGTGGGACCCCAGGAGCAGACACCGTGCCCCTGGCTCCTGCAGCTGCTGTGGCAGAGCATGCGCTGTGTTGCCCAGCCAGTGCAACATGGTGCGTGCTGGCCTGGGCCACACTGCTGGGGTCTCAACATGCTTCAGGGAAACAGAGTGTGACCATCAGGCACGTGCCACATTGCAAGGGCTGTCCCATATTTCTCAGAATTCAACAGAACAGACCATGCTCCAGGACTGCTGGGGCATCCTTGGGTGACAAGAGTGGATCCCATCTCCACTGCGCCTGGGGAGGGAGAGTGGATCCCAACACGGATTATCGTGTCATCCTTGCCTGGGTTTTGCCCCCCATGGGCACTACTTTGTCTGCTCCAGCGCAAAGCTGCTGTGCAAACTGACTGCGGGTGACTGGGAGACCAGGGGTCCAGTGCAAAACAGAAGACCCAGCTTGGTGGCATGGGCACACCCAGAGACTCCGGGTCACATCTTAAAATGCAGTTTGTGTTCTACAAGCAAATCCTGGTGTGTGTCTTAAGGGTTGCTGGAAGCTTATAGCAGAGCAGGGAACACAACTTCCTTCTGCTAAGCCCCATGCTGACACTGAAACATTCCCTCTCTCCACTCATTTTTGATACCGTAGGCCCTAGGACATACAGACTTTTTTAACGTTTTAAGAAGTAAAATTCTCTTTGCTAAAGCGGGTGCACGACATGAAATGCAGGCCGAGGAAAAGAGTCACCAAACTCATCTGGGTGCTAGGAAGAAACACCCAGTGCTGGTGCTTCACCAGCCACCGGAGTTGGGTATCTCCACTTGGCCACAGTCCTGCAGCCGCTGTGCTCACAGGTCACAGCCTGGCTTGTCACGGCTGGCAGGTCACGCCCTGGGCTTGTGTAGCTCATTAGAAAACAAGCTACAACTATTACAATCCCTGTGACAAAGCTGGCAGTCGCTGGAGAGGTAGTCAGCTTGCAGCATTCTGTCAGTGAAAAGCCTTGTTGGCTGCCACGCAATGAGGCATCAGCGGTGTCACCTGAGCCACCTCAGAGGCTTTGGGAGAGTCAGGGCCTGGGCCAGGGCTGTCCCCTGAGCCCTGCTATTGAAGGGGACTCTAGCACTAATAGCCTGGATCTCAAGGGAGGTTCCTTCAGCTCTAAAATGCTCTGCACACCTCACACAAAGGGTGAGCACATGGACCACATGGTCCCGTGTCCTCAGAAAGAAAACCGTGGGATATCCAGGAGGCAAATGAACTCCCAAGGTGAGCTCTGTGATGAGTTATAGGTGTTTTTCAGTTTGGTTTTAATTTCTTTGAGTGCTCCCTCTTCTTGTATTTAGACTTGAGGACAGCTAAATAAGAGCTCTCCTGTGTGATCCCCTCTCTTTTCTCTTCTCTCTTTGCCATCTCCACTTTGTATGGAGTGGTTTTGATATTTTCAGTCTCTGTGGAAGTTTCTCCCTGCCCCTTCTTTTCTGCCAGCCTTCTTTAACTCTTCTCTGTTGCTGCCACACCATTGCCCAGCTATGGTGACCACGTACAGATTCAGCATCCACAGGCTGGTGACGCCGTTTATTTACATCATACTATCAGCATTACCCGATAACACTTTCTACCTACAGTTTAGCATCTCCCCAACTTCTTTTTGGACCACCATTGACAGGCCACTTTTATTTTGCATCCCTTGATGATACTGATATATTCTTTCCTCAGAGTGACTGCAATCTATTATTTCTTCTATTCTCCATTGCCTCTTGGAGTTTTCACACTCCATTTCTTGCCATAATGTTGCCCAGTTTCTTGCTGTCTAAAGACCCTTCTGATGTTCCTTGCAATTCTCTCTGTTTTTGACATGCTGCAGTAATTTTATTTCAAAATATGGCATTTTCCCTATTCTCTTACATATCATATACACTTTAGCAGAACATGATCAGGCCTGAATGGACAGAGAGCCTAAGAAGGGGAAGAAACACCTGCCACACAGAGCCATGAACCCCTTTAATATGAGCTACCAGGTTTTTTATTTTGGAAGAAAAAAACAACTAGGAAATGATATTTCGTGTGGTAGTACCTCATGCTATCAGGGCCTAGTTCCTTTTTCCTCGGTGGTTGTCCTTTCACATGACTTGAGATATAATCGTCAGAGTTTTTGTCTGAGATCCATTTCTGCTTTTATCTCTTGGCTATAATTAAATTGCTTTTCTTTTACACGGGTTTCTAGGTTAGTGCATCTTGTTTTAGGAAAAACATATATGTCACTAAAGGATCCTGAATAGGTGCTTATTCAGAGTAGCTTGTGGGCATCTTTTCATCTGTAGAGCTTTGGCCTGTCCCAGTAATCCAGGGCAAACACAGAGGAAACAGTGAGTAAGTCTGGTGCGACTCATTTTCACACTCCTCTCAGTCATCCTCTACAAAGAAGCAGCCTGGTCTTAAAGAATTAAAAAAAAAACTGGAGAGGGATGAAAGAAATTCAGAGGAGAGACTGGGTAAAGGAAAAAGCAAAATTACAGGCAAAACAGCAGATAGGATGGGGAAATGTTTTACAATAAACTGATGAAAAAAGTACAATCCCAACTCAACGTTATTAGAATGTGGGCTATCTTTTGACACACTTTTCACTGAAAGGAGCAAAACCACATGTAGATAGATACCTAAATAAATAAAATCTTTCCATTCTTTTTTAATCTCAGATTGTCTTATTAAGAGCTCAGATTCACAAAGAAAATCCTATTAAGCTACATGTACACCCCAGCAGTAAGGTTTGCTTTTAAAGATCTCTCTCTCCTACACACTCCCAAATCACTTAAGAGGCTTTTATTAAATTGCAGAGTTAGACAGCTTTCCTTTGCAGACAGCCCAGGAGTAGGAAATGCTGGCTAGTAAAGAGCAAGGGAAGGCAGGCAGTATTGAATCAGGAAATAAAAGGAAGAAAACAACAACAATGACAACAAAAGCAAGAAAGAAAAACACGGTAGAGTTCTCCTTCCTGACCCAGCTGACAATACAGTTCAAAACGATGCGAGGTCTCTGTTTCATATGGCAACCCTGCTACGTGACAAACCAAAACCGATCAGCACGGTAAGAAAGGAGCAGGGTTTAACCACCCAGCTATTTACGGTGCCACAGCCGAGGCCCAAGCTGTGGGAACGGCCCTGCCGCTCCAACGCGCGTATGCACGGAGCGGAGATGGCAGGTTTGCTGCTGTTGGACTGAGGCGAGAAGGGGCTAATACCTGATAATCAGATTTTAGTATTTTTCTGGAGGACAAATAGGGAAAGATTCTGCTTTGCTTCATTGGGGTAAATGCTGATAAATCTCCATTTATCGCAGCACAAACGTTAGATGAGCACGGGGAAGCTGAACTCTCCCACTTGTTTTCTGTGCCGGACACTGCCCCGCGCCCCAGCAAGGCTCCCAGCCCCATCCCGCCTACCCAAGAGCGTTCTTTTTAATTCACGGATGGGCTCGGTTAATTCGTGCTATTATTCTCCTCATCGATGGCTTATTAATGCAGGCTCCAAGAGCAAATGGCAGTGTATGGATTTCTCGTGGGCATCACCTCCCAGAAAGAGAGGTTAAAGCCTCAGTGCTGTGCGTCGGATCCTCATCTCCTTACTGACTCAGATGGAGCGGGGCTGGAAAACAAGTCCCGGAGGAACCTGCTCAAACGTATCTCATCGCACACGAGGCGTTGCAGGGAGGCAGATGCTGTAGTATCGATTGTCTCTTGGTGAGAGAGGAGGGGAACGTCAGCCAAAGAAATTACTCTTGTGACTAGCAGATGAGGAGGAAATAATGAGAGAATTGGTGGAGTAAATGAAGACATAAAAGCATGTAATACAAAGAAAGAAGCGTTTGCTTTGACCCCACTGACCTGCTGTGGTATTAGTGTATAGTTTTAGTAGTGTAATGATCATTAAGGCGCTGATCTCCATTACTATGAGCTCGGAGATTTCTCTCCCTTGTACAAGGCTATGCGTTTCAGTCTGATATTAATGAGAATTGGTTTCACATATCATTACAGTTCCCTGGCTTAATCATCTTTGAGTGTACTGTGTGTTCAAATGCTGCCATTTCGGTCCGAGCAGTGAGCCAGTCATCTTAACAGGTTGTTTTTTCCAGCATCTCGGCACAATCTCTTTCAGCATCCATAAGTGCTGTCATCGTGGCCATGAGTGAGGCTCAGTGCTTCCACACAGACGCGTGATGGTTCGCGTTGATGGTTTTTCCTCCCTTCAGATAAATAATACTATGTCTTTAAAGGAGCAGACCTGGGCGTGACTGCATGCCACAAAAACGCATGAAGAAAGGCTAGTGAGGAATTTTCCAGCAAAACCAACTTTGGTCCAAGCTCTGAGAGGGATATAAAACCTCTCAGTCATGGGGCTGTGGGATTGGGTTGGGCTCAGCAGGGCCCAAGTCGAGGTGATGCTGGGGCGAGGATGACGTCCCCAGCCCCAGCTGGGGCTCAGGTCTGCCGTGGGAGCTCAAAGCCACGGGAGCTCGCTGGGACTGGAGGCTGCTCAGCTCCTGGCTAGGGCATCCTCAGGAGACGGAGGCAGCTGCTCCTCTGTTCTGCACCAGGGAAAATAAAGAATAGGAATGGCTTGATTTTTCCAAGTTGTTCTTTTTCTCTTTCCTTCCCTCCCCACAGATTTTCCTTTTTTTTTTTTTTTTTTTTCCTGGGCAGGGGGTGGGGAGGATGGATCATTTTTCTGCCAAACCAAACTTTTGAAAATGTCAGGATCTCTTGTGGAATAGAAGTCCTGTGTCTCAACCGGCTCTTGGCGGAGACATTTCAAACCAAGGCATCTGCAGCATGCTCAGTTTCCTTAGTTACGTGCCATATGCATCCAGGTAGTAAGGGCAAGGGTCTGACACAGCTAATACAGCCTTTTAGAGCATCTGAGTCCTGCTTTGGCTTTTAGAGAAGTATAGAGTGTGTGCCTACAGCCAGGAAGACAGCAACAAGGGTACTTCTGACCTCACCTCTCCTCTGCCCCCCTTATCATATCAGCACTTTGGCAGTTTCTGGTTTCCATTGTTTGGAGAAAAACAGTGCTGCAAGGAAGGGGATGATTTACAGTGTGCTTGCTTCACTAGCTCAGGCTGTACACACAAGGCTAAGAGCATATATCCTGAACAGTCTGTCTGCTTCGGCCGGAAAGTCCCCCTCTTCCAGGTCAGCAAAGCCCTAGACAATAATCCAGATGCAGTGCGGAGTCTCCTTCCTGGGATATTGCCCTTTCTTGAGGTTCCTCTTCTCTGCCTTGCGACATTTAGGTCTAGGTCACTGAAGACTGAGTTTCCTTCTCTGGAGAGTGGATGAAAGCTCCCTCACACCTGGTGGGAGCAGTAATTCGTAAGTCAAATCTGCTCTAGCTGGGTTCAGATGGAACCAGGCAGCACCAGTGATCCTGAACATCTCTGAAGCTCCTACCTGCTCCTAGAGGCTACTTTTTCTTAGATGCTTCCCATCTACATGAGTGCAGGTAAAGCCATGAGCCATGCCCTAACAACACAACGATGCTTGCCGGGATCTGCACAGTCTGAAAGTTTTCGGTGACCTAACCCATTTCTGTGGCATGTGGACAAAGTTTCGTTTTGGTGCCGTAAACGGAGAGGTAGCAGCTGCAATGGGTGATGTAGCTGCTACAGTGCATCTCTTTGCGCTTGGCTGTGCGTCTTACACGCCGTGCTGAAAGGGGCGGCTGGGTGGCAGGGCAGGAAGCTGCTGGTTTTGTTGTTCTGGTGGTTGTATTTGCGGGCAGGAGGGGAAAAAAGGGGACTTTTCTGAGAGCAGCTCAGCTGGGGAAACTCCCAGAGTGAACGGAGAGACAAGGCGCACGGCGGGGACCTGGCAGTAAGGCTGGCACTGAAGCCAGGACTGAGTCTCAGGCAGGCTCTAGAGAGGATGCAGGCAGGCACAGACTTTACCTGCAGAGAAAGGAAGCTGCCCATCAGCCCAGGGGGCTCCTAAACATTGCGAGCCTGAGCACGGGGGGTTGATTCCCACCCCTTTTGCGCATCCCTGTTTGCACATTGCCATTTGCAAATGCAGCCTGGCCCTTCCTTGCCCCTGCAGGCTGCAGCCCCTTGGCCACCCCCTTCTTTCTGCGGGGTGTCCCCTCTCCTTTCCTCTCCCAAACCCTCCAAATCTATCCACCAAAATGTCTCTATTTTGGAAAGAGACAGTAATAAGAGTGCTGAGGCTCGGCGATGGACGATGTCCTTAAAAGACTAACGACTAACGCACTTTATGCCCGCAAGTACGGATGATCTGTCATTGGAAAGAGGGAGACATTGGGTGAAACAAATCACAGAGAAAAACAAAAAGGAATAATTATGTACACAGTGTGGTTATGCACTGCATCTTTAAAAGAGTTATTTGGGACAGGCTGTACTGGTGCTGGATTATAAAAAGGACTGGATAATTTTATAAGCAATATAATGCTTCTGTAGTGTGTGAATATATCTCAGGCTTCAGAAAGTAAGGTACTCAGCTTACAAAAATAAAATCTCCCACTTGTATCATATGACTATACAACTTGCTGGATCAATTACCGTCCATATTTTTTTAATTCTGCATTTCCTCAGGCCTTGGGTACCACCTAGCACTGGTGGCTGAATATGAACTATTAATGGAGCAGCGTCCAGCATCCTAATGGAAAAGATCACATTTCAAAAAGGGAAAAAAAAAAAAAGAAACAGCCCAGCAACATTGATTTGGTGTATCATCATCAATTGTGCCCCTTTCCTGACAGAAACGAGATGTGCTGTGATCCCACTGCTTGTCCTTCACCCATCCATCAGTCCTTCCCCCCAGCCTCCTGGCCACCGCATGCACCTTGGAGCACAACTGCCACCAGAGCCACCTCCTCCCCGAGGACCCGTGTCCGGGCCAGGGGACAGGCCATCAGCTAGCCACAGCCAACTCTGCTTCTCCTGGGGGCTGCTGGTGGCATTGGGAGGGCTGCAGAGGAGTGGGGTCCTGCAGCAGAGGTGAGGAAAAGATGGGGAAGGGCTGTGATGGGGTTAGGAGACAGGAGCAGAAAGGGACCTTTGGTTGGGGGAGGCTTGGAAGAAGTTAAAATTCAGATAAATTGCAGGAAAAAGGAAAGAAAAGAGGGATGAACCTCTCAGGTGTCCAACCATCTGGAGAACAGATGTGTCCTTTTATGAATTTGTCTCTTTTCACTTGGCTGCAATGATTTTTGAGGTGCTGGAACAACCATATCCCATTTGCTCCTGTAGACATTGCTGCTGCCCTACTGAAACTTGCAGCCCCTCTTTNAGCTTCACTTCAAACCCTGAAAACAGGCAAGACAGAGAGAGAAACCTTTAGCGAGGAAGAGAAGGCTGGGGAGGACATGACAAACAGCATGGAGCAAGCATGTCAGCTTCCCTCAAGCCCCCTGCAAAAGGGACTGCCTGGGGACACAGCCACGGAGAAGCAAAGCGGCCAGAGCGTCACTGCCCCCAGCTCTCTTGCCAGATCCCTGGGGTTGGGGCAGCCCTGAGGAATTGCCTGAATGTGGCAGGAATGCCTCCATCTGTGGACGATGCCGCTCTCCACACCTACTACTGCTGCCAGACGAGCTCCGAATGGGCTTGCAAACACCATTTTCCTTGCTTGTATTAAATTTGGGGATATCTTGCTGGTACATCAGAGCAGGAGCCAGACCCTGTGGCCAGTTTTGTTTTCCAAGGTAGGTGGCACGAGGGCAAATGCCAAAACAAACAGAGAAAGGAACACCGCCTGCACAAAAGGTTTTTAATCAAGCAAAGCAAAGGGCACAGCAGAGAAATGTGGTCAGATTATAGTCAGTCTTAAGCACACATCAGGAGTCTGGTCCGAAGCCCTGTGAAGTGAAAGAGTTTTTCTATTAAGCACAGGATTTTTTGGATCAGGTGCCAAGTGCAATTTGTCTGCTGTTTTACTTGGGCTGTTGTTTGCTTTTTTCTTCTTCATTTTTTTTTTTCCTTTAAATAATGAGTAAAGCCACATCGACTATAATGGATTGCTTCTCCTCTCTCAGCTTTCAGGAGCCAGGAAGGGAATCATTGAGCCCTATTCTCCTGCTCGTCTGCAGAAAGCAAATGGCTATCCTTGGATATCAATCACTGGGGTAAAAGCTAAGAAATGTTACCAAGGAAACGTTGTCAGGCCCATTGGCAGTCTCCTTTGTTTAGTAAGTTTACACATGAGCAGCCTTTTATTGTTTTCAAATCGAGAAATGTTAAAATGAAATAAATACAACATCTTCGGTGGGCTCACCTGCCAGGCACCCTCCCTGCGGCACCCAGCCAGCGTACCACTCTGCTTTGGCCCATCATGTGGCTAATTCAGTGATCATCTTTGGATTCAGAATCCAAGCTGTCCTCCAGAATAAACAAGACCAAGTACATTTATCACTAGGCAAAAGCGTTATTTATCCGAGCAGGTAAACATTACAAACACTTGTAATGCAAAAGAAGAAGAGCGAAGGACGGCCATGAGTCACATCTGGGTCCAGCTGTGCAGCACAAACAGCAGCAAAGTGGATGCGAGGGGGACGGAGCTGACTTTTACCCGCGAGGTGCTCGTTTCACATCACACGTGGAACTCCTGGAGGCAGGGGACCAGCAGCATCGCTTTCAGCCAGACCTCGCTCGTGAGCCGGGTGCTACCCCACACCTCTGTCACCCAGCACTTGCAGTGCCCTCCAGCATCCACCACCTCCGCCTCTGCTCCCCAGCACCCTTGTCCCTTCCCCGGAGGTGACAAGTGGCCTGGGCTGCAAGTCACTGCGGTATGAGCTGGGGGCACCCCAGGCGTCATGGGAGGTGTTCGTGCTTTGGCAAAACTTGCTTTTTTCAGTGCCCTCCCCAAAACAGAGGTGTGGAGGCATTCAAACACCTGGGGAAAGCAAGGCCAGGAGCTCACAGCCGCACCGTGCCCTCCCACGAACCCACCCGAGGTGCCAAGAGCCTGGAGCTGGCACCGAGCAGGAGCATCACCTCCCAGTGCTCTGAGGCCATGAGCAACGCTGTGCAAAACCATCATGGAAATACATCAATAAAAGCCATTTTTCTCACACAGGTGCTTCCAAGCATTATAAACTTTCAGACAGAAAGGGCACAGTCGATGCTGTAATTATTGCAAAATAAAAAGATTAAAATTGACTAATGTATTCAGGCACCAGAATCAAGTCACATATCTACCGAGCTTTATCGGCACTTTCTTGGACAGTGCAGGGGGAGGCAAAGCAGGCAGTCCTGCTCATTAAGTGTAATATTCTCTGACTTATATCATTATTTCTGCTCATTTTTCCATTTTGTCTTTAAGGACAGAATGTCCTGGACTACATGATCTCATGTGAATAACAGAATTGGGGAGGGGAGGAATCTATTATCCTGGAAGGAATAAAGAAAAAAAGACAGAAGTAACGATCTTCTTCCACTGCTGACTAAAGACCATACAGCACAAGCATCCCTGCAGCCCGCCGGAGGGGATGCTCTGCTAAACAGTGACACTACGACGCTGGAGCTGCCCTCCAAAACCAACCCCAGCTCTCCCTCCCGCTTGAGAGGGCAGTGACTGCCATTTTCGGGATGCTGTGCCTGGGCTCTCGCTAGACTTCGCTGGTGTGCTTCCTGCAGCCTGCCGGAGCCAGCTGCCATTTCGGATGCAGATCAGAGGAGAGATGCTTCCTGATCTTGATCCAGATGAAGCAACTTTCTCCCCAGGGATCTTCCTGAGAACCTGCAAGAAGAGCAGATTACTTGAGAACCTGAGGCACGAGCCCTGGTCTCTGTTCCACCATGGACTTCCTCTGCAATGGGTGAGAACTGCTTCTGTTTTGTTCTCTGCCTCAGTTTCCCATCAGCAGGATGGGGAAAATGGCACCTTTGTGGCACTGAAGGAGAGGTGCTGTAGCGCAGATGCCCTCTTATCATCCTTTCCAGGGATGGGAGATTTTCTCCTCGCGGCAGGAGCGTTGCTCTTCCTTCAGAGCTGGCACATTAGACCGCTGCTCTGGGAGGGCAGAGACCTGCCGGTAACCCGGCCACTTCCCAGACCTCACTTTGAAAAGCAGCCACAGCATCAGCCTCCACCGAGACTCCTGAAAGCCACAGGGCACCGTCCTCTCATGAGGCTCAAACCTGTCACAAGCACCGAGGATTTCAGCTCCTCGGGGGAAAAATCTCCCTTTGACAGAGGGAGGCAGGAAGGGACAGTCCCAAGGCCAGGCAGGAAACCCTTGCCAGTGCCACCATGGTTTTGCTGCAGGACAGACAAACTGCAGAGGTCTGTTCACCTCTCCTTTCCTTGTTTCCGCCAGGCTGGACTAAAACTGATTCCTTCAGCCAGCAGAACCACAGAATGGCTGAGGGAGGAAGGGACCGCTGGAGGCCATCTGCTCCAACCCCCTGCTCAAGCAGAGACACCCACAGCAGGTTGCCCAGGACCATGTCCAGGTGGCTTTTGAAGATCTCCAAGGAGGGAGACTCCACAGCCCCTCTGGGCAACCTGTGCCAGTGCTCGGTCACCCACACAGCAGTGCTTCCTGATGCTCAGTGCAAACCTCTAGAGAAGAGAGTGTGTGTGCTTCCAGGTGATCACCGCCCTGCTCTGCCTACCCACTTCTCTCTTCCCCTGCTCACCCGGGGCCCCTCCTCTCCCCTGCAATGGCCGCACGCAAGGGACAGCGACTTGGTGGCCAGTGGTGAGTGATGAATGGCCGGTAGCTGAGAGCAGACATACCTAATGATCGCACCTCACACCAAGGAGGGAAGGTGGAGAACTGAGGGCGGCCCACACGCAAGCAAACGCAGCCCCAGCCTGGCTGGTAACTCCGCTTCCCTGCCTCTGGCCACTTGCGAGGTCCTCGTGCTGATGCCCGCACACCATGAAACGTGTCGGTGGCTTGTAAGGAACACGAGCTCTCGGAGATGCTAAAGAGCATTCGTAGCGATGCTGCTGCATTCAGAATGAGTGCTTATCTGGGTTAGCTGAAAGCAGCACCATTTATCTTAGTACTGTTCTCCCCTTTCCTGTCCCAGCCCCAGTGTCATATAAATGAAACAACCTCGAAGCGAGCTGCTTGTTCATTTGTATTGACAGCTGATAAAAAGAGATAAAACGCATCTCAGGATGCTAGTTGCACCGAGGTGGCTTCTCCTCCTCTCTGTGCTCCAGGCCTTTACCCTGCCAGGGAATGAGGAACTCCTCCAAGTGGCTCTGTTGCAACGCTCGCAGGCCCAGCTGCAGGAGGCTTTGAGAGCTTGCTTTCCTTCAGGGAGAATTGCAGGCAGCGAGCACAACTGAGGTAGAGACATTGCAAATATTTTCTTAATCACATTGAACAGAGGGAAACAAGCTGGTGAATTGTAACAAGAGTTACAGATCAGGCAGGGACAAACCGGAACAGGGAGGAAAATGTGATAGGTCCAGAGGGTGCTGAGAAAAAGTCTTTCTGGCTCCCGACTTCTGCTGACACCCCCCTTCTGGCCTTATCCAGCTTGGGGCCAGCGGCTGGTGAGCCAGCTGTCCTCAGCCCCGTGGGCAAGGGCAGCAGCCCAGGAGATGCTGTCCCTCTACAAAAGGACAGCTTTGAAAACCAGAGCAGAGCAGGGCCATGCCCCAGGGCCCATCGCCTTCACCAGCCCCCAGCCCAAACCACTGCACCCATGGCCTGACCGGTGCCCAGCAGAATAAGGCACAAACCGGAGAGACTCCCGTTTGCTGACAGGGCAGCATTTAAACACAAGGAATGATTTTGGGGCAGCTGTCTGCCCAGGGGACGTGCAGCCGTCCCCTCTCCGTGGCCTGCACGGCGAAGGCGAGGCAGTGCTGTGATTTGTCATTAGCTGATTGCTTTTACAGCCTCTGAACTTTACTCCTGCATACTTGATCATTCGGACTTTTATTTGTTAAAGGAGGCATGACATATAACCACTTCCCTAATGTACGTCGGGCCGGTTTCACCTGCTCTCTCCCCGCTCCAAAGAGAGGCCACGTAAATTATCTGCATATATTTCTGCCTTGTTTTTTTCCACCGATCTGGCTCTTTCACGTCTGGAAGTGCCGACACGCCACCCAGTGGCTCCTGAGGCGCTGGGTACCGCTCTCACCAGCGACAGTCCCCACAGGTGCCCAAACCTCCTTCCCGTGGAGCATCTCCACGCAGCAGGGACGCGCCAGCCTGGAGCCCGCGCCCTCCGGGCGCTCGCAGAGGTCCTCTGCTCTTTGCAGACCTTGGCTCAGCTCCCGCGCTCACGTATCCGCATCGCTCCCGAGCCGTGTTGTCCGGTTTTGGGGTTCAATGCTGTGCTACCAAGCCAGCACAAGCTCACCATGTACGCCATTTCCAGTCACTTGCGTATGTAATGCGCACACCGATACTTTCTGCCGGCTTGCCTGGGCACGTGGTCAAATTCTTGTTCTTCACTAAGCCTTTAATCAAATGAAAAGCAACAAAGAAATTCCCTTGGGCCAGACGCTGGTGCACCCTTTCCCACTCGCTTCTTGCCCTGAGTCCTTCAGTCAAGCATTAAAACACTCTGTGCTGTGGTCCCTCACCTGGTCCCCCCACCCACACTGCCCCCAGCACTGCTGCTCCTGGGCTGAGCTACGGGGGAAAGCAGAGGGGAGAAAGAGAATCTCTGGCGTACACCTGGAGCCAGCTCCAGCCCCTCTCCCAGTCTGCCTCCCCCTCCTTCTCCATCAGAACCCCCCCGCCTTTTTCCCCTCCAGCCCTTGGAGCTGAGGACCAGACCACAAAGGGACTTGGCTGGGACTTCAGGTCTGCCTGAGCTGCCATTCCTGCCTTTCTCTTGATTTTGCTCCTTCGTGATTTTCCTGTAAAACAAAGTCTTCCACTAATTACCTCTCCTTTCAAAAGCAAGCAGCAGCCACAAAGAGCTCTCCAGCAAGATTTACATACCGTGCAGTCCTGCACAGCAATAAATTTCCCGGCTGACTCTCTGCTTATTGCCTTTGCCAGACGCTGCTAACTTCATGCTTTAAGAGTATGCTCTTTGATTCGACATGTACTTATTGGACATTACACATTCATCTCATTCATTTCTCCTTTCCCTGAGGGCACATTCTTCACCATTCGTTGCCATAATGCTTGAGGGCAAGAGGCCATTTTTCTTATTCAGCCTCTGCTCGCTTATTTTGCCCTGCCGCTTGCTTTCGGATGCCAGAGATTAGATGCCCCTTCGGGCAGAGCAGGCGCACCCAGCCGTATTTGCAAAGCAAACTGTTTTCTTAATCGCGCTGAGTGAGGCAGCAGCAATGGCTGAGTTCACAGAATCCCAGAATGGTTGAGATTGGAAGGGACCTCTGGAGGCCACCTGCTCCAACCCCCTGCTCAAGCAGGGCCACCTACAGCAGGGTGCCAGGACCATGTCCAGGCGGCTTCTGAAGATCTCCAAGGAGGGAGGCTCCACAGCCCCTCTGGGCAACCTGTGCCAGGTCACCCACACAGTGCAGAAGTGCTTCCTGATGTTCAGAGGGAACCTCCTGTGTTCCAGTTTGTGTCCATTGCCTCTTGTCCTGGCACCGGGCACCACTGAAAAGAGCCTGGCTCCATAACACTTGACCAGTGGTGACCCCAGGCAGATTAGACACAGATGAGTGCCTCTTGCTCCAACAGGGATTACACTGGCTGTGAACGCTTCTGCACTTCCCGGTGCTGGCCTCATCACAGGACCGGAACACTGATTCATGCATTTCAGTCTTGTAATGCTGGCTTCTGTAACCCTGTGTGCCCCAACTGAGGTGCAAGGTGGATTAAATAACGGCTTCCATCAACAGAAGAGCACATGGCAGGGCTTCCTGTGAAACCCTGACTGATTTCAGCTGAAGTCCACCCTTTTGCATAGGTACCACATTCCCTTCCCAAGCATTTCTGCATCACCGTGTCCATCTGCAAATTCTAAACATAATAAAAGGCCATTGCAGACTCCATACAACCCTGGCTATAATTACATATATTGACTGATAAATTGAGTATAGTTATACCTCTCCATCTGGTCTTAGCAGAGGACCACTGACATTTTGTTCATATATCCTCATTTTTTTCATCTCTTTCAGAATGAGATTTGCATCATAGCTTTTTAATGAGCTAATAGTTAAAATAGCCCCCTATAATTACGCTAGAATAATCCAGCATTATTTCAGCTTAATTATAGGGGGATATCTTAACTATACATCATTTGCAGTTCTCAGTCACTCCAATGCACAGATGTCTGAAGAAATGACATAAAACATTAGCAAGTTATAAAATATCTAGAGTGGTACTCTTTGCGTCTGTGGAAAATGATCACATCTATTTTCCGTACCTCTGCTATGCATCCTCCCTGCTCAGATTATTTCCTGACAACCAAGAGATAATAATGAATGCAATGGAAATAAAATACTTCACTATCTCATGTCATGCTCCGATATCGTTGACTCTTTCATTTTCATATCTCCTTGATCCTCTCATAAATCTTCACATCAACATATTACAGTTAATTTCTCCAAACCTTTAGTAGCTCTGGAAGGAAACCAATTCATAAACCTACTGTCTTCATAGCTGTGACTAGATGAAGGGGCTGCCTTTAACTTTGCTGTGGGTTTTGTTTATTTGCATTCAGTGACCCGGAAGAATTGCCCTGGGAGCACACCACAATGCTGTCACGGTTAATCTCCTCTCCCCCCTCGGAGACTGCCACATCTCAACAAGGCGGCATTGTTGGAAGCATCATCTGGCTGCTCCATCAGGCATGTCTCTGCTGCACCATGTGGCTCTGCTCTCCGGGGTACCTCCTGCTGTGGGATGCGGGCGTCCTCTGAGAAGACAGGTGAGGACTTCTTGGAAAGTAGCTGCTGTTCACCTCTGTCCCGCACTGTGCACCCCACCGTGTATTGCCACCCATCACCTGATGCTGTTATCAGCAAATCATCTGCATCCCCTCTGCCAGAGTCTGTGCTCAGGGATCTCAGACCCCAGGACTCCTACAGCCATCACTCCCCTCACCTAACTCAGTCACCCCTTCTCATGTTGCAGACCAGGCTGGCTTTCTGCAATGAGAAGGGAAATACTAAGCCTAAGAACACCACGGATGCTGGTAAGCCCCTCCTCCACTCCTTCTGAGTAACCAGCTTACCCTCTGCTTCTCCCACTGCCAGGGTCTTGGACTAGATGCTTACACAGAAGACAACAGCTTTTCCACCATGCCCTGAATAGAGGTAGAATAAAGTTGGGGTGTTGAGATTCAGATAGGGATTTTAGGTGCTGCACAAGGGTCTTAAGACATTTCCAAACAACATAGTATCTTTTATGCATATTTAATTAAAAAAAAAAAAAAGAAAAGAAAAGAAAAAAAGGAATAATGCAAAATTTTGGAATACTAAATATTTTTCTAGAAGAAAACATAGCATACTCTTCAATTAGAAGCCTATGCAAGGAATGCAGGAAGAAACGATGTGTATCTCCAGGTATATACCTTCATGTTCACAGGTTTGTGTAGTAAAGAAGAGGAAAGATTCACATGAAAGTTCCTTTAGGTTTGAGGACTTCAGGAAGAAGAACAGGTTAGAGATTTGCTCAGTCAACACTATTCCTCATGTTGCCTTGTTGAGAAGAACTAGAAGGAAAAGCCTTGTACCTGGGATTAGGTGAAGTAAAAAGGATGATGGTAAAGCTGGTGGAAGTAGCCCATGAGGATAGCAACAGCTGCAAGTACACATACACAGCCAATGCTCAGCAGTGAGGACGTGATGGAAAGAGGGCTAGCAAGGAGGGGCTGTGGTCTACTTGTGTGTCATTCTACTTGTGTGTCATTCATAAGTCCATGGGCCCTCGTGGGATGCATCCACAAGTGCTGAGGGAGCTGGCAGATGTGATTGTAAGGCCACTGTCTGTAATCTCTCATCAATTATGGCAACTTGGAGAAGTGCCTGAAGACAGGGGAAAGCAAAAGTCACTCCTATCTTCAAGAAGGGTGAGGAGGACCCAGGGAACTGCAAGCCAGTCAGCCTCACCTCAGTCTCTGGGAAGGTGATGGAACAGTTAATCCTGGAAACCATTTCCAGATACATGAAGGAGAAGAAAATCATCAGGAGTAGTCAGCATGGATTCACCAAGGAGAAGTCATGCCTGACCAACCTGATAAGCTTCTATAATGAAATGATCAGCCTGATTGATGTGGGGAGAGCAGTGGATATTGTCTTCTTGGATTCCAGTAAGGCCTTTGACACTCTCCCATAAGATCCTCACAGAGAATCTGTTGAAGTATGGGCTGGATGAGCAGTTAGTGAGTTGAATCGAAAACTGGCTGAATGGCTGGGTCAGTGGCACAAAGTCTAGTTGGAGGCCAGTAACAAGCAGAGTACCCCAGGGGTCAATACTGAGTCTAGTCCTGTTTATGTTTAACATCTTCATTAAAAATCTGGACAATGGGGCAGTGTGCACCCTCAGTAAATTCACCGATGACACAAAACTGGGGGAGTGGCTGATTCAACAGAGGGCTGTGCAGCCATCCAGAGGAACCTTGACAGGCTGGAGCAGTGGGCTGACAAGAATCTCATAAAGTTCAACAAGGAGAAGTACAGAGTCCTGCACCTCGGGAGGAACAGCCCCAGGCACCGGCATGTGCTGGGGACCACCCAGCTGGAAAGCAGCTCTGCAGAAAAGGACCTGGGGGACTTTGTGGACACCAAGTTGAACATGAGTCAGTAATGTGCCCTTGCCGCTAAGAAGGCTAATGGTGTTCTTGGCTGCATTAAACAAAGTGTCACCAGCAGGTCAGGAGAGGTGATCCTTCTGCTCTGCTCAGCACCGATGAGGCCACAACTGGAATACTTTGTCCAGTCTCCCAGTATGGGAGAGCCCTAGACATACTGGAAAGAATCCAGCGGAGGACCACCAAGGTAATCAAGGGACTGGAGCACCTCTCCTGTGAGGAGAGGCTGAGAGAACTAGGATCCTTCAGCTTGGAGAAGAGAAGACTCAGGGAGGATCTTATCAATATGTATAAATACTTGATGGGAGGATGCAAAGAAGACGGAGCCAGGCTCTTTTCAGTGGTGCACAGTGCCAGGACAAAAAGGCAATGGGCACATACTGAAACATGGGAGGTTCTGTCTGAACATCAGGAAGCACTTCTGCACTGTGCAGGTCAGTGAACACTGGTATAGGTTGCCCAGAGAGGCTGTGGAGTCTTCTTCCTTGGAGATCTTCAAAAGCCACCTGGGCATGGTCCTGGGTACCTTGCTGTAGGTGGCCCTGCTGGAGCAGGGGGTTGGAGCAGATGGCCTCCAGATGCTCCTTCTAACCTTAGCCTGTATGTGATTCTGTGATTCTGTCTCTGGAATGGCATGGAGAGAGCCATTTGAGACAGGCTGCAACCACCTGGGAACCTTTGCAAGGCTACTTTGGAGAATGAAATGGGTCCCTGTAAGGCAGTGAAGGATAGTTCATATCGTTGAATAGACTGGGGAGATGGGCAGCACTGCTGCTTCCAGGGGGTTGTTGAGCACCATGGGAGAGCACCAGGAGAGGACTGCTAGCTCCAAGGGGGGTGTGGGCAAAGCTGCATTTCTGTGCAGTCTGTGAATCAGGTACTGTTTTTAGCTTCACTTCTCTTGACACCTGAGGATCAGCCTCATGGGCAGAGAGACAGTGTATAATAAATGTCATAACCTCCGTGGAAAAAATCCCATTGCTTTTAAACTAATCCTCTGATACTTTCAGGGGACTGCTGTGTGACATTGATTAAACCTTGGGTGTTGGTCATGCTGAGGTAACACTTAGTGCTTGTAGGATGCTGTTCCCTTACCAGGCTGGTCTCTGCCTCTGCTCCACCATGCAATGGGGGCTTCAGAGCCCTTTGAGACAGTGACCCTGTCGTTTAGGAAGAAGCGTCTCTGAGCTGGCATCAGAGACGTCCCTCCTTGAGGCATTAACTTCCTTTCAAAGTGGTAATGCATGTTGCAGAATCCTTGTGCTTATCCCACCAGTATTATAACCCCACCAGCATCCCCTTCCTCTACAGAAGTCCTGGATTTGACTTTGATGTGGGTGCTATGTCTCATTAATTTGTTCTCCCTGTTAATATGCTGGTAGACCTACTCATTACTGTGACTCCTTTTCAAATGCACTTGGACACTTTCTCCAGCTTGGTGACTCACAAAGTCAACGGCATTCACTTGCAACAGTGCAGAAACATGAGACAAGTTTGCTTTACGTTTGATTGGGTTTTGTTTCTTTCTTTCTTTCTTTCTTTCTTTTTTTTTTTTTGATGATGATGATCTGTTTTGTATTTTTACTTTTGATAAAAAAATAAAAATAAAAATTATTTTTGGATCTCACTAGGTAGAGAGCTGCACTTGAGCACATGTGGATGCTTACCAGGAAGATGACATCTGGTCAAGACGAGACCAAAGTAATAGAGGCAGTACAGGCAAACAAACAGATTGACCTATGTAACCAGCAAAGTATTGTAAGGCACTACTAACAGTACTAAGAGTGGTTTTAGGATAGGGAATGCACACAGTCATCCCATATCTTAGCAGATCCTTTTCCAAATTATGGCAATAGCCTGAAATGACACACCAGAGGATTCACAGATGGGATTTGTGTGTGTGGAGGCAAGCCTGTGAAAAATCTCAGCTCATACTCCATGGCCTGCAGGCTTAAACAAGTCCTGGGTTCCTCTGGCACCGGGGTGGCTTGAGCACACAGAGCACCCATGACCTGTCCCCATTCCCTCCTGTCACCATGATGCAGATTTGACTGAAGAGGTAGGATTATTCTTTGGGCATTTCCCGCTCAGGGAGCACACGCTCACCCAAACGGTCCACATTGGCCTTGGGAGAGCCATGAGCAGGATGCTGATGGCAGAGAGGGCTGCAGCAGTTGGTCCTGTCCATGCACCATCCCTGCAGAAGCCCATGATGGGGCAGGTGAGCCAGTGCAGATAGACTGCACTCAGTCAGGGTCTGTGTCCCTCTCACCAGGCCCTGCAGCTCAGGCTAAGAAAGTCTGTTTGCATGACTGCATAATGAAAGAATGTGTTTGGGCTAGACTGAGCTGTCAGCAGAGATCCCCCTTGTAGACAAAGTCTTCTTTAGATGTACGTACTGAAGAAATGTATACTCTGGAAACTCCTAGCCTTCCCATGCTTCTCTCTTCATGTTATGCAGCCGTAATGCCATATACTCCTACTTGTATATATTAGGGAAAATAAGAGGGAATTGAAGTGCTTGTTCATCATCATCTTGTAAAAATGATAGACAGCAGTCTCATTAAAGTCCTGAGTATTAGAAACCACTTCAGTATGCATTTTTGACTTATCCAGGGTTTTAGAAATATAACAAGGGAGCACAGGATGAAGGCCTAAAGGAAATCACATTTTGCGACCTAATGTCATGGTTTTGGCTGGGATAGAGTTAAATTCTCTTTGTAGAGGTTCACACAATGCTGTGTTTTGGATTTTTTGATGAAGATAATGGTGATGTTTTCAGTTGCTGCAGAGCAGTGTTTGTACAGAGCCAAGGACTTTCCAGCTCCTCGTATTGCCCTGCCAGCGAGGAGGCTGGGGGTGCACGAGAAGCTGGGAGGGGACAGGACCAGGACAGCTGACCCAAACTGACCAAAGGGATGTCCCATACCATATGGCGTCATGCTGAACAATAAAAATGGGGGGGCTGGCCGGGGCAAAGAGGGGGCCGCTGCTCGGGAACAGGCTGGGCATCGGTCAGTGGGTGGTGAGCAATTGCATTGTGCATTGCATTGTGTACACTTGCTTTGTATATTCTTTTACTATTGTCATTATTATTATTATCATTATTTTCCCTTTCTTTTCTGTCCTATTAAACTGTCTTTATCTCAACCCACGAGTTTTTTTTTCCTTTTTCGCGACTCTCTCCCCCATCCCACTGGGGGGGTGGGGGGAGAGTGAGCGAACGGCTGTGTGGTGCTTAGCTGCCTGCCGGGTTAAACCACAACACCTAAGAAACCCATTAGAATCAATTATATTGAGTTATATCAAGCTGAAAGCTGACCCCATCAGCAACTTTCCATGACTGACTTGTGAAAATGGTAAAGATGAAATTCTCAGGAGTTACCCAAGCCTCTAGTACCTGGAGGTCTGTTTGCTCTGCTCACTTATTCACATATGTTACAGTTCCTTGTCAACCTCCTTCATCTTTTGTAGGAACCAGAAGTATTTTTCCCACCTCCCTTGCTGATGCTGAAAAGGTCTTCATACAGGTCTATTGGAAATGTCTGTTTTTCATTCACAAAGCTCTCACCTCCTGGAGATTTCTGTAAAACCAGTCAATGTATTGTACCAGGGCAACTGAATCCCTTTCCCAGAGCCTGTCACTTGCCTAGAGCTCAGCCAGTCAACTCAAAACTCCTTCAAGGACTCTCCTGCACTATGTATATAAAGACTCCTACATCATCCATAAGTAATGGCCATCCTGGGCCATGGGTGACGAGGATTTTCACAAGGGCAAAGGTCCCATGCCTTCACCCTGCCTGTAAAGGGCACTTCAAATACTGACTATGCCACATATTATACTCATTTTGGCCCAGAATCTTCTCAGCTAATTGCAGTCACAGTACAGAGGCCCCTGAGTGAGGAGACTGGTTATCAGGGTCCTCTCCATCAACACAAGAGACAGCAAAAGAGGGCATTGCTAGCAGCAGGGAAAAGCTAGGTGTCCTCTCTGCCTCAGCAGGTAGCCAGACCATGCACCCAGCTGAGGTCCTTCAGCTGAAGTCCTCCAGCTGGGTCTCTTAAACTGCATGTGATGGGTTTGGCAACTGCATTGCCAAAGTTCATCTAACTGTTAAACAGTGATAAAACAAATCACCGTCACTTCATCCCCATCTGATAGCTTTGCTGTGAGGATTAATGAGTTTGAGAACTGGATGAGCTCTGCCAGGATGTTCCCCTATACAGTCACTCAGAGATTCTAATGAGCTTGGCCAGCAACCTCCCTTGGTGCTTGCTTTCTTACATATTCATATGACAGGCTTTTATCAGCACAAAGACTTGTTAAGGAAGCGTTTCCAGGCTGCATGCACGAGCATGCCCTGGAAACAGAGTTTGAAAATGGACCATGCAGGTGCTGGAGCTCAAGGTCCACAAGTGCTGGTGGTGCAGTGAACATCCACGGTCTGTCCTCACCCCAAATGGGCAGCACTGCTGGGGTGAAGAGCCCCAAATCCTCCACCAGAGCAATTTGTGAGGAAGTCACCAGCTTGGAAAAAAAAAAAAAAATGATGAACCATCCTGGGTAGCAGGGAGTTGCTGTTGGCAGCACTGGCTGAGGGTGAGGGAATTTGTTCCTGTATCACTTACCCCATCTCAGTATGTGTCAGGTCATCTGTGGGTCACCTCCAGCACATAGGCTCATGATGGTGAGAACAAGGCTGTGGAAGTTTGAACTATTTGATCCTTTAGGGACCTGTGAGGAAAGAGCTAAAGGCCAGACTGGGGTACATTGCGTGTCACACTGAGCAAAGGATTGTCTCATGGAGTCTCCCTTACGCGCTGTCTCTGGATCTTGTCTTTGTTCTTCAACATCACTTTACTCCATGTAACTGGTCCAAATACTAACTCAACAAAGCAAATTACCTCAGCCCTGTGACTTGCCCAGTAAGGCATAACTATTGTGATTAGATCTCTGCATAATATAAATCCTTAAGTAAATCCTTAATTTTGGGGGAGCCTTTGAAGTCGCCCTGAACAAACAGAAGTCAGGCTTCCCATTTTGTATCAATTGACCCTAGAAGCTGCTGGCATCCAAAGGCCACCGGAGAGCCGTGGGGCTCCTGCAAGGTTTACAAAGCTCTGTGCATCCTCTGTAAAGCAAGATGCTGCCTGGGGTCGGCTCCTGCCAGCCCCAGGCCCAGGTGCAACACACAAGATATGGTCAGTGAGGGAAGGAAGACTGGCCCACCTGATGCAGGGGAATATTGGGTCTATCAATTTTCTTGGTGCTGACTGAGAAGTCAGACGCGGTTAAAATGCATGTTCAGTGCAAAGCCCCGGCAATGCCAGATGCTTGCTAAGTGGATGCACTTCAGTAAGTGCCTGTGCATTAAAACACAAACGGAAAGGAAAAAAGATAGCGCAACCGAGGCATTAAACAAATGCTGACAGGACATGCGTGAGCACACACAAATCACTGTGTTTACAGCGCAGGACACGCAGAGCTCCCATTTGCAGCTGGAGACACCTAATTGTTCAGATGCTGCAAATACACCCTCCCTTTCACCTACCCAGCCACAGCCTCATCCTGCCTTTCCTCACTGGGAGAATAGCTACATAAATAGGGGCAATTAGCCTTATAAACAGTCAGTTCACCTGATGGCATCTTCCTGCACCTGCCTGAATCCCAGCAGCTCCCAGCCCCACATCTGCTGCAGCCACCAGAGGTCACCTCCTCAGGACCATCCATCCAGATGTCTGAGCCACCCATCCATTCTGCACCCCGGACATCCCTGAGAGCCACCTCTGAAACCCCAGCACTGTTGCTGCCCTGGTGCCTCTGGATGCATTTTTCACCTGACACTTCCTGCCGTCCTGCAAACGGAGAGGATAAAACCAATAATCTTCTTTTAAACTCCATAATCCAGCATTTATGCCACAGCTGTCAGGCCACGAAGCAGCAACAGATGTTGCAGCAGGACTCCAAGTCCACTGGCCCAAAAAGTAACACGGTATGTGGTCGGCTCGCACTCTGACCGCACAAAAGCAGACGCTAATGCGTGCACCTCCCGCTAGCGTATGAGGCAGAAACTCCATCGTGATTCTGAGCGAGTCAACAAGATGGTCCGTGCGGTCCCATAACAGTTAAGGCTCCCATACCACGGAGGGTTTTTTGGTAGACTCAGTTCATACAGTGTGTCATTACCCCCTCGGCTTTGCTCATCAATCTGAAGAGCATATCGCCTCTGAGATTTACAAAGAAATTCTGGCTGCAGAGCTGCTGAAAAGGCCACTTTGGTTGATTTTTTTTTTCCTCATATTGCTTTGTGTTTCTGCCTCACAGAACAGAAGGGCAATAAAAATTAATTTCATGATGTAATAAAATGTTTGCCTCAGAGGTTTCTGGAAGCTGAAGCACTGGTATTTTATTTGCATGCAAAAATTCATTATGGATATAAAAGTGTGAAGATATGGCACAATTGTTAAACCTTAGGATACTGCAGATTTAGAACAATGTAATCAACCAAATGAAATAACACTTTAAAACAAACAAGGTTATGAACATTATCATTAAAAATGGTAGTAAATAAATGCACTATTTCCAATCCATAATTGTTTTAATCTTCTTGGATTGGGAGTACAAAAGCATCATTACTGGCCCCAAATGCCTCAGGATTTGGTTCCTAATTTGGAAGGTCTGCCTTTTCTGAGGTTGCCAGATGCTCAGAAATAGTTTCCTGTCATTATTGGTTATCTTTGTTTCCCAAGGTTTTGTTTCCTCTTCTCCCAAATTACTTATTCTTGGCCTAAAAAAAAGTCTTTTCCCCTCTCTTAGCGCTTGGTATTGTAACAGGATGGAACAGCAATTCCAGAAATAAGAAAAGTAGCGCAGTTGGATGACCCTCCTCTGAGGGTCAGAGCACTTCGCTGGAGGATGGAAAGGGAAAATAGAGAGAGTGATTATTTAGTGTTACTCATTTTTTCTTCATTTCCCCAGACACCACGCTCCTGTGCTCAGGCCAGGTTTGGGGCTTGCAGGAGGAGGCCATGACACAAGTCACTTTGTGTTCTCAGTGAGTCAGCAAGACCCTAAAAAAACGATTTTTCTGAAAGGTTGCTGTCACTGGCAATGGGGGATGCTAAAGTACAAAGCATTAAATTGCTGGCTGGCACTACACGGTGTTTACTAAAGAAACTGCGGAAGACAAACAACCCACTACAAGCACTCTGAAGCATGGGGAGCCATCGCCTTGTGTCTCCCTCAGAGTTTAATCGCATACACACAACTAAGTTTTACATTTGTTATCAGGAGGGCGGTAAAAATGAACTGCAAACCAAAGATATTGTTTTGTCAGGCGCTGGGTAAAGCCCCGTTCAGCTGGTCGATGTGAGAGATGCTCTTTGTGCGGGTGTGTTGCAGAAGCTAAGATGTGCCCACATGAGCTGAAATAGCTGAAACTATGGGAGTCGCTGCTCGAAACGCCCGGCACGGCAGAGCTGGCAGCTGGGTGGTACAGGCAGGGATGTCTCCATGCAGCCAAATGCAAACACCCAGAGATAATTGGTCTGTGTTAGAGAAGGGAAGGTCTGGGAGACTGTTTTGGCACCAAGGTAGGGAAAGCAGACGGAGGAGGCTGGAGAAAGTCGAGCAGATGCAGACAATGGTTTGCAGCACAGCCCTTGGGCACCTTACATGGGCAACTTATCACTCTGCCCATTGTCTCCAAGCAAACCCAGTCCCACCTGCCCTGAACAGGACAGGGATACACGTGTTTTGTGTGGGGAATGTCACCAAAGCAAGGACCCAACAGAGGGAGGATGAAGGCCAGGAGCTGTCAGCAAAGAAATGCTCTTCCCAACTTCACCCCTACCAGCAGTGTACAGAGGAATAGGCCTTTGTACATGTTTTGGAAATAATCAGCCCAGGTCCATCCAGAGCAGTGACCACATTTTGGGTTTGATATACCCACCAGCCAAGCTAAACACCTGGGGAAGTTCTCAGTCCAAAGCTGAGGTCTAATTTGACCTATTTTATCTTCATGCCTACATCCTGAGGCCGTCTGCACTGGGAAGCCTCACCAGGTTCTGAAAGGCATTTGTATTTTGTGATAGATACACTTTTCATACCACAGCTAGTGTTTTTTTTTAAGCTTGACTGTCCACATCATGAGTACCAGGAAAATCATTTCCAAGCTGCTGTGAATCTACGGTATGTCAATACCACCAGACTCCATGTCCGGGAGGATTCCAATGACCTGCTGGCAATGCTGAGTGCTTTGTGAGAGATTCATATGTTGGTTGTTTTTATCTCCCTTCCTTTTCTAAAAGCTCCCCACAGTAAGGATGGATCCACAGGCTGGTATGACCAGCAATCACCAAAACACACCGCTGGTCTCCTATGTCAGCCATGAACACTCTTTGCAGCCCTTTGTTTTGATCATTCAGTCTGTGGACACCCACGAACTTTGAGGCTTAATGTTTTGGGGGGCAGCACAGTTGTCCAACACTGCTTTTGTTATAGCCACACTAACTATCTTGAGGTTTGGGGGTTAAAAATTCCTTTTCCAGGGAGCTGGAGGGTGTTTGGGATACATGTTTGAAAAGGCTCCTGTTCTGGGACCCTTTGGCACTCTAAATCTAGGGCACAATTGACTGGAATTGGGAAGGATTGCACTCAGTGACCCCCACAGTCCTTTCCAGTCCACATTCTTCACTAAACAGGAGAAGCAGATTCACCAGCAGCATGCAATTACACAAGGAGATCAGTTATGCATAATAAAAGTCTCCCACCAGAAGGAGCAGTCCGTGGAGCAGCAGCAATACCAGGAGACCGAGCAGTGACAATGTTCAGGGGATATTAACCTACAATGAGGTTTAGAGACAAATAAAGATTAATACCATTTTGGACTTCTTCAGCAGGGATGTTATGTTGGAAGACAGGATATTTTCTCTCTTTCACAGTAATGGGCTCACTCACTCTCATATGACCTCTCCACACAGAAAATTACCAAGTGTAATTGCACCAGCAGAGCGATGCTCTTAATGCAACCACTCTTTAGCTAAGATCACTCCTTCTCTGAAAAAGAAGTTAATAAGCAGTCAGAGAGTTCAAAAAAGAGCTATGAAACCAGTGAGAAATCCAGCAAAACCAGGCCAATTTTGTTACTTCCCGGGCTTAGGTGTGGTTACGACAGCCTGTGCATGACACGTACTGACTCCTGTGGGAAGGTTTTTGAAGTTAGGTAGGCAGTAGCTAGAAGACAAAGACTGAAGAGGGATAAAGTATGCAATAGATTTTACCTAGGAAGGAGACATCATAACTGTCAACTACACTATGTAGAGAAAGAGCAGACCACCACAGTCTATGGAATAATTTACTCCCAGAGGAATGCATTGGCAACATCATTATAAAAAAAAACATTGAATTGACCCTGGAGAAAATATTCATAAATAGATAGTCTTGTAGAGGCAGAAAGATGGACAAAATTACATTAAAATGTCTTTCTTTTTTGTAAACCTGAGGAGCAGGAGTGATGCTAGGTATTTTTGCTTTCATTTTAAAGGCTTGACTAAGTAAGATTTTTTTTTCAAAGGAATTTCTTCTGACAGTGTGCTGAAAATGAAGACTTTCCTTTGATAGCAGCAAAGTGCATAAATGATTCGCTGGAGAGTAAAAAAAGAGCCAGGGCGACGAAGACACAAAGCGAATGTCAATGTGAAGAGGCGTTTCAGAGAGCAGGTAAGCAAGATTCCACCCTTGGTACATGCCAGCTTGTGGATTAGGACCTGAGGGCCTGACTTTCAAGTGAGGTTTAATCAGGTCTCCACCACTGCAAGTGCTGATGAAGAACTGTGCCTGCATTATTGCACAACAAATAAGTTCCGAGTGGAAATGTCAGCAGCAAGATACCTGAACATCCAGTCTGTGGGGAGAATCAGAAAGATGATTAAGTAAAGTTTCAGAATGATCATTGTAATGGTAGTGTTGAGTAACTAGAGACTTTCTCTTCTAATTAAACTGGTTGTGTATTCTGGAACAGATGGCAAAGAAACTTGTCTGATTTCAAGGTGGCGTTTGACATATTACTTGAGGGATGTAGTTGATTGTGATTGCAGAAGACTGGATTTTATGATCGTCTATGAAGTCACCTTCTGCCCTGTGACTGTATGGCCCAAATTCTTCTCCCTCTGAAAACAGTTACAGGCAGTTCATTGACTTCCATGAGGACAGCATGGCATAAAGATGGAAAGTCTGTAGGGAAGATACAGCACGTGCCTCCACATTCCTCTTAGGGCATAAAGACAGCACTCAGGGAACACCAGTGTTGACAGTTTGGGCAAAATTCAGGGTGTCCACCATCGAGCTCTTCCCACAAGTATGCAGCAGTGAGAGCTGGGTGTATAACAGCAGCTCAGCTCTGTGCTGCTATGCCACCACCGCTTGCTGGAGTGGGTGCTCCTTCTGCCTTTCCCTGGAGTGACAGCAACAGGAGGCTTCCCGTTGCACAAATGGCAGCTACATCAAGTCCCTGAGTGTGACTCCTATTTTCTGGGCTCAGCAAGGTGCTCCAGAAAAATTTTGTCTGGGCTTTTTTCTGACTGTATGGATGTTTCAGGAGTGTGGCTGAAGAAAGATCCCAGAGGCACACAGAAGATGAATGACTGGCCTGGACCCAGTAGACAGGTAGGAGATGGCAGTCATGTCTGCACTTGGGCTTGAACACACTTTGGCATTTCATTATTGCCTTCAGGCTTGTACCCATTGCTCTAGTCTACTTTGTGTTTTGGCCCAACCCGGTTCCAACTTGGTTGCCACCCCTAAACTTAACAAGCCTTTAATGTCTGTCATGGTCGGAAGTGAAGGCCCGGAGCCCATCCTCGAACACGCCCCCCTAGCCCTCAATCACAGTGCAAAATGAGTTAAAGGTACTAACAGATCAGGATGGCTGTCTGACAGCTATAAATGGTTCTGCACGACCGGGCATTAGGCTAGTCAGAGAATCACATCTATGGGCACGGCTGCAACAATCCTTAAGGATTTCAAGCTCAGCCCATCCACTCCATCCCAGCTCTGTTGTGACCACTCATTTCTTCCAGTGCAGTTATTTGCGAGCCCACAGAGAAGGGAAATAGTCTCTACTCTTTTGTTTTGGCTTCTTTTTTTAGCCAGACCTGTCTCTGTGTTTGTTCCACACATGGTCCTGCAGACAGTCGAAGCAGCAGACCTGAGGAGGCAAAGAGCTTTCATGAACACCTATCTAAGAGTGAAGGAGGCAGAAGCTGCAGTTTCCCATTACACTCATGCCGAAAGGCATTTCCTTTACCTTTTGAACTTTCGGAGAGGGGAAGAGCAGCTAAGCTCACAGCAATTCTCCTCTCATGATGAGGATGGAACTGGCTGTTTTTGGAGGCAATGAATGAAGATGATTAATTATCACTCACATTTTCACTCTATCAGATTAACAAGGAACATGCCTGTCATGCCGACAGTCTCCCTGCTCAATCCCATGTACTCACAGCTAGAGTGGTATGATTCAGCCTCACACACCACCTTGTGAAGGGAAGAGACAGAGCAGTGAGTCAGTAGGACATGGGTCCAAGTGTCCTTAACGTAGTAGTGTCAGCCTTATCAAGCACTGCTGAAATATTTATTAAACGCAAACACAAAAGCGATTGTGCCTTCCTAATTTGGCAATGTTATCTGAAGAGTTAGAAGGCACAGTGCAGATCAACTTAATTAAAATGTTTCATTTCAGAAGCTAATGATCCTCATCTGGCTACAAGAAACTCAATGAAGAAAACAACAACAACAAAAAAAGAACTATGACATTATAATGAACTGTGAGACATAATAATAAGCCCAGTTCCCCTTTGTGTACATACCAGTCAGAAACCACACATCAGATAAAACAGGTTTTAAAATAGGTGTGCCAAGGAAATCTGAGACCTTTAGCTGGGCTAATGGCCCAGCAAGAATTAAAGCCCCATTAGGAGCTACAATGGAAATGAATAATGACTGCAATAAATAACAAACACTTGGCCCTCAGATAAGATGTATTATATTTCCCATTGTGTATGCCAGTAGTTGAGAGTATTTATAAGCTACAGTCACAAATGACTGGCTTGTGCTAAATGTAGCTTGGAGTAGGCAGACGAAATTTTCTTGGAAGTCTCTGGGCCAAATTCAGCAGAGACGTCAGCAATACTTTCAGCAGTAACATTTGGCCCCCATCTGCAGGAGCAGTATGCAATTTTGTGCTTAGAGTATTTGAAGGAAATGGCTACAAAAGTAGTCATAAAGTTTTGCATGGTGTCCAGGCTCTTTGAACACCGAGTGCCTTGGGCCAGCCTGTAGGAAACCAGGAGGGGACTGAAAAAGGAGAGGTCTCAGGCTCAGTCAGGTGGGTAGGAAGCCTTTCCCAAAATCTGAACGGCCACAGCTTCCTTGGGTGGGGAAGGATCAGGCACCTGGGGCAGGAATCAGAGGTCTTTTCCTTTGAACAACCTAAGTGTGAAGGTGTCTTCCCACCCCCCAGTGCTTCCCACCCCTCCTCCTGCGCTCCCCGGGGAGGGGGCGGGGGGGTGTTCAACCCTGTGGTGTTATTAATCATGAACCCTCATATGATTTCTGAGGAAGACAAGGAAGCCTAGAAGTTTGACATAGGCCAACTGCTGATGGTAGTTCTCTTGGCCGTTTTTAACACACCCCTGGAAGTAGTCCACAGTCCCTCAGCAATATATGACCATAGGCTAAAAATTACTGCTATAGCACGACAGCTATGAGAAGGGAAACAAGAGACCTCACTTGGGCAGCCACTTTCACAGCTGCTGAAGCCATGGGGAGCTGCTTTGAAGGCATGGGGGGACACAGCAATGATCTGGTGTTCTTTGCTTAGGGACAGTGAGGCTGTCCAGTACCCTTGTGCTCCACTGCTGAAGGGTTGGATGCTCAGCTTGGTTGGATGCTTCCAGTAAGCAGAATATTTTCACACAAAATTGGAGGCTTTCAGCAAACAGTACTGCAGTTTCTATGAGGACCACACCTATGAAGAAACCCTCTTAGGAAACGGAAGAAAGGAGAAGGCCTCTTTCATTAGTGGCTGCAACAACATCCATTTCTAGCAAAGCCTAGGAGAGGTACTACTCCACCTCAGGCAACATCTGCTGCATTGACACAACCTGTTGTAAACCTGTTATAGTGAACAAAACGTGAACATAGACCTATTAAAATGGCAAGCAGCAAAACCCACAGGCAATCAGGAGTGTAATTACCTGGAGAAGAAGTGCAAGGCTTTCTTGAAAGCCAATTTCTTTTCTTTGTACTCTTGTTCTCCTGGGAGTTAAGCATGCTCTCTGTACCAAAAATATGTGGACATCATGCTCAGCAGGGCAGACACAGAAATGAGTGAGTTATAAGCAAAGTTGGACAGAACATGAACATAAACAGGAACAAGACCTTCTTAGAGGTATTTTTTTTTAAATGCCAAGAAAGTATGAAGGAAGGCAGGCATATTTCTTATGAGCAACTGTTAGAGAGAGATGAGGCAGCTGAGATGGAATATGAAAGAGTCTGAAGGTGACAATGCCTAGAGGAAACAGCATCATGACATTTCTTCAGGCTCCCAAAGTCATTCAAAAGGTTAAACTGAATTTCTTTCATCAGGCGTTATACTAAGTGGAATCTCTACAAATAAAATCACATCACTGTATGATTGACCTTTCTCCTGATAAGGATTTTAAATATGTATCTTTAATTAGTCAGCAGCCATTAGGTTTATGAAAGAAAAATTTGCTTTTGAGACAAAATTATTTACTTGAGCAATACGGCTTCTGACAGGCCAGAGTCACCAGTAAGTGTACTTTCCAAGTCTGAAATCCTACAAAATCCATAAATACTACTTTTGTTTTTCAGAACAATTTTGATATTCTAAAGGAAAATAAACACAATTAAAATATAACCTCTTTATCTTTGTATTCTCATTAATTTCTATGGTTCTTTCCTTAATAGAAGAGATATACATCAATGATCCATTTCTTCATAAGAACTCATTTTCCAAGACAAAAGAGTTCTGAGTTTATAAATGCATCCCGCAAGAAATCCAAACCTGCCAAGCTTTGTTTTATTTTGTATTTCTCTGAGTCAGAAATGTCTGCAGTGAATTTTTATTGAAGCCAGTCTCTGTGAGAGATCCTCTGAGCCAAGTTTCAGCTCTGAAGGAATTGTTTTTCCTGTGAGGAGAATGAGGAAGCCAGTGAAAACAGAGCATGATAATGTCCTGGTCTCCTAAAGTTTGGGTATAATATTTCCAGTGGGTACCACTCTAATGCACTTTATCGAGGGATTCAGAGGACATGTTGGTAACCATGAGAACAAAGCTCAGAGGTTTTGCGTGGAAACTCGGGGTACAGCAACCCTAACATGAAATATACATTAGCCATGAAAGCGGGTCATTATGCAGTATATCTCTGAAGGCTTTTCATGAAAATTCATGGCCATTTTGTAGCAAGCCTGGATTTTAGAAGGGCAGAGTTGCCATATGTGAGCAATCCCAGCTGGACAATCAACGACAGAGAGACAAAGTGCTAGTTGCCACGTTTCCTCACAAACTGGCCCGGCCGCAGGGATGACTGGGATGGAGAGTGGCCCTTCCTGCTGGCACTGGGGAAGAAACACAGAGCAGGCATGTGGCTGCAAGCCCACCCCAGCAACACTATCAGCATGTGCAACCTATGGCTCGACTTCTGGGCTGGATACCTGGTACACAGCTTTTGAGATGGGTCTTCTGTGGCTGGGGGCTCCCATGGTGAACCTGTTAATAACAAAAATAGGTTGTCATGGAAGCCATCAGACATATCACTGTGGCAATGGCCATCGTTCTGGAGGTATTAAATGTAGCCCGTGCCTCCATTTAGACGAAGTGGGCTAATGAAGGGGGACAACCATGTCTTCAGCTGTAGTTAATCCAGATAGGAGCAGCTGGTGAGGGAGCAGCATGGGGCAGTCTGGTCCCACACTGGGGTTGGGCCACCCAACAGGCAGAAGAACTGGGAGATCAGGAGGGGGCAAAGGGAATATCATGCAGGGCACGCTGAGGCTGCTGCCTGGTGCAGAGTGCAGGGAGAAACCTGGAGAGGTGGTAGGCCACAGTCCCATGGACCCAGGCAGGGTGGACAGGTGGGCACCTCTTCCCCAGCCTTCAGTCGCTGCTTGGAAAAATGTTGTTGGAACAAGTCTGATCACAAGGGGCACCCTGGGGGCTGAGCGGACCCCCCAGCACACCAATAAGCATTTTATAACCATACGAGATGCACAGAACCTTACCTTTAAAAATGAAACTGAAATAGAGGTCACACACCCTCTTGTTCTCCATCTCTTGACTGCAAGCTTTCTCCCCCAGACTAATTTTGCTCAAAGTAAATCATGGTGAGGCTCAGTTTCAAGCAAGCAGGTGCTTTTTCTGTGAGTGCTCTGTACAAATTATTCTGTCAAGAAAATGTTCCAATTCAAGATTGCAACTCTCGATGTCTGTTAATGCCAAAATCGTTGTTAATGCACCAGCATGCACTGCAGAAGAAGCAACTTTTATGGGGAAGGGGAAAGCTAAATTATTACTGCTAATAATGCGTTTACATTTCTTGGACCCTTTTAATCTGTCTACAAAAATGTGCTCCACCCTAATTACATCTTGGACTCAGGAATTCACGAGGGGCTGCAGGGAAAATAAAACACAGGCTCAACATTCAGAACAGTTAGGGTCTCATTTATCTCACCTGACATCATCCATCAACAAATTAAGCTCTTCCTCTTGTCCATGAAGAGAGATAAACACATCCAATTATTCCCTCCTAAAACAGATGAGAATAGCAGCTCTCCAAGAGGTGCCCATCACTGCTTGCCTGGAGAGGAAGCTTAGACATTTACTTCGGGTGAAGTGCCCGGTGTTTCGGTAGCTACGCTTACATGAGAGGAAACCAGGAGCTGATGTCCTTAGAGAGCTGGCAAGGCTGTGATTTTTAAATGTCTCGTTCAAAACTCTCTAGTTCAGTGAAGAGTAAGGGACTTAGAGGTCTTGGAGAAAATAGACTACACAGCCTCAGCTGGGTTCAGACCTGTGTCATGAAGTAGCCAGGATGCACAGATGCCACGCAAGAAACGTCTGCCATCCAAAAGCACACAGCTAAATGAAGGACTGGAGGGATGTGAGCAACTGGCATATGTTCTCTCTGCCTCGTTTAATCAAGATAGCAAGATTTGCTCTGGGCTGAAATGAGATCAATTTTCTCATGCAAAAAATGTCTGAGTTAAATTTCTATTAAATATTTCACCAGTGTCTGTTTTCCACAGAGGTTTTAACCTAGTGTTGCAGAAATTTATGAACAAGCACAACATTCTTTCAGACTATGACTGAAGTATTTCGATTCAGCAATGCTGTTATGGTGTTGTACACAGCCTGGTTTCCTCATGCTCCCACGCTTCAGCATCAGCGAAGCCACCAGCCAGAACACCCCTTTCGTGAGGTGCTGCAGCCAGGTGAGCCCCATGACACCCTCATGGAGAGACGATGACCCATCCCAGCAGATATGGTCACATTGCAGAGCCAAAGAGGCAGTGCGATGTATCTAAACAACATTGCTCATTAGGTAACACCTCCGATCTGGAGTATTTCAAGTTTTTTTCAAAAACACAAGCTTTTTCTGCTGAAGTTTCGCTCACCTCCCCTTACTTCTTTGAAAAATGTAATAAGAAAATACCCATTTGCTAGCTAGGTCTAATTTGTACACAGGGCAATTATAAATGCGATTATAAATGTGAAAATGGAAACCTGGCCCAGTCGTTCACTGGATCCAGTCTCCAAAGCACTTTACACCTCCAGTTTCAATTAATGCCAGCAGGAACTGCCAATGTGAGGCACTAACAGGATTCAGGTCCCTCTAGGCCAACAAGGGCATAGTTAATTGAGCAGTTAACTAAGGATGGAGTACTGGCGGAGATGAGGAAAGCTGGAATTTTGTCCATCATAATGCCAGCACTCTAGGAGAGCTCGATTACAAGAAAATCCTCGCGCAACTGCCCAAAAGCAGAGCGCTGTGCTGGGCATTTATAGGCCTATCAGTTTCATCCCCACTTTGCTATAGCTATAATGCAATTTCCATTATGCAGTTCTTCGGGGATGATGAGGAAATCACATGGCCATGATCTAGGTAGGGTGCTAAAAATACCACCCTGCAACCTCTTGGTAGCAGCTTTAACACTGTGGCTAGCAAAAGTCTATAAATAATCTCCTGTGAAGAACTAACATAAAAATTTTCTTTTGGACCACAGCTGGAAGAGCAAACCAGTCATAAATTTTGTCCTTTTTAGTTTTCTTTCTTCCAGGAACTTAAGGTTTTTGCCCAGATAGGGAAAGCTGCTCAGCATCAAACCCAGAAATAAGCTTTGGGGAAAAAAAAAGGTTTACTTAAAAAAGAAAATGGACAAAAGATACTCTTGACGTTTAAGAACAATTTGAAGACAGAGGTAAAGATGAAAAAAAAAATTCAATGTTCTCCAAAATACATCTGTTTCTGGCTCTGGAGTGGCACCATTCACTTGGAAATTAATACAAGTGGACATGAAGTCTTGAAGAAAAAAAAAAAAAGAACAAAGAATGCTTTTGTAGTGTGAAAATGGTCTGTAGCCTGAAAGTAAAACTCCAAAAAATCCCCATGGCTCCATTTTAAGATCTTCTACAGCAGTGGTCATTTCCCAGCCTGGATGCAGGGGTTTTGGCATGGCAACAAGCCCTGAGAACTCTGCCGGGTCAGGGCAGCTGGGAGGGACCTCTTCTGGTCGATGGGTGGCCTTGCAGGTCAGGCGGCCCCCCGGTCCCATTTTCCTACTCTAGGGAAGGTCTCACGTCATTTCACCACAGCACCCAAAAGCAATCCAGTTCCTAAAGCCCCCTAACAGCTACAGCTTGTATGACTTTTTGGATCCTGAACACCTCCCAAAGTCCAAAGAGAGACTCGGATGCCTTGGCACTTATCAAGATACCTAATCTTAAGGAAGCTGCTGGTTTCCAAAGGCTCATGGTTGTTTACTGCTGTTGACAATCAAGTGGATTTAAGCACAGAACTGCCATTTGCAATGATCTGTCTGATATATGAAAACCTTGGCCCTATTTCTCTGAGTCAAACTTCCCCAGCAGCAAAAGGAGCTAACTGTCCATCCGTTCCAGGGCTCCTGGTAAACCCATCCTTATTCAAAGAGGATGTGAGGGCACTGAAGAGCAATTGCCCTTGAGGGGAAGGCACAGCTAAAATCCACGATCATGGGGGTGACCAAACCATGCCTTGCTTGCCAGCTCTGAGGGTTGCCTTTGGAGGGTGCGGCTCTCAGGGATGCTAGCTGGACACAGGAAGGGAAATAGCATGAGGAGGGGTGCAAGCCCAGAGCTGTGCATGGGCAGGGAAGCGAGGGAGTTGTGCCATGCCGAGACCTCAGCCCAGCGAGCAGAAGCACTAGGCTTGGAGGCAAGCCACAGAGAGCCAGGGAGGTGGTGGTGGGTATTTAAGCTCTTGCTCTGGGGACATATTGTACCTGCATAGACACTAGAGAGGTTGGGGTGAGAAGATTAGCTTTGCCAGGGCTGCTGGAGGTAGAGGTATGGCGGTGAGCGCAGTCGGGGCTGTGAGGTGAGGCTGGTAGGTCAGGATGCGTGGCTGAGCACAGCAAGCTCACAAACAGCAGGATGAGTGCATACATGAGTCTGCATGTATGTCCCATGTGCACAGACATAGTGCTGTTGTCACTCAGCCCACGGCATGACTAGCAGAGCCTTTAAAAAGAAACCACACACGCAAAAATATTTTATGTGCATGCCTTATACATAAGGCATGGGCCAAACGACTTGCCCACACAGTTCTGAAATGTACCCTTTTAGTCCCTTTGGTGCCAAGGAAATGTTATTGACTACAAATGGTGACAAGAAGAATTGCACAATCCAGTCCATACGTACAAAAACCAGCAGGCTGAGCATAAATGCCTATTTGAAGGCATACAGATGAATCAGTAATGATATTAGAGTGATTAGCCAACTGTCTTAATTGATATGTACAAAACCATATGTGCTTATAAGCTTACAAATGCTAACTCACGCTTATAACCATCTGCACAGAAAAGCCACAGTAAATTTCCTTTTCCTAAATGCAGGTTTGTCATTTTAAAAGAGTTGGACGGGGAGGGGGGCGGGTAGTGGAAGGCTGTGCCATGAAATGCCCGTCATGACTGGCACATGTGTCTCTCTGAGACCAGATTTATTTTAGTGACTATAACAGAGATTGGTTGCTGTCCAGGTCAGTGCAAAGACATAAGAGAAATTCAATAACCAGCTTTTCAAGCAGAAAAATAAAAGCAAGTTCTTGTGACAAATTAGGAGGAAGGCCAGTCGTACATCCACTTGCCTTCCTCTGCGGCTTTCTTCCAGTTCTTTCCTGGAGTTTTATATGAAACTGCGGGAGAAGGCAAAGGAGGAGCAATCCAGAAGTACCTAAATGACTTACATTTCCACAGGCAGGTCACTGGTCACCAAAGCTTCTCCTGGAAAAGCAGTGATGGTGGGAAATAGTCAAATATTTTTTCCCAAAGTTACTGCGAGAGCAAAAGCCTTTCGTTGTAGTTATTAGTCCTTATCACCATAACCAGCTACAGTGTAAGGCCCTACCATATTGCTGGAGAACAGTTCATCCTTGATCAGCTTCAGGTAAAATCAGCTGCCTTTGTTTAAAATCAGGTGGGATGGCAGCTAAGTGGTCTGAAAGAAGTAGCCTAGAAGAACAGTCCCATTGCCAAGGCAACCATTTAATCTGACCGGAGTGCTCTTGTGTCCATAAGCCTGCTCTACTGGCTCTGCTGTAGGACCATCATGCAGGAAAAGACCACTAAACAAGCTTAAGAGATGACCACTTCAATCACCAACAGTATTTGCTAGATGAATCCAGAGCCAAGGAGAACCAAAGGTGCATCTCACCTAACTTCAACAGCAGCAATATAGATGTCCCTATGTGAGTTTGGTTTCCTCCTAATTGCTGTGGAGCAGGCTTTTCCAAGCTCTAAATCTTATGGTCTATTTCAGTTTTTGCTTTACGGTGAGTGGAAACTCCATCAGCTATATCAACCAGATCTCACCTAACTACAGAGGGACTCCAAAGGACCTGGCTGTGGTGCATTTAGTGTGTCCCACATGGGATGTATTCACTGCTGGAATTTATTCTGCTCTCTGAAGCAGTTTCAGCATCACTAGCAAAAGAAAATCTTTTTGCTGGCTTATCTTCATTGGCCATAGGAGCTACTTGCACATGTAGTTATAAATGCAAAGAGTTTTTGTGTTAGCAAGGTCTATGTCCTATTTCAAAAATGGCTGGAGCTTAAAGTTAAGGTGCAATATTCATTCATGCCAAATGTCTGTGTTTTTCCATCCCTTGGCAGCACAAAGATGCTCCAGATCACTCATAGTCAAGGGCAATTAGTCATATTTCTGCTCTTGTAGCCAAAGCACACAACCGCAGTGTTGATGCCAGCTCCGTGACTGACCCTGGGGACATAGCTGACATCCAACCCATCACAAGTCTCTCAGCATCGTTTGGTCTCTTTGATCCAGCAATGTGAGTTTTGTATCATGTATTGGTTTTGCCAAGTACCAGGTGTCCTGTGATACTATGGGACAAATCCAGGAGGATATTTAGAAGCTTAAATTCTGCTTAAGATCAGGAGATAAAGGGAAAAAAATGTTTACACATCTCTGTGGCCCGAAGGCTAAGTCGCTTTCTTAAGCAGCACAGCTGAATGTTTTATACCAGCTGTCTCCACAGAAAGATCCATCAGGCTTTCCTTTGCTGGAGCCTGCCATTTTTGACTTGGGCTTCATGGCAGAAAGAGAGAAAAATTGATAAGGATTCTCCTAACACTTCTGAAACACAGAGGACATGCATATGTGACAGGGACGGGGGAGTTACTCTCCTTTCAAAAATCCTGACAGTGCTATGCATTAATAGTGCCATAAATATTATATCTGTGCTGCAAAGGAAGCTGAGAAATTGTTATAATTCAGTTGTCACCATTGTGCTGGCACTGTGTTGTGGCTGGGTGACCTGCAGGCACAGAATAATAATGAGGGCGATTCATCAGACCCCATGAGCGACAAAGTGAAGAGGGAGTATGTGATGGGTAAATGCTTTGATCATATTAGACAATACTGGCTGAAGGAAGGGTTGGATGGGAAGGTGCATGTGAAAAGTATGATTTTTAGACAGGTCCCAGTAGTTCTCAAATGACAGGGAATCCCTGGGTGCCAGCAATAAATGTCAGTCACTGTCAATTTAAAAGGCACACCTGAAACAACTCACTCCTGAGGAGCTGGCAAACACAGCAGGGGAGCAAATAAGTGAAAAACTGATCCAGGGGCCCCCCAAATGCTCTTATCCCACCTGATGTTTCAGGTTAATGCACCTCAAGGACAGCAATGTCTGATCAAGCAAAGCTGGTATGGGGGAAAACTCCAGACCACGGTCCAGCTTCTGTGTGGGCAAACTACGCCGTGGGATCAGAGACACCGGGTTATGTTTGGTGGGCATCGGCACCTTGTGCTTGGAGCCAGACCAACACAGCTTTTGTGCTTCCTGAGCCAGACCCAAGGAGCCTGTGCCCAAGAAGCCATCTCAGGTCTGAACCTGCCTGGGTGTATCCTTCCAGCCAGGTTATCCCACTTTTCCCATCTCCCTGTCTCCTGCTGCACCTGTGTGAACATGTGAGGTGGAGAGCAAAGATGGCCTCCTCCAGCCGCTCCGGCCCAGGACCGCTCCTGCCCAGCCGCTGGGGCCCAGCCCGGTGCCTGGCTCCCAGGGCCTCTGCTCGGGCTGGGGGACGTGGCTGTCACTTTCCCCTTTGCAGGGTCAACTGGCAGCAAAGCTGAACATGTATAAAGTCACAGAAGCACGCAGACAGTGACAGGACGCTGACGTGACTGCTCACACAGGCTGCCCTGCCAAGGGCAGCTTCCAGCAGCGCTTACACACAGGACTCAGGTAAACACAGACACAGACAGATGAGACCCCTTCCTCCTCTCCGGCTGGTGGAGACAGAAGTTCACTAGCGCAGGCACACACACAGCGCTCTCTAGCACATGCACGTTCACGGATCTCTCCAGTACGAGCACGGCCCCTCTGTCCAGCCAGCACCCCGCCCAGATCCCAGGCCTGCCCTGCAGCACACACTCACATGGGAGAGGGTGTGCAAATATGCAGGGAGAGAGATAAGAAAAGATTTAATGAGAAAAAATAAGAAGATAGGACAGGTGCAGGGATCAGGTGCAGGCCTCAGTCAGACAAGCGTACGGACCGGCCCCATTTTACACGCAAGCAGCCCTTTTATACCCTTTTCTACCTGTTCCCCCTCTTTGCTCCTCCTGCTGCCCCTTCCCCTGCACACCCCCATGGGTTTGCAGAGCTCTGCAGTTTCTGCACACTCCCAGTCTGAGCCAACCTGGTTCACAATCTTATCAGCTGCGAAGTCCAGGCTGATCTTCCTGGAAGCGTTGCCTGTAGTTGGATAGCCCATCAACCAGTGTGACTGGGAGGTTTGTTTCTTGTCATTGTCTCCTTTTTTGCTTTGTCAGATCTTTGTCTCAGCATTTTGCTTATTGTTCACCCTTCTTTTTCTTCTTCTTATCCCAATTTATAAATCCTCATTCAGACAGCCTTGCTGAAATAAACATTCCCACATTCCATCTCTTATCGATTAGCACAACCGTATCTGGTCATTGTCTTTGTTTCCACCAATTGATCAAGTTCTCTGCCTGTAAATGTTTGTTCTTCCCTGTTCTCCTTTGTTTTCCTGATTTTTTGTGAATCCCTTAGTCAGACAATTTTTCTTCAAGGAATAAATAGTCTCATACTCAACATACCCTTACACCAGAATCCAACGGCAATTCCTAAAGGCATTTAGCAAAGCTTGTCTGTGATTCCAAAACTCAGTATGCTAGCAAATATAGCAAAATAAATCAACAGTAGGACTGTATGTCATTAGTCCTGATGTAGCAAAAGAGGACGAGAAGGAACTTGAAAGGTCATCCAAATTGCCCTCATCCCAAGGAGGGGTCAACAACACTTTTACCAACCCCAGAAAATGCTTTCTTAACCTGATTTTAAAAACCTACTGCAATTTAAGCTCTGTGCTTCTTGTCCTATGGACATTGCAAAGACGTTATTCTCGTTCTCTTTAGGGATATCTTTTACAAATTTGAAGGCTGTTATCGGTCCTTCATTCCTTAGACTCTGCTGACTCAGATAGTCTCGTCTTTCTGTGGAGCCCATGTTTTTGAGATCTGTCAACATCGTTGTTCTCCTCTGTACTCCCTCTAGCTGATTCACATTTTCTTTGAAGTGCAGCATCTGAAACCAAAGGTAGAGCTGCAGCAGAGGCCATGCCAGCACTGACCAGAGCAGGAGGAATATTTCATTTATGTTGCAAGATAAACAGCTGCCTACATTCCCCTCTCTAACATTTAACTCGTTTTTTCGTTACATAGACAGTGTTGACGTATAGAAGCTGCAATCCATTGAAAACACCAGTCTTTTCTGCAGATTTTCTGAAAACAAAGTATTCTCCATTAGGTATTTCTATAGATGGTTATTTCTACCCAAGTATGCTACCTTGCGCTTCTCCTTGTTGAAACCACCCTCTGTTTTCAGATCATGCCTCCCATTTGGGAGGACTGTTTTGAATTTCCAGTCCTATCTTTTAGCATGTTAGCAGTCCCTCCCAGGTTCATATCACCTACAAATTTAGCAAGCATACATATTCTAGTCCATCATCCAAGTCATCAGCAGGAACACAGAACAGGGTTATGGCATCATCATAGCATCTCTTTATAGCATAGAATAGCATCTAGTATTTTAATCTAAAAGAAGAAATTCTAAAGCCATGATCACTGATGTTTACAGGTGGTACAAAGAGTGACATACTAAATAATAACAAGGCAACTATACAAAGGGATCTAGATCATTTTGTAAATTAGGTTCATCTGAGAAGCATGAATTTTAATTGCCAAAATGCAAATCACAAACATCTTTAGAAACAAAGAATGCAGGTCACATCTGTGGGATGATTTTGGAAATTGGCACACACAGACTTAACCCACTGAAAAGGGATCTTGAAGCAATCCAGCAACAGGGCATGACAACAGCCCTTGTCTAAGCAAGCAGTGAATCATGGAGAGAAAAACCCTCCTAGGAAGGGACGTTTTAGAGATTCAGAATGTCTCCTACATAAATATTTCCCAAGTTAAAATTACAGTGGCAATTTGTTTTTTAAAAGTCCAGCAAATGCACCTGTTTCAGACACCTTTCCACCTGACAGATATATGATATCATATGCATATCAGTGCATAGAATCTGCAGTGTCAATGTGATTGCTTATTCAATCAAAGCAGAGGAGACATTTGTGCAGTTGTCGAACACAAGGAATTAACTCAGATTTGTGTGTTCAAGGCACCAGGTGGATGTGTGGGACAAGGAACAAAAAACTGTTGTCCCCAGAGGTGTGTGCAACAATCCATTTCAAATGTCCGAAGTCTTAGCCTATAAGTGCAGAAACTGCACAAACCACTGGTTTCCATTTCCGAAAGTTTTGAACCAGGAAGCTTCTGTAGTCCAGCCTACCCGTATATCGCAAATAACACATGCATTAAGGATTAGTATGGCTTTACAGCTGCAGAGCTGAGGCTGAGAACTCTGTTCCGCAGTCATTAATATCGCACAGTTGAATAGAGACCACTTGCCTAGAGACAGATAAAAACTGAAGAACTGAATGAAGCTTTTCAGTGCCTGAACCAAGAAGATTCAGGACGATATTATGATATTGCTGAAGGTTTAACACTGGCTTTATTTGTTCTGCTGCCAGAGCAGCCAGAAGAAACACTAACAGAACATATCTTTTGAGGGTTCATGAAAGAGCAGAACTCTTTTTTTTTTCATTCCTTGCTGATGACTTTCCACAAACAAGAAGAAAGATTGCAGGGAAGAGGTGCAATATCAGACCTCATATGGCAGCACTCTCCACAAAAATGACAGCGCAGCAGGAGCCCGATTTCTACCATAGCCGAATAGTTAGGCAATGTCAGACCCAGAAGCTGCCTCAATGGATCTGAAGTGCCATCCAGCCCGTTAGCTCCAGGGGTGGCTGTCTCAGATACTTCAGAGTCTGGTGTGAGACCCTTTCTACACCGACGTGCATGATTATGCAGGGTTATGGAAAGTCGTGCTTGTAAGCACTGTCATTTTGGAGACAGCACTGCAGAGCAGTGCATCTATCTAAAGCCCAGAAGCAGATTCATCCAAGCGGGCTTCGGGACCCGGGGCCCTGGAGCACCTTGGAGAATTTCAAAAAGCTGGGAGATTTCTTTTTGCTGCTCTGTGATACTGAGAAAGAACTACAGAGCCAGTCTTCCTTAGCTGAGTGGGAGCTCTGAGATCTCTTTATTTCCACATTTTCAATGTCTAATTGCCCAAACTGGCCCTATACAGTACAGTACAGCTCTAACTACTTTCTAATGTATTTAAATGTATGCAATAAAAGTGTGAGTACAGTGCAATTAAAGTGCCATTTCTGTTCATTTTAAATGTCAGTGTAATTTAAGTTCATAGATAATAATATTCATAAATCTGTAGAATTTCCTATGGATTTGCTCAGGCTCCCCACTTAATATTTCCGGAGATTTCCATATGTGAAAATTTCTACTTCTGTTATCACTAGTGCTTGGTTAGTTGGTGCTCTTCTCTGCTCACAGAAGTACTGTCTTTGACCTAAGGCTTGCCTATGCTGAATATCTGTTGCAGGCTGATATGTGGTCTATTATGTTAGAATTCTTGTTCATCATTTTTTATCAAAAATCACCTGGCACTTTACACTTCTTTAACCTGAAAACAACTTTACTGAGATGCAGGGATAGTGCATCCCCACACACACTGGAAATGGATGAATATCCTTGAAAAAGAGCCGCTGCACCTGCAGTGTTTTCCCTCTGCTTTCACACAGCGCTATGCCAACGCCAGGCATCATGCAGCCTGACTTTTAGTGTGCCGTGCTGTTCTGGGGGCTTTGGGGCTGGCTTGTGCCCTCCCTCCTCAATGGCTCGCACAGAGGCACAGAGCCAGCCCCTTGCGATGCTCCTGTCTGAGAAGCCCAGGAACACTTGTCTTCTTGCTTGCTTTCTTGCTGAAAGCCAAGGCACTCTTCCCCTCTGGAGACAGCAACATTTTTTACATTTGCGAGTTTTTGGGGTTCCCCTGAATCCCAGCCACTGTACAAGTGGGTGACTTGGAAATGGAAAGCCAAAGTTTTCAGGTGGAGGCCAAACCATTGAAGCCGTAAGGTGTTCTGGTTGGGTTGTAACGGGTTTCTGATTATGGCTGTAGACAATAACTGCATTTTGGGAGTTGGTCATAAGGTCTGGAGCTGAACGGCCTGTAGGAACCTCTGGCCATCAGCCACTAAATGTTTTACCCATGGTACTACCACCATAGATTAATAGGATGAAGGAAAGAAGACTGCAGATTTTAAAATCTATTACCCTATCAGCCTGGAGGATTTGAGACAGAAGTCCCCTCAATCGCTGCTAGCAGATCCAATTTGTTTGTAGGTGAAGAAAAGAAGTTTTCAGTGCTCTTGCTCCCTGGTTTCCTCTGCTCCAGCGCCACCTCCATCCTGCAGCAGTAGCTGGTGTGGATGTGGCTTTCTCGTTTCACCCCAAAAAAACAGTGCTAAGAAATGTCCTGGTTCTGTCGTCTGCCTTTTTGGACAGCAATTTTCTCCATTTCTCAGGGACAGAGCTCAGGACAATGCCTCCAAGGCAAGTTCAGCCTGTAGAGAAGCACGGGCGATGATTAACCTACAGCATGAAATACACCCTTTTGCTGTGCCTCTCCCCATTCCCCATCCTGAATTCACCACCTCACTGGCATTTTCCAAGATACACCAGCGTTTGGTAGTTCGCCTCTGCTATATAATCTGTAGAGCTCCCTCGTGTGCTCACATCTCACCCGGCATGTATTGATCCTTTCTTCAGGTTGGCACACCCATCATGACTTGTGAAGACCTCCTGGGTCTGAAAAGGAGCAACTGAAGAAAAGGCAGTGCTTTACCACTGCTGATATGAATACAAGGACTTTTGGCTTAGGTAACTGTCCTTTTTTTTCCAGCCAGTGGATTCTCCCCACAGCCTGAGGAAGGGAGCATCCTATATAGTCTAGATGTCAGGAACAGGTGGAGGACTTCCTCAGAGAAATCCTTCCCCAGGGGTGGGTAAGGAAACAGAAGAACAGGAAGGTTTTCCAGAACATAATGAAGGGCAGGGTAAAAAAGAAAGGAGAAAAAGAGAAACAGCTGCAGTCTTAGGCATCACTCCTGGGAAGGGGGAACAGACTGCTTCTCATGGAAGACGTGGCAGTTCCCTCACGGCTATCCCACAGCCTGCAAGCGAACCCCTCTGCCTCTGGCACTGCTGCAGTTTTGGATATATCCACCATACAGAAAGCCAAGAGCAAGGGCTATTATAGACTGTAGATGCTACTGGAGAATAAAAATAAAAAAATAAAATAAAAAATGAGGAAATCATGTTAACTCGGCCAACAGCATAGGACAGGTAGCTACTGCCGTCCACAGCATGGAGGGAGGTCTTCATGAAGACAAGCACAGCCAGCTTTCTGTGCAAGCACAAACTTCCCTTCAACATCTTAAGCAACTTTTTTAGCATTGCCCAGTTCTGGGTTTGTCCAATAGTTTTACTTCTCACACTTTTTAACTTTGCTTATTTAGTGCTATGTACCAAAAAAATAACTCTTACTGTCCTTATAGTTCTGATCATCAAACAATAAAGCGTGATTAATTAAACCTACCACAATGTCCCACAAAGTGAGAAGCTAGCTTAGTGCTATTGCAGTTACACCCTAGTTTATGGGAAGTTACGATGATTCATGCCCAATACAAAACCAGTCGAGCAACAAGCTGACATATGGCTTCTGACTACGGACACAGTGCTCTTAGACCCGGAACAGTTTCCTAGAGACATTTTCTCTGCCAAATGCCTTTCTCTGCCATATGCTTTGGCAAAGGACCTTCACTCCCTGCTCTTAGATTGTAAAACACACGGGAAGCAACTACTGTAGAAGGCAGACAACCCTCATCAGCCTGCATTCATCTTTCCATCTTCTGATCATTCTCCAGCTACTCAGAATCTGCTGAAAGAGATCTGTATTTCCCCTCCCAATGGTCACTAAAAGGTGTCAATTATCTCGAAGAGTTAACTGCGTTCCTCAAAATGAATAGAGCAATGGGAAAGCACTGATGTCCGTAGTACTTGAATACAAAAATTGCATCACCCATTTCACAAAGTAGCTTATATCCCCCTGCATGCGATTTTTCGGTAATAGTTAATTTGTCATTATTCATTATTATAATTCATTAGTTAATTCATCACAACAATCATGCAGGTCACCTTGCACCACCATTGTGGAATATTTTTTTTCTTTTGAAAAAACCTAAATTCTTCCACGGGGCACACAGAAGAGGCACCCAGGTTCCCCCAGTGCTCCCAGTAAGAGTACAACCCAATTGCATAAACCAATACTTTTCACAATGGCATCTTCTGCATGTTTTTTAGCTTGTCCCAGCTCTGCTGGGCACTGCTGGCACACATGGCAGTAAAGCAGCAGTACTGGGTCTCACATGCGAGAATTCAAACCCAGTCCCCACACGGGCTACTGCAGAAACAAGTCTGAGAAAAGTGTCTGCTTGGTTTATTCTCACACTCCTCAGGAGCCTGGCTCTGAAGTCACTGTGTGAATATAAATGTGGTTGCAGCAGGCTGATGAAGTTCAGCACTAGCATACTTCCTCACTCCTGCTGAAAGCACTTGGGAAATGGCTGTTACTGACCTAAAAAAAAAAAAAAAAAAGAGGAAAATGAGACAAAACAAAGCAAATTATGCGGATTATTTCACTGCACCACAAACCCCCTAATCCTGTTGCTTTTGTATGCATAAAAGTCCCAGAAAGCTAATGATTTTATTTCAAAATACCAGTGGGGTCCACATGAAAGTAATTTAATCACCAGGACAGGATTAATTTCCCCTAAGTCTGGCTGTCTAAACTTCAGGTGTCTAGCTATTTCTGGCCTCTCTGCAAACAGTAGACAGCTGGGTACTTCAAGACAGTTGCAATAGCAGTTAGGGGCTTGAGCCTGGTCATTCAAATCCTCTTCTATAGATACCTGCCTCCCTCCACTGACAACAGGGTAGCCCATTTTTGAGTAGCAAAGGTGAGTTCTATGGGGTAAACCCCACCCAATTTGGATGCACTGCCACAGGTTTCCTTGTCACCCCACCACCACTTCTCAGACAGGAACACACCAGAGCCAAAAAAATCTTAACTGGGACCTTCTTCCATCCATGCACCAACACTCCCCCTCAAGGCATGGTGAGCTATTGCCATGGAAAGGTTATGTGGGCAGGCAGGTGGCCCTGCCACCCACTTTGGGCTGATGTCCCACTCCATCACCGCCAGGACCTTGGTGCCTGCTGCAGACCGATCATGTTTTGATAGCATCTCTCTGAGCACTTGTAGTGTCTGGAAAACACGGTGGAGATCAAAAAGAAAATGAATTTAGGATGCTGGGTCAGCACCACAAGGAAGGAAATGCTAGGTTTTGTGGACTAAAGAGATATCCTTCTGGGAGACAGCTCTTTGCATCATAAATAATGAATACACATCCAGCTACCAAAGCAGACACCTATGGAACAGCTTATACAGCCTAAAACAAGACAGTTTTCTTTGCCTGCTTTGCCTTAGAGTAATGACAATGGGAAAGAAAACCTGTAGACAAACAAAAATGACGTGAACATACTTTCCCTGAAGACTGCTGGATCCCAAGAGAATTTTTCTTTTTAATTTAATAAAGAAAGTCTGAATTCATAAACAGCTCCTGAACTGAAATTTGTACTTAGCTGAACTTGCATTCAGTCTTGCTACCTATGCCTCTGATCTTGGCTTAGGATGATGGTTAATTCAGATGTGTGTGGTAACTGCTTATTCAAAGAAAACCTTATCTGTTTCAAACATAAAGTCTGATGGAAGAGAAAATTTACAGCTACAGAGGACAAAATACATTTTATCCTTATTTGGACTACTAGAAGCTGGGAGGTGTAACACAGGGGGGTTGTTTGTTTTGCTGTGGGAATGCAGCTCTTAAAACAATTAGTCATCTCAGAGAAATTAAACAGAGGAAACAAATATGACTGTGAAAAAGGTATTACTCACGTCCACATAAACCAAAACACTTTTTTTTTTTTTCTGGAAAAAAAAAGAAAAAAGAAAAAAAAGAGGAGCTGTTATTTGATTTGAAAGCTTACTGGGCTAAGAACTCAAAGGATTTTTGGTGGTAACGTGCCCTTCATGGGAAGAGAAGGACAAGGTGCATGCCCAGGCAGGAGAGCTGCCCTCTTCATGTGTAAGCAATGCAGCCAGAAAATGCAGTATTTGCAGTAGGAAATGGCTCTGCCATGGCACTGAAATGGCACTGTGTTTCAGTGTGTTCATCATGAATTACAAGCACTTACACAGCTGACAGTATTAATATTCTGACCTTAGCTATTGCATTCATATTCTGAAGTGACCCAAAGTAAGTTTAGGATAACCTTCCCAAAGGGGCTTAGCAGCAGGACTGGGAGAAGCACTCCAACTTTGGCATCGCACTTGCCCAAGTATGTTCCTGGGGTCGCCTTGTGAATCTGTTCCTCAGAAGCAGAAAAACACGGCTGGAGATGAGGGAGAGGGAGATGTCTTTACTGGTTCCATCACGTCATGAGCATGAAGAAGACCCAAGAGCCAGGGGTGGCCAAGCTCCCTCTTGCCTTGCTGCGTACAAACAGGGCCAGTGGCAGAGCCAGGGTCTGGTGGAATCTGCCAGGGAGGACAGGTCCTCCCATCCGCCAGACGGGGACTCCTCGGTTCCTGTCCAGCGCGGAAAGGATGGACTTTGGGGCTGACCAAAGAGCTTCCCTTTGCCTCTTATGAAACCAGCAGGACAGCTCCCACCGAACTCAGCTGAAAGAGGACACCATGCACTGCTGACAGTCTCCACGCACAGGTGGATATCATGAGAAAGATCACTTTTTTCTTAACTATTTACATTTGCAGGGATTATTTAGGGGAGGTAGTGAAAAAGGAGCAAGGAAAAAGTGTCACAGAGAGAAACAAGACCCCGTTGTGTTAAGAGCTGTACAAGTATGAAGAAGACAGCCATTATCCTGAGAGCACAGATAATAAAATATTAATTGCCTGTCTCTGGACTCCTCATCAGTGATCTTTTGGTTTGTGGCAGCCCGTGAATCCTCATTAAATGCTCCGTGTATCACGCAGACCTCATATTCAAAAGAATGCTACTAAATCACACACAGGCTCTAACCGCTGCTTCAGAAAACACCAGTTGTTCCCCCTCCACATCATCTGATGCTCCAGGCACGGTTGGGGAAGCCCTGGCCTGTCTGACAGACAGCAGCTTCTATCTTTTATAAGTTCAATATTACAGAACTTTCCCCTGCCTTGCTACTTTTGGTAACTTTTAACTTCAGCAGTTGAGCGCCATGTTTTTCTTAAAGTCATGTTAAAACCTTCATAATTCTTACTTTGGATGGTAAAGAGAGAATGTCTGCCTTTGAGAGAAAGTCAACAAGCTCAACCTTTTCCTGCTACATTTGAAGTTTCCAGGTGAAGGAAGGAAAATTCTTGCCCTGTGACAAGGGACTCTTCAGGAGACGGCAACTTGCCTCATGTGTTTTTGCTGCTGCAGGCAATCTATTGGCGATACCACTTATGTCTGAGATGCAACAACACAGAAATATCCAAGATCCTGCTAAAGAAAGCAGCCAGGGACAGACAGTGCAATGCAAATCATTTTCATAAAACACTCTTCACATGCAGCGCTCCCTGGCATCCAACAGCAGAGCGTCAGACAACAGTTTTTGGTTATTGGTCATGCACCAAGTTTGAAGACGCAGGATTGCGTTTTGCTGCAAGCATGCTACGGGGAATGCTACCTCCTTCCCCAGCCGTATGGCTGCTGGGGGTAAGCAGCGGAGCACGAGCTCACACCTTGGATCACAAGGGCAGATTCATGCCAGCCACGGTCTGCCATTACTTAGAGATATGTTCAGCAACAGTGGTGGAAGATCCCTGCAGTCCAGCACACAACTCTGGGACAACACAGATCCGGGTGTGGGAGAGATGGCCTTCATTAACAGTGTCAAAGATGTTCCTCATCATCACCATCAGTGTGCTCCCAACCAGTCTTGCCACAAAGGGGCCTTCCCACAACTCCCACCCGGCAAGGTCAGTGAGCAGCTCACCTCCACGCCATAGACCAGCTGTGGGTATGGCCAAGGCCAGATGATCACAATGCATGCTGTAGGTAAGCATCCCCTACAAATAAAGTCAAAATAATTTGCCAGCTTTGAACGGTAAAGCAGTGAAGCAGCTGCTGCTGGGCATAGCAAGGCAGGTGTACACAGGCAGCATCACAGAGGAGGTGACTGAAAGCCTCTCTTCATCAAAATTCCCACTTGGAGAGATTTTCCTCCGAGGCAAATTCCACCTCATGCTCAGCCTGTTGTCCTCTATGGAGACTAGACCTGAGGTTAGCTAGGAAATGCTTTTACTCTCTGCTTTCCCTTGGGAGGGTGGCATTGCTCAGTTGGTCGCCTATTTCCCCCTCAGCACATATGCATGCCTCCCCTGGGCACCACTGTAGGTCCTGTGTTCATACTGAAAGGTGCTGGTGCTCACCTTGACACAAAGAAGAACATCTGAATAAGTAGTGTTCGACAAAAAAGTCAATAAAAAAACTGGCCCCTGCTAATGAATGGAAATAAATGCTGTAAGGTATGATTCAGAGAGCTTAACTTGTCCTATGGCTTCCAAAAGGGGTTGTTAGGGTCAAAAGAGTTACAGAGATGCTGTGCAGAACTATACACGGAGCCTAGCAGAGGCTGGGTCAATGTCTGGAGGTCCAAGGGAACAGCAGTGACTAGAGACACAGCAAGAGGGTGGCTGGGCTGTTGATGACAAATACTTCATTTCTTCAGAAACTAAATATATGGTGTGTGCTACCTGCAGATGTTTATGGTCAAGTGCCGAGTGGAAGACAAGTAGACCAAGAGCCCGGAAAGCATGGGGTGGCCCTGGGGTGCTCCTGGCCCAGACCTGATCAGCCCTGTCCCCAGCCCTGGGGACAAGCTTGGGAGACTCTGAAGATCTAGCTCTGTCCTGCCAAAGCTGGACACATTTATTTTAGCAAGCAGGACCAGGAGTATGTGATGGTCCCTTTTCAAATCCAGCGTGACTTGGTGTCATTTCACCAGCTTGACGCCAATCTGTGCCTCTGCTGCCTTGAGGAGGGCTGTCATCCGCATTACCGAGAGATTACAGCCAGGCCTTCGGTGGTCACAGGCAAGCACTGGTACTGGAGGGATAATTTTCATCCTTCGTCAAGGCTGCAGAATTGCAGGCAAGCGCTTGTGAGGCAGCATCATCTGGGGTCTAAAGGCACTTGAATTGCAAATGGCGTTTGTTCTGCTCTCCTTCAGCAGCCCTTTGGTGTGCGTGCACATCTGCGCCCGGGAGTGGGAGCCACCTTCGTTATCAAAGATGAGTGAATTCAGTATTCATTTTAAAACATTAAAACTTCAGATGGCTTCCCCGGGGTGGCCTTTATGTGACACAATTACACTGTTACTGAATCTTCGCTTTTTTTATTCTCGCATGACTTTCGCTGGGGAAAATCACGCTGAAAGCAACAGCTATTTCACAAACATTATAGCCCTGGCTCTGGCTGTTTGCCAAGGATTTCCGTTAAGCGCAGGCTATGTTGAATAAAAATACTGTGTCAAGGCCAATATACACCAGGTGGGGTTTCATTAAACATCTTGGCTTTTATTGCCCTCGTTTGACTGAAAACAAACAACATTACCTCTCCTTATCAGAAGATTTAACTTGCATACAAGCCTGCTTTGATTTTTATTGCTGTTCCTTTTAGGAGTAAATTTTCAAGCTACGTATAGGTGTAAGCACCAGCAGAAGCACCAGGGAGGTGTGCAGGCCTGATGGAAGGCGCAGCAGAGAGAAAGCAGCTTGGCTGTGCTTGAAACCAGGATGCTCACGCATGGATGGAAAGCTGTTCAGGCTTTGGGAGGGTCGCAGTGTTCATTTTCTTGTTTTGCTATCTTTCCTCCCAGTTCTCTTTCTTTTGATTCTAATCCTTGTTTTTCTGTGAAACCCTCCAAAATGATCCCCTGCCCTGCTAAGACTAGTTTGTGACCTCCGGCGCGTGGGTTTTCAGCTTTTAACACCCATCACACAACACCGAAGGCACCAGATGCGCCCTCACCAAGCTCTGTGCACATGTCGCTGTCCTACAGGGAGAGACGCACTACTCCTGTGTGCCTTATGGCTGACGCATGGGGTCCAAGCCGTGCTAGAAGGAAAGGGTTTCCTGCTAGGGCTGCCGGCGTGTTTTCTGTGATCACCTTTGAATGTGAGAGTGCCAGGGAACGCTGCCAAACCGCACCGAGGGGTTTTTCCCATGTGGCTGAAAAATAGGCACAAGGCAAATGCGAGGGTGGTGGAGGAAGAGGAGAGGAAGGCTTGGCCTGAGGTGCCTTCACACCCGGTCTCCTGCTGTCACAGCAAGGGCACCCCCGTGTCCCCTTCCAGAACATCACGGTCTCCTGACTGGTGCCCCAGCTTACCTTACACAGCTGCACCTATGGGACGAGCACTGCTTTTAAGCTATATCAAAGTTACATTTGCTGTAATGGGCAGGTACCACTTCTGCAAATGTCAGCCGGCAAGACTTCTTTTGTAGCCTCTTTTGGGCAGCCACAAGAGGGCAATAGGACCAAACTTACCTTCTCCTGGCTGAAATGTCCTGCTCAGCAGAAAGTAGGTGCATGCAGAGCTCTTCCCTGAAAGCTGCTGGAGGCTCAGTGAAGGGCATATGCACAAAGCTGCCTGGAGTATGGGAGATGCAACCGTGGATGAGGAGCACCAGCCGGGTCGTGCAGCTCCCAGCCAGCCAAGCCTCACTTGTGAGCCGCCAGCAGATCACTAGGGAAGAGCAGCAGAGAGACAGCGGTGACCTGCTCCCCTGGCCCTGCATGGGGACCAGTGAGGAGCAGGAAGCTGCCAGTTCTGGTGGGCAAGGCTTGGTAGGAACTACTCAGCCACTTCGCTACATGGGAAGCAATCCAAGTTTCACCGTGGCTTTCAGGAGACAACATCTTCCAGCTCTGCAAGTTAGAGCCAACAGGCACGTGGAATGACAAATGCTGTCAGCACTAAAATAATCATGTCCTTTCCCCATATTGAAAGCTGAATTGGTGTAATTTCAGCATAACGAACCCCAGCGCAAACCAGAGGAACGTTTCCTTTGTGAAAGTATGCCTCATAGCGGGGTTCAGCAATTTGTAGGATCGGAATAATGAAGAAACCTATTATTTGCATAGGACATCACTGTATTTTACCTCTGTGCTTTCCATTTAGCAACCTTTAAACAATTTCTAAAGAGAGAAGTAGAGGCAAGGAAAAGAGGGAAAGCTGTACATTTTTATATGCTAAACACAGCATGCTGTGAAAATAGCAAAAAGTATGACTGTTGAATCCAGGTCAGCTCTGTGTGAACAGCCATTCTAATAGTCCTCATTACCAAGAGGAAAATTAGTTCTTGCTGTTGGAATTGTTATAAACGAGGGTTGTTAAAAACTGAGTTTATTATTGTGAAGCTGGACTGCATTTAAAAATGTTACTGAAGATTTTACAGTCACCTAACAATTTTATTAGGAACCACTTAAAAGATCAGCTGAAAAATGTGGTAAGGCCTGCATAACACAAAGAAGACTTACTCTTCAGCACGCAAAGCTATTGTGGTTTTATGTTGAAGGTTTATGCAAAGCAGCCATGGAGATTAGAGATGCTGGTGACCTCCATGTGAGAGCAGTGTCACTAACAGAGATTGGCCCCACTGATATACCATTGATTTTCGAAAAGACAAAAAGCCTGTGGGATGAAAATCCAACAGGTTAAAGGGGACTAGAGTACACCAGGGACTGGCAATTCAGCTCCAGATAACTGCCTCAATCCAGACATAGTCACCGGTGAATATAGAAGTTGTTACCTCCAAGTGGTCTGTCCACGGGGGCATGATGGTCTGAGTTTCTGCCCCCATGGACATGAGCTGGAGGTCCCAGCAGAAGCCGGAGATTAAGTGCACACCTCAGCTGGACTGGATTGAGCTCCCCGCAGAGCAGACACTGCTATGGTCTGAGATGTTGCACCAACAGGGAGGACAGCCAAGCTTCCCAACTCAGAAGTCAACGCCTACTGGACATATTTAATTTGTGCTTTAAAATCAAACCACGGGGCAAAAAGTGTATTGTCACTGCAAGGCTAACTGGACTTGCCCCAGCAAGCCATTGCCCCATCTCAAAGACATACCTCCTCGAAAAACCCTTTCCTTGGAGGTAGTCTGTGAAGAAGCACAGACTGGAGCTCACACCAGCAAGGTACTTTGGCTGCAGCATGGTGACTTGGGTGAGGGAACTGAACGTCACACAACGGCTGCTTGTTCCCCCCAAAAAGCCTCTCTGGAGCCAGGAGAGGTGCAACACTAATTTTCCTGCTCTTTGTGATGCGGGAATTCAGGATAACCCACTGAGTGCAAGGAACTGGGAGCCCCAGGATGCGCCTGGCTCTGCCAAGAGCCACATTGGCATGGGCACAGCAGCACCAGGGTCCCTGCTGCCCAATAGCTTGGGTGGCTCTGCAGCGAAGACGCTGCCTGCTGTAAGGGATACGGCAGGGACAGCTGAGGAGGATTTCATTCCTTCAGCTGGATGAAGGGAGGTCAAGACAGGCCACTGGACTCATCAGCTGATCTCAGCAGTGAGAGCCCTGCAGTGCTGACCAGCAGACACTGAGCTGCCCCCTCACGTCTGCATCTAGGATTTCCTTGAGCCCTGAGTTGTGCAAAAGGTTTTGCTCCATTTCCCTCTCCTGCTATCACGTCAGCTCATGGGTAAATTGCCGTGACCATTACGGAGAATAACGGGAAGAGGTGACGTATGTTTCTTTTACTTTGGTGCCGTCTGCTGAAAACTGGAACTAAAAGGTACCGGGCAGCTTCTTCCCTGCCTTCAGAACTGCATAGAGGGTGATGCTGAAGCATTAAGCAGGCAGAAATAATTATACTTGCACAGACTAAATTAAAAACAATGGGAGAAAGTGTACGATTTTCTTTGTAGCAACCCTTGCCTGCAGCAGTTCTGTATGTTTCGGATAAATAGAGTAGACGCTGCGAAACCTTTTGGAGGCTAATCAAAACCTCTAACACAACAATAAAATGTTCTCACAGCTGGAGCCAGAGAGCAGCATTAATATTTACTAACCATTGGTATATTTACATGAAAGAGAGGATTCTAAGAGTACCTTCAATATGCAATTAAGGCACAAACATGGGCTGGCAGGAAAATAAAATAAATATTTTTTATCATGTCTGTGCTAATGTCTCTGGTAACGGACTAATTATTATAACTGTACTTGCAAGGTTCTTGCAATAGGGAGAGTTTTGATGCAAACTTTATTCTCATCTGAGTACATCGTGTAGCTCCTAAATTGTAGGACACAGAGGACCAAAACCCAAAGGTTTAATTTGGGATCAACTACATCAACACACAGCTTGCCAGCTAAGATATAGTGTGAGAACTATGGATATATTTCACAAACACCCAGGTAACAGTAGCACTTGGTTGGTGTTCAAGGCCAGAGAAAAATGGTTTAGTGAGCGAAATACATCCCTTTTAACTGGGAAATATGAGATTATATTCCCTTAGGTCTACCTTGTCTTTGTTGTCAGAGCCCAGGCTGGGACCTGCAGTGACGATGAGCAAGAGCTGTGAGCATGCAAATCTCATAGCCCATAAAAACAACGGGCTGGTCCCCCTGGGTCCCCCTGGGTCTGCAACACTGGGCCCTGGAGCACACCAGTTACACCTCTGTCCTTCAGAGGTGGTGTGTTTCCACTGCACTGTCTTCTGCTGGCAAATAATGGCAAGTCTGTGCCAACCCAGTAGAATTAGAGGTCTTTAATATATCAGCCTCGTAGTTTAACAAACAGTTGACGAAATCATTCATGGAGGAGGAGGGAGGCTCTGCATATCATCGTCACAGCTCTCTCCACGTCATCTGCACCGTTGTAAGAGTTTTGCCAAGGAATGCTACATGCTGGGAATGCTGCATGCTAGGAATGCTAGGGAGCCCGTTGCATTTGCATTGCATTTTTACCTTCTAGTCTAACATATGTTAGTGGGCTTGTTTGTACATCTATTGATTTACCTGAAGGTACTATGTTGAACCAAACTAGTGATATTTGGCACTGGGGCATGTCTCTATAAATGTGAAAACCCATCTTGCAGATCTTGTCATTCAACCAATGACAGATTAATTTGTAAGCATGTTTCCACACAAAATGGTATTGGTTTAATTATAACAGTGCAGTAGTGTACGTGGCATAGGTTCAGTATCTCACAGTGAAACACTCTGGACATTCATTCCCATTTGTGCCACGAAGCACCCAACTCTAGGGCTGTTCTGCTGACAGCTAAGAAAAGCTTTGCTGCATTAGGACCTCAGCTTAATCCTCTCACTCTAGGCATGCTGTTTTTCATTATTATATATTTGTTATTCATTTGAATTTGTGTTACAGGAATATCAATAGAATATTCTGTATATCCCAGACCCCAAATCAGCTGAAAGATGGGAAAAGAAAATCACAGAATCACAAAATATTGTTGGTGTTCAAAGAATGAAGGATTACTTACATCATCTTGCCTTGAAATGTTTGAACTATAAAAATTGGGCATCAATCTTAACAAAAAACTATGGTATTGGGTCTACTGGTCATTAGTGGTTCCTTCTGCATCATTCAAGGCTCTGTGAGCAAAATGCTGCCAACAATATTGCTGGTGAAGTCTTTGGCTTTATCCCTAGGAAAGCGGTTACTAAAAGGGAAAGTGAAAGAAATTTAAACATCCAATTTACTTACCTTTTTTTTTTGATTGTTTCTCTCAGCTTAGCTAATGGAAAGTCACTAGCATCAGTCTCATGTTACTGGAATGAGTTTCACTTTCAGGTTGTCAGAGCTGCCATATTATGGCTGCCAGCACTGCAGGAAGATATTTATTGCGTGAAAAACAACAATTCCCACTGGATTTAGAAACCAATATAATTGCAGGATTTTATAGGGCATAAGTTTCATAAATGCTGGAGGTGATTGGCCTCTGTCCCGTCCCCCCCCCCCGCCGCCTCCATTTCCTTCTCCCCCATCCACTCCCCCAGGCTAGGTCTGGGACCGCTCCAAGTCAGCGATGTTCTCTGCATGACAAGCGTGTTGACAGACTGGAAGGATAACAGCATTAATTGCCAGCTTAAGCCTAAAATTGCAGAAGGGAACTGCTAGGTAAAGCTTGGGGTCAGGTACAACCAGCCTTACCCCTCTGAAGCTAGGAATGACACCAAATGCCATCAGGCTATCCACATGCAGAGCACCCTGGTGCAGATCCCAGACTGATTTGACTACATCAGAAGGCAATGTCATGTTGTTTTCATCTCCCCACACCAGAGATGCTGATTTTCATTCAGGGGTAAGAAACAAAGGTAAGGCCTTGGAAAAGATTCACAGGTTTGGCTGAAGGACAAATGACTGACCATTCCTGAAAAGTGCACAATAAAGAAGGCAAGACTGAGTCCAGTTTGTACTTTGTCCTATCTTTTTTTCCAACTTTAGTAAACATTCACTGAAAGCCACATTTTCCAGAAATAAATCATGGGGAGGGGCAAGAAATGGAAAAGTATAGCACCATAGAACTGGTCAGAGATAAGGGAAGAGGCGGTCTGATTTTAGGCAGAGAGGCAGAGAGAAAAGTTAAGAAAATTAATACATTTCTCAGGGGAAAAGAAGGAGGTAAAAAGGGTTCTTTAGAATGAAGAGAAGCCAAGAATGAAATCCTGGTCCCTGAGCACAACCCAGGGCTTGGCAGAATATTTTACGAAGAGTTGAGAAGCACAGGAAGAATTCCCATGCCTGAAAAGACAGAAATATGCCAAAGTGCTTTAGCTCTGGGTCTTGAGTAGGGAAGCCATGGCCTAAGGTAACCCAGAGAGTACACAGGAGGATGCATTCCCCAGCCGCAGCTCATCAGCGTGGTCCTTCCCCAACAGTGCCAGCCAAGCATCTCCTTCCTGTCCCTGCACACAGGCTCTCGCACTTGGGAGGCACAAAATGCAGGTTCTGGGGTGATTCAGCATCAACAGATGCAGACCTCAGTGACTGCAGCATGGTAGTGGCAATGCAGTCTGTCCCAGAGGGAATAAAGAAAACAGATACTACAAAACAGAGAGCAATTCTGGAAACAATCAGTTATGGGAGGTTTTCCAAAAAGTTGCTTGGGGAAAGCGTGCAAGAGCTTTCCCATTCAGGGCTCATGCGGTCTGATTTCAGAGGCATGAATATTTGCAGAAAATAAGTTTTCAGGCACAAAAATGTCATCGAGACTCTAATTATATTCTTAAAAAAGAGAGAGAACTCTGGTCCTATACAGAAGCAGCACAAAGCTCTCTTAAATGTGCCCAAAAGAAGTAGGCAATGATTGCCTGAAGTCTGAACAGTCCCTATTTAGAAGCCTCTCCTAGAGAAAGCTCGAGGTGCCAGTTTTGCTGCTGCTTGTGGCCAGCATAAAAAGCCAAAGAGCAGAGACAGCACTGCTTAAGCTGATAATCAGCTTTTGCTACTGGCATGCTTTTAAAAGCTATCTGGGCAGGTAAGAGTGCACAAGAGGTCTGAATGTACCCATGGCTGAATTTATGCTGACACTAGACTGTGCTGTCATGCACAGAGCAAAGACATGAGCTATGCGGCTGCTGCCAACGAGCCCTGTGAGCTGTTTATTTTGTCCAGTGTCTGTTTTTTATCTAAGCATGCACCAGCTAGGAGCTTCTCCGTTGAAGTGAGCTTGCCCAAAGCCACACTTCACACAGGGTTATCAGTTATTTTCTGAGGAGGCATTAGTAGAGAGTCAGAGGAGCTGTCACACTGGCTCTGTCCAATACCTGACCCTTTGTGTTGGTCTGGATGTCTGGTAGCACGGGACATTCCAAAGTCTAATACATCCTGTTTATATTCTCGCTTCTCAGGGTTTTTGTATCTCTGCGACCTTACAGTGAAGTCATTCCTATCCAAGCCTCAATAAGCATGGCTCTTTGAGGTCACATCTGTAGCTAAGTTGCATCAAAAAGGGGGACAGTGGGGTCCCGCTTTCCAAACTGACTCATCATCTCCCCAACACCTTGATATTCCCCGAGTAGAACAGAAAGGATTTATTACCTGCTGCCTGCTTTCAGATAGCACTTTCCTAAGCTGTATTTGGTCTCAAATCAGTGGCCTCATAGCAAAGTACAAAAATTTACATTGCAACAGATTGACCTGGTGAGATTTGCCAGCTGTGACTTTCATAGCTGCTCTGACTAGGCCCAAAATCCTAAGGTCCCTCTTTGCTCGCAAAACATCTGGCTTGGAGAGCCTGTCACAGCATGCTGCAGGGGGGCAGCTAATTCGTTCGGTAGCCACATGATCGTGCCTAAGGCAGCACAGAGATAATAAAGCAGCTTCACTCTAAAACACTAGTTCCCAGTTTGGTACAACGGATTGAACTGATTAAATTTGGGCCACAGCGCTCTATGGGGCAATTCCTAATGTCAGCGGGACGTTAAACGGTAGGACTTGTCCTTCTGGCAGTCAAATCACATACCACCCACAGCCCATTGGAGTGTCTTTCTGTAAAGGCCCATGTCAGGCCACGGGCCCTAACAGCACGCCCGCAAGTCACCATAAGAACCACCTCACTGAACATTAGGCAACAGGCATGTTATCTACGGCTGGTCCCTTGGCCAGTTCACAGAGAGAGGCAGGGAGATAACCCACTGTGTACATAATGCTGACAACACTGAGTATTTCACAAAACCCTCTTTCATTTGCCCGGGAAGAGCTGGTTTTGATCCGGTGCTGACGGGGGTTTCTAGGTCTTGACTGAACCAGCATTTGCTTCACTTGTGCTCTGGGCCATTTGGACGTGGTTTCCAGGAAGACCAGTTCCTTGCTGCTGCTGCTACCCAGGCTGGTCTCTTACCAAACCACAGATCTTCCAGCCTGCCCCCACCAGCTCTGAGCAGTCTCTGCCACCACCATCACGTTAGGAAGCCTTTTTGTGCACCTCAGCACCTCTGCAGGGTTTATTGTTATTAGAATTGGCTTAAAGGAAGCTTGCAGGCAGCCTTCACATGAGCCATTACCCCGTCAAGGACATATAACTGTAGCACAGCAATTACAGAACGCCACAGAGCCTGGTCCCACAGTCCTTGCAGCCCAGAAGCAACTTGTATGTTTTTTTCCTGAAGCAAGCAAGCAAGTTAGTAAAATGCCATTGCTCTTCTGTTACTGTTTTTAGAATCTTTTTCCATTATTCCCATCTGCACGCACAACATTTGCTCACTGAAAGAACAGGCAAGAGGGCTCTTCTTCCCATCAAAAGGGTCTCCGTCTCCCCCAGCCCTGCTCCCCCAGCTCAGCTGAAAAGGAACCGTCAAAGCAGGGCACTGCTGTGAAAGACCAAGGGGCAAAAGAAAGCCCATGGCTGGAGGGTCTTAGAAAGATTTGACTTCTACTACCTGTTTGCATTAAAATCTCAAGGGCATTTAAACCACATGGTCTAAGGAGCCCAGCTGCTGCAGTGCTACTCCAGAAAGAGGCAGTCTCCAATATTAATGGGCATAATCCTGCCAATTTGCAGATTTCCTCCTCTCTAAGCATTGCTCAATCACATGCACAGCGCTGCAGTGCCTATTACTATCCCAAGGCCTCCTTTTGAGATGCTCCTGACACAGCCTGCCACGCGTCGGGATGGACAATTACCTCTGATGATTGGCGTGAAGGAAGAGAGCTTAGGCACTCATTAGCAGAGGCCTTCACTTCAACAAAACACACTTGTCTATTCTTCTTCCTTCCTAAAATGTAGCTTATGAAGAGAGAGAGAGAAAGAAAGAAGCAGAGGGAAAGAGAGAGAAGGGGGGGAGGGGTGCGGGCAGACAGAGAGAGAGAGCTTCTTCTCCCCTCTGTAAACTAAAAGCTGTTTTCAATTTTTATGTTTTTTTAGCCTAAAGTATTGTACAATTCTTTTTAAAAGAAATATATAAACTGCTGTTTGATAAAAAGAAGAAGTTTGCTCTCTAGTGGCTGAATTTAAATAGCTCAAAAAAACACAGGCTGCTAAAGAAAGGGAGAGTTTCATCCAAAATGTGCTCAGTTCCTAATCTTTGTGCCCCTAAATATTTGCTCTTTGCCAATATTTACTAGTGAAGAACTACCTATGATCGGTGTGATTGTACTAAGGAAAAACAAAGTGCATGGTATTACGACGTAATCCCATGGAGTTCCTAGTTGGGAAAGGAAATTACTTCCGCCTGTAAGTGCTTCCTGGCATGGGAAAGGGCTGGGATTGGGTCTGAAGGGTGAACTGGAATGGGCTCTATGCTGGTGGCACGTGGCCTTTGACCACGTCAGAAGCCAACCCTGCACTACGGCGCTTCCATCCACTATGGTATTTTTGAGCTGGGACTGGCTTGTGCCACCAAACTGGATGTCATGGGACGGGAGGGTGAAGGACTGGGGGCAGCTGATGTGCGGAGAGGGCAGTGGCTTTCCCCAGGCCAGGAGCAGGACCACACATGCTGCCCAGGCTCCCGCATCCATCCCCAGCCTGAGGGCACCTTGCAGAGTACTGTCAGGATGCAGAGGAGACTTCGGCATTTCTCTCTCTCTCCCTGGTCTTTTAGTCTCGAGTAAAGCGAGTACTAGGGATTTCACAGCAAGAATATCCAGCCTGCTCCCCTGCCCTCCTGTTTCCCACTGCAGAGACCCCCGTTGTGCCCCCCAGACCACACATGGACCCCAGCGTCTGGGACCGGGACTGTGTTTCTGAGAAGTGCTTCTCCCAGGGCAGTCCCACCGCCTTGGAGAGAAGGTTAGCGGCAGGTTGTCTGTTTGCCACCACTGTGTCACGTCTCTGCGTACAGCACGTCTGGCAGGAGGAGCCGGGTGCCGTGCGGTGCTGTCAGCGTGATGGCATGAGCCAAGCAACGGTAATGAATCAGACATTTCCTATTAACAACTAAGAGGGAAAGGGAAAAACAAAGAAACAAGCTGAAGCTACAGCCTCGGCGAAGGCCAACCCCATCCATTTCTTAATTTTTTATAGCGCTATTACTTAATAGGGAAGCCTGCAAGACCTTATTCTTCAGCAGCCAGATGGAGAAGGGGACGACACAGATGAAAACGACAGCCGGGTCTCGAAGGCCCACCCGCTTGCAAGGCCCATTCCCAGGCGAAGTAATTGCCAATCAGAAGCAAACTGCTTTATAATTAAAGCATTGTATGAGCAAGGGGATGTCTGGGGCTTGTGCTTAATTGCTGTACATTGCAGGGAAGCACAGAAGCACGGAGAGAGGGGCTGAAATCAGTGAGGGTTTTGCTGCTGAGCTAATCCAGGGCAGGAGCAGAGAGATCCTCCAGCCAAACCCTGCTCTACCCTAGCTCGAGAGAGCATCTGCACCACCTCCTCCTCACACTCCTGCCCTTTCCACACACCTGGGGCAGGCAGGGGCACAACCAAGCCCTTAGGGGTCCCGTTCCCAAAGTAAGAGCCCTGCGTGTTTTGTCACTGTGGATTGTGCAAGTTTGGGCCATGCCCCATCACTTCTTGCTGCTCTCACTCCTGGCCTGCAGCCCAGCTCTCACGCTACGCTGAGGAGCTCTTTCTGGCAATGGGGACCTGTAAAGTCCTCCGTGTGGACGTTCTTCTCCTTTCTTCCCATTGTTATGTCCCAGAAGGTGGGCCTAGGAGTTTTGCCATGATACTGGACTACCTCTTGTAGCTGCCCTGCTCCTCAGACTCAGGAAATCCCTTTTTAAAGCTTGAACACAGAAAGAGACCACTGTCATTATCTGATCTGGTCTCTGTTACCTGGTTCATTGGGCCTCCCAGGACTGATAATTTCTTGACTGAGAGTTGTGCTTGAGAGAATCCCACCCCACAGAGAAAAAGTTCTATTATTGGATACAACTGTTTAATTTTCATCTTGAAACAAATCATGCGTATTCACTACTGAACAAAACTATCCACACCTCAGCTACATTTCATCATTATGGCATTGCAGCATTTTGGATTTTTTAGTTTGAAGTTAACACTACTGTAGATGGAAAATAGAGAACCAGTTTAGAAACCATTTCTGAGTTTAATCAGTACCCTGGAAATGAGGAAGTGACTAAGTTAGTTTCTAGGGGTGTCTTAAACTACAGCATCATTTCCTATTATGAGCTATTTCAGAGTGGCACAACATCAGTGGGAACCAAACCCAGGTTTTTGGGCTCTTGGCAAATCCGTAGCCTCTTTAGTGATCACCATCCTCTTCCTACTCCCTGTAGCACAAGCTGCCATGACATGCTCTCTGCACACCATCAGCGGGACCACATGGAGCTGCTTCAGAGAAAGATGCTATTAATGCATCCCAGAAGGGGCCACTAACCCATTCCTCTGGTATGAAGTAGCAATAGTATTACTGAGTATATAGTTAGTTTGATGTTGAGACCTGAGACCAAACAAACCACAGTTATGCTGATGAGTTTGGTGAAACAAGACATTCTCCTTCTTGGGGGTCTTTACTTCAAGCAGGCCTGAGGGACAAAATTGTGTATTGGCCCCCTCCTGCAAATATCACAACATTTCTGATGTGTTAAAGCACCATATGTTCCCCTTTCTCTCCATCATGCTTTCCCAGAGGCTAAGCATACTAGCTTGGTCATGATATTGGACTACCTTCTCCAGCTGCTCTGCTCCTTTTTAGCAGGAAATGAGTGCAAATGGGAAATGGGAAATTGAGTGTAAAACCAGAAATGTACCACTGTGACTATCTTTTCTGATCTTGTACATAGCCTAGCTCAGTGGACCTCCTGGAAGTGATCAAAGGTCCACCTTTAAGAAAAACACCATGAATGTTAAGTTTTCTGTGAGGGAGAAACCACTTCAATCTTGGTTGATTGTTCCAATGACTATTACACTTACAGTAAGAAAATGCATCTTATTTTTGTCTCAATTTGCTTACTTTCAGCTTCCACTCACTGTTTTTTTCTGTTCATCTGCTAGAATGAAGAGCATTCTACTGTCAAATATCTGTCCTCATCCAGATGACGGTAAGTAGTGACCAGCACTCTTCTCAACCTTCTTTCCAAATGAGCCAGATAGAGGGATAGAGGGAGGCCATTGGAGCCTTCACAATGTGCTTCCACGTGTTCCCAGTTCTGCAGCTTCGTGTCAGACACATGTTGAAGCACATGTTGTGTTTGCACCCAGCTGAACAACTGATCCCCCTATGACCTGACCTCTTTGTTATCTACCCCTTAGCCATTCTCTGGTACCGTCTGCAGATGTCATCAGCAATGCACCCTCGTTCCACAACATCAATAACGTTCAATAGAAACACAGCTTCTGGGTAACGATTTGTATTCATGTTTATGGTTTGATTCCCAGCAGTCATTGGAGACAAATCTATTGCTGTTTAGGCAGATCAGGAACAAAGAAAGCAGGTCTTTCATACAGGATGGAGGATCTTGTCTGGAAGCAGTGATCCTAGAAAGGACATGAGACAAGGAAGCAGGTCAAACATCAGCTCCTTGGGATGCTGTGATCATTGCTAGCCAATCTGATCCCTCTTTAATGACAAGAAAGAGCAGATCTTGCCTGCCCTGGAGGTAGAAATCTGGCAGGGCTAAGCCTGAAACCCTGCTCTCCTAATGGCTTCCCCTCAGGAACAACTCCTCCAGCCTACAGTCTGTACACCAACCTGGGTGAGGAGGGCGTGCCCAGTGAGGTCTCCCCCGGTCTCTGAGGCTGGACACGCTGATCCAGATGAAAAGTGAAGCCATCTCAGCTGCTGAAATGTCCCTCATGCACCTTACAGCGTGTGTGGAGGCTGGCAGGAATGGCAAGCAGATTGGGAGGGAGGGGGTTGTGTTAGTGCAACGTGATGAGAGTAGAAATTACCCAGCACCAAGCTTTGATGTCTCCCCTAATAACCTCTCAGAAACAGTTTTTCTGATTTCCTTTCCAGCTTTGTTACACAACTAGATTAGATTTTGCCTATGGACAGCCTGACCCAGGCTTTACCAGAACCCAAGGCTCTCTGAACAGGACATGCTGAAGGTTCATTAGTGTAAGTTACACTTCAGCAAAGCTGAACATTACATAAAGCGGCTTTTTTTTTGACCAGTGCTGAATCTGAATGAATTCCTCTTTTGACTCAGCTTGCTTTCGTTCCCTGGAATCTAAGACCTTATGTCCCTGTTTTTTTAAAGGGACTTAGTTCCCTTCTCACTGAAAGTGAAATCAGGGCTGATTAATTCTGTTGACTTGGGTGTTGCACTGTGAACAGGAGATGTCTTTTAATGTAACTCAAACTTCTTTTAAAAGTGTGTCTGAAGAAGAAAAGTGAATGATGAGGTTGTTCTTATGTATTCTTAGTGTTGCTAGGGAAACCATTTCCTGCCTGTATTTATCCCAATTCATCTCTGTTTTTTCAGGGAGGGGAGGAAAACCTTCCAAAATAAACAGACAATACTCTGGAATGAAGGTGCTTATTAATGAGATGAAGTACCCACAAGATACACAGCATGGGATCTGGTACTTTTCCAGTTGAGGTCAACAGTTGAAATGCATCCCAAATTAATAGCTATTGAAAAGAAAAACAAAAACCACCAACACCAACAACAACAAAACAACAAACAAACAAAAAACACCCTGATATAATGAATTATCTGTATTGCTGGTGGTCTGTGTCTAGTCCCTCTCAGACTGGGGTGTATCTGGAAAAATAAAAAGGCATTAATCAGTATTGTTGTGTGCAGCTGGCCCTTGAAATCTGTTCCTACCTAGAGCTGGTTCTTCCAGACCAGACTTGGCACTTGTCTGAAAACCACTGCCAGGGCTTGGCAATGCTGCGAGCAGGGAGAGGCTTTGTGGTGAGGGCCCTCACCAGAGCACCTTGCAGATGATCTAAACCCCAGGCACGACCCACAACACAAGTGCCTGCCATGGACTGACAAAACGTGGCCAGGATCCTTGTTCCTCAGGGCTGAACTCAGTATATCCTTAGAAAAATAGCAGAGATGGAAAGAAACCTGTGCCACTGCCATTGGATCTGTGGGAGTGACCACATTTGAGAAAGGGCGCCCATCTCTTTCGCTCTTCCCAAGGATGAGTCCAATGCTGAAGAGGGGTGGTTAGACCCGTGTTTATGGCATTAACCTAGGGCTCAGTTTCTGACTTTTCACATGCTCTACAACGTCAGGTAGCCCATGAAAAGTGGGTAATACAACTTCTCTCTCTCACAGAGGTGTAAATTCAGAAAAGACCGCGGCATGGAAATATCTTCTTGGCAACTAAAACCACACTTTCAGTGACATCGTACTCTGTGCTGTCAAAAATGACAGCAAAAATGACTCCTGCCTTCTGTCCCCAACAGACAAAACATCACTGTGTGCTTTGTAAGTCGCTGGCAGCAAGAAGCTCTCTTGAATGGGATCCCCCTTTCCAGAGATCTGGAGATCCACCTTGTCATAGAGAAAAAATAGCTCTGGGGCCCTCAGCCAGAGATGCACATGCAAGCCCAGTGCAGACCCAACGTATGTTGTGATGTACGTGAGCAAGCACGAGCGTGAGGAACAGGCTACCACCGCACGCTTACCACTGGCATTTCCTTTGGGGCCACTGTGGAGTAACTCTGGAAGCAAAATCGACGGTGACAGGGCCAGAAGGAGGGAAAGCAGAGCAGAAAAAAGCTGGTGATGCTTGCCCTTCTCGTCTTTGTTCAGGTGTTCTTCTCTCCCTGCTGTGTCTTCCGTTTTGCTGCCTTAGACAGTCCTTGTCATGTCAGAGCAGGAGCTCGGTGGGAAAACCCTCATCAAGAAGATTATATGCAAATACATTAAAATCAGAACAGATTGCTGGAGATGTATGTTTTGGATCCTGTGGGTGTGTTTGGCCTGTAGCTTTTCAACTACAGAGCACTGGTTAGGCTGAAATCCTAGCCCTGTGAAAGCCAGGGGCATTTTTCCAGTGACTCCGGTGGATTCAGAAGGTAGCTCCCCATGTTCAGTATCCAAGTGTTGCTGATGATCTGAGAAGGAGGTGGCTCGTCTTGCAGTAGCTCTGCACAGCAGTCAGGGTTTGCAGAACCCCAGGATGGGAAATGGTGAGGGGATGATGAAAGTTTGGAGAGGAACAACCAGAACATGCTGCAATTTCTTCTTCTTTCCTAAAAGCGTGATCCGGTGTGCAACTAAATCTCTCCTAGGCCTACACTTGGCCTTTGAAAGACATGCTCTCAAAATGGTGCAGACTTCTGCAGGGGCCTTTTCTGTTTCTGGGAGGGTTTACCTCATTTGTCTCAATTGCCAGCAAATAGAGACTACATCTTATTAAGCCAGGAGAGTGGTGACAGTCTTTAAATGATCAACTTTTAAACCAGTCTAAATGAAAAGGATAAAATGGCTTTATGGAGATAGGCCATCCATCTGCAGATGTCCCAGGCTGGGTTAAATTAGGCAGTTTCACCACACCCCTTCATTTAAGATAGCTCTGAGAGATAGCTGAGCCTGTATTTAAACCCAAAACAAAAGCAAACACCAAGCTGCTCTAAATTCTGGGCAGAGGAGATTGGCCAAGGGTGGAGTTGCTACACATTTTTTTGGAAGGTGAGACTCCCTTCCCATGCCCTGGGCTGGTGATCATCACCCCGGGGCAGTGACCTGCGGCTTGGCAGGGGGAATGAGCAGCCAGGGGCAGGGGCAGCAGGGAGTTTCTAAGCCTGCCTTGGTATGAAAGGGAACGTGCAGGGTACTGCACCCTGAGCATCATGTTGAGCGTGGGGTGGGTGAGGGGAAGGAGCGGTGAGACAACACACATTAGCAGACCTGTTGGACTAGGATCAGAAAATATAACCTCCTGTATAGCTCCGCTGGTCAGAGCAAGAAAAATCTCCTGCGTCCTAACCCAGGCAAATCTGGGTGTGCACACAGCAACTCCAACTGCAGAGACTTTTTGTCAGCTTATTTCCAAGGAGATCACAGCCAACAGCTGCACCGCAGACACCACTTTTGGAGACCTCAGTGCCACCATGCCAGCCTGGCTCGATGCCGGGTGCTCGAGGGCAGACCAGGAATATTCAGCACTTGGGACCTGGAAAAGAAGCCTGATACATCCTGAACCCTGGCTGTGTCCTATGAAAAGCCAAGTACGCTCTTGTAAGTAAACGTGATTGACTTGCCTTTATCATACTTTGCACCTCCTACCTACAATAACCTGCAAAATGCTCAAGTCTCGTAGCTATTTGGATCAAAAAAAATTGTTTGGAAGGACACGTTTGAGTTATAGCACTGATTATGCTCCCAACTATTTATACTAAGGAACTCTTACACATATAGTGTAAGTATTTTGAGTATACAATGTTTAATTATTTGACGATTTCTGTTTTGTGGTATTTAGAGTCTGTCTCTTGACAGTATTACCACTGCAACTTTCTGCTCTTTGGTCAATGGAAAGATGAAGCATCATTACGGCTTCTTGCCAACGTGCAGTATGATGTGGTTAATTAAAGAAAAATAAAATTCACGTGTGATGCTAAAGATCACCTCTGTGACTCTGAGTGCACACTGGCATTAAATCAGTTGTGTAACGATGGGATAATTTTGTTAGCCCTTTCAAGCTGAGGCTTATACAGTCCATTGCAAGAAGGAAATGTCATCTTGTGATTTAGCTGAAGGTGATGTCAGACTGTATGGTCTATAATTTAGGCCAGATTTCCAATAATACTTTGATGTATCTAACATATGGACTTGAACGGTCAGCCTTTGACTTCTGAGCACTCTCTAGCACAGGCTGCAAAAATAGCCAGAGATGCCATGGGAGCGGCTCACAGCCTTGCTGCCCCGTGCATCTCCTCTAGTTGTCAAAACAACTGTTGGGGCAGCATACACTATATTTGCACGGGTAACAGCTGTGCACACACAGCAGCCTCACCCTGAACAGACCTGAGCGACGGAGAATAGGAAGCGTGAGAGCAGGTGTGTGCCCTGCTCACACACACCACTCCAAGGGAAAACCATCAGGAAAGCTGGCTTTTGAACAAGCAAAGGCAGTAGGGTAGAGTTACCCCTGGTAAACACACACCTGCAGAGAGACAGGCTGCTATATCTAAAGCATCAGATGTTTAATGCAAAGTGTTGCAGGAAACAAAAAAATATTTGCATCACTTAAGCATGGTAAATTTAAAGTCCTCTTTGAATAAAAAAAGACAATAAAACTTGCAATTTCACATTCAACTTTCCCTGGTTGTGCATAATATTAGCACATAACAGAGGCATAAATTATTTTTGAAAGGAATAAAGATACACAAACCATGCACCAGCCACAAGATCTCCAGGGACAACATTTCACTTTCCCTCTGTCTCCATGACCTCTGCTGGGAAGCCCATTTCACCAGTGTCCTGAATGCTACTGGCCCATGCTGTGAGCCAGGGAAAGTCCATACTGCAGCCCATTGGTGCCTTGCTGGGTGGAGAGCCCAGCTCCCAGCAGGGTTAACCACCTCAGACCTCAGCTCCCATCTCCCTGCCCTGACAGCCTTGCACACCCCAGCTCTCCAGCCTCTCGTGTTGTGAAATTATGGAATCACAGAACGGTTTGGGTGGGAAGGGACCCTTAAGGATCGTCTAGTTCCAGGCCCCCTGCCACGGGCAGGGACACCTCTCACTAGAGCAGGGTGCCCAAAGCCCCATCCAACCTGGCCTTGGACACCTCCAGGGATGGGGCATCCACAGCTTCTCTGGGCAACCTGTTCCAGTGCCTCACCACCCTCATAGTGAAGAATTTCTTCCCAATATCTAATCTAAATCTGCCCTCTTTCAGTTTAAAACCATTACCCCTTCTCCTGTCATGACATCCCCTGATAGAGTCCCTTTCCAGCTTTCCTGTAGGCCCGCTTTAAGTACTTGAAGGGCTGCTATAAGGTCTCCCTCGTTCCAGAGTGAGAGCAAAACTCTGTGGAAAGCAGATGCTTGCACAAGATCTGGGGAGGAGAAAAGATGAAAACCCACAGAGGGGCAATCCAGGCCACCACTGGACACAGCATCGGGGCAAAAATCACAGAAAATGGGAGCATTTCCAGAAAGGGCACCAGCCGCATCATTCATCCCTGACACAGTTATGCAGCTGTTACTTAAGCCAGTCCTTGTCATGCCATAGTTTCCTGATAGTATCAGGAACTACACACACATTTGTCAAAACAGGATGACATCTAAAGATAGCATTGAACCTAAGGGGAAGGAATTTAAAAGAAAACAAGTCACCGTGGTTACAGGGTAGGGTAAGAAAAGTGTTCCCTGTGTGTGGAAACCTGACTTCGGTGACCTTTGCCGATTCAGACTCCTGAAAAAGCACTGATCTGCGCCCAGCCAGCAAAAGGAAAACGAAGGAATCTCAGCAACAAGTGAAGATATTTTAATGGTCAAGGTTGTACAACACAGCTGCTCTGGGTCCAACACTGCTGCGGAGGCCAGGGGTTCAGCCCAGCAGGCTGGGGACTGTTAGTCACAGCTTACGCAGCACCAGCAGCACAGGCGAACACGCCGAAACCTCCACCCCAAGGACGGGCACCTCTACCAGCCCTCCAGGCACCCCAGCCAACCTCTGCCGCAGCTCAGAGCTGCATTTCAGCAGCATCTCGAAGCCAGCCTTAGCGTGCCTTGTGCCAAGCCAAATGCCACACAGTGCAAAGCTTGGATAAATCAGCTCTGGCTGCTCACGTTTGTTTAGAAACGCTGCTGGGCTAACCTAGCACAAGCATGCCCGGTGCTGGTTGAGGCATCGCTTGCTGCTCACTCACCCCCTGTGCAGGGCAAGAGGGTAAAGTGGCAGGAACGTTTCACGCCTTTCACAGCCGCTCCATCTCCTCCTGCTGCCACGAGAATTGCAACGCTTCTCTGGCTTGTGGTCTCTCTGGCACTTCAGTGGTCCCGGGTCTGACCCAGAGAAGGGTTTCTGCTGCACCGCTGTCTGAGAAGATACCTTACATCTCTCCACAACGCTCCGACATCGCAGGTACCACTAGGTGAACACCTCACACATAAGGCTTCTGGCACAGATGCAAGCTGGCTGTGTTACCAAAGTAAAAACGCGATAGAAACATTTGTCCACCCAGGTGAATCCAAAGCAAGGCCTTGATCTTTCTTGAACATTAGGAAACACTGTTTACTGTGAGGATGGCTGAGCACTGGCCCATGTTGCCCTCCTTGGAGATCTTCAAAAGTTGCCTGGACATGGTCCTGGATGGTCAACCTGCTCTGGGTGTCCCTCCTTGAGCTGGGGGTTGGTCCAGATGGCCTCGAGGCCCCTTCCTACCTCAGCCATTCTGTGATTCCGCCTTCTCTTCCCTACCTCCTACATCCCTGTATTTCAAACCTCACAAGCACTCAGGTACCTTGGTATCCACCGTTCGCTTCTGTGTGATGACACGAGACACAAAACAGAAGGATGTTTATGTGGGAACTACTGGTACAATATGTCCCTAAACTCTCCTGAGCTGTGTGGCCAAGAAAGTCCTGCTTTGGTAGCTTTGAAGAGAAAGTCCCTGCAAATGCTCTAGCTCATGAATTTTTCATTTAGTGCTTTTGGGTGGTGTGGCATTCTCTCCCAAGGCAGCCTGTGGCAGGCTGTGGCCGCATGGGGCTTCCTACACTGTTTGCAATACTCCGGAGGGACAAATTTATATAAAAGCATCACTTCCACACTGAGCTCAAAATAGTGTCATGTAGCTGAACTGTGATGAACTGATGAAAGTTTGTTCTGATGATGTAATCCTGACCATGTTAGGTAACACTGAAAGGTGGCATTGCCATGGAAACACAGATTTTGCAATCCTCCCTTTTCTAGCTTACTCACGCACTTTAACTTAAACACAGCTGTATCGTCCCTTTTATTTTCAGTAAAGTCCATCTTAAACACAGATGTACCATCCCTTTTATTTTCAGTAAAGCCTATCTTTGTGTTTCTAGTTGGTCTCTATCCTCTTACTACTAAGGAACCGTATATCATGCAAGTTATAGTTTTACTGCACACAGGTAGCAGACAAAAGCAACAGGCTCAATATACAGCAGCAGTGATAAAACTACTATATGGAAGAGAGAGTTTACACTTGCACCTTGCTCTCCAGACAGTAGTGGTTTCTCTGTGTGTGAGGAATGACACTAAAGGTCCTTTAGCCCTTTAAAACGTACCTCTGTTAACCCCAGCCAGTGCTGGGACTGCTCTGATGTCCCACATCCTTCTCCAAAATGCTAAATCACCACTTCAGCTATGTAGACATTAACCATTTTTTTTTAAATCAACTTCAGCTTCAATTTCAAAAACCCCTTCAGCTTTCACTTCCCACTTTTCTGACATCATCCTTTCAGTATCTCTCCAGCCATCACAGAGTCCAGCCAGAGGAAGACCTAACAAATGCAGAAACAGGCAATGAACTTTCCCGGAATTTCTTGATCTGTTGCAAATAAGTCAGCCAGTAAAATGCAATGGAAAAGGACCAACATTTTGCTATGTTTTTAATTTGCTACACACCTTCAAGACATGAGTTAAAACTACAAATGGTTATACTGTGTATAATAGAAGCAAATGGATGACTGAGGCTACAAAGAGTTTTTATTGTTTACATGTGGCCACTGTGTAACGTAAAGCACCCTACCTTTTATTTCCCCAAACCAGTTATATCAATACATCAGAAGGCAGGGAGTATTTTGCAGTTGGTGTTCATTTTTTCTGAACTATGTTGCAATACAGTTTTTAGCAGGGAAATTTATCAGAAGTATTTACAGTTGGTTGAAAGTTCAAAGGGGCAAGATAGGAATTCAGATTAACTGGAAATCTAAACAAATGTAAAGGAAAATAAGGATCAGATTCCAAAAACATTCTAGCCTACATTGCAAGTGTAACAAATGTTCTTTATTTGTGTTGGTTGTTAAAGAAGTGTAAATTCCATGATAAATTGATGTCGCTCCTGGGATGAATAAAATCAATAATGTAATAACATGGAGTTAATACCAAGCTGACATTGATTGAGAATGAGTGCACTGAATTTGAGGTCTCCTTCCATGCACAAGGAGATACTAGTAAATCAGAGCCAGATTGCCAATTAAACCTTGTTATTTCAGGGCAGAGTAGAATAAAATAATGCGTGATGAAGAGAGTATGCTGACAGTAAAGCTACTCAGGTGGAAGCTGAGTATTCAGGGAGCCTGTGATTCCTGAACGGCAGCATTTGAAGAAGTCAATAATGCTCTCAGAAGGCTTGCAGAACCCATTTATGATATCTTTTCCCATAGTTACTTGTATACAGACAAAGGTAGTGGGGCTAGGTGAGAAGCTAAAGAACTTTACTCCAAAGAATGGGGCCCCAGTTCACAAATTAGTCTTTGCAATTTGTCTCTGATTTAGACATATATTATAGCATTCCCTTAGCGTACAGTGAAACTGGTTGATTAATGGGTCTATTCCAGCTTCTACTAGACCTGTTCCCTGGGTATGTTCAATGTTGTTGCTTCTTATACTTTTAGTCCTGTCAGGGGTGCAGAGCCAACACAGAGTGAGCTCTAATCCTCTCTAGGTACCCTGCTGAGAGCAGCTGAAGGCTAACGGGAAGAATTTTTGGTTGCTGGTACAGTAATTTACACTTCAAATCCCAAGTAAGGTTTAGATAACTGGGAGTTATGAGGAATCGAAAACAAAACCCAAATTGAGTGTGTGCAATAGAATGAACAAATGAAGCCTGGTTTCTTATGTCAGTGTCCCTCTTTCCCCTTCCCCACTGGGATCCTGTGGTATCTGGCAAGACTTCTTTTTCAGTAGAGGTAATATTTAAACTATTCACTCTCCTCTATGCAGCTCCCAGTTTTCTGAAAACTTTATGTAACTTTGATATCACTGAAACCTCTACTTCTGTGATACTCAGCTGAAGCTGAGCATCAGGGTCAGAAGTCACTGGGAGGGACGAAGAGGCAGATACACATGCATGGGGCATGAACTCTAAGCCAGATTTAAAAAATGTTCCCTTTATGATGATAAGTGGAGCAGATTTGTTTTGAAGCAGGGAAGGGAGAATGACTGTGGCTGCTCAGGGTGCTGCGGTGTCTCTGCAATCACCTTTTGGAGCAGACATGGGGAGGCTGCTGGAGCACTGTGAAGATGGGAGTGACTTGCCCACAGGTATGCAGAAAGCCATCACCGAGCCAAACCTTGGGTTTCTCACTTCTAGCCCTCTGCCTCAAGAAAACGCAAACAAAACTCTCTTTTCCTACAGCTGTAAGACTTGCACATCAGCTGGATGACTTCTCCGATAAAATATTTTGACATCTGTTCAGAGAGATCACAACTTCGCCTTCTAAAGAAAATCTCTCCCAGGCAAAGACCCACACGCTACCTGCCTCTGTGAGCGATTCCTTTGTGCCCAGGGTTTGTGGCAGCCCCGGACTTTCTGTGATGGCTGCGTTGTGATCTGCACTGCATGGACTGCTGGTGATGAACAATTATTTGACCAATTACCAAACTTGTCAGACTGACTTCTACGCATGTACACCCCCAGATGAATTGGACCAGAGGTTTTCACAGGATGACCATCTGACCTTGCTTCCAGCTGATCCCCTGCAAGTTTGGTCACCAGCTTCAGCATCAATGGGATGTGAACCCTACATGCTCCTCAGGGTTTCATGTCAGATACCACTGTCTTCTAATTGCAATTCGCTGCTGTGTATAACTATAGAGGCTGATAAGTAATGAGGGAGAGAAGATGTCAGACATGAATGCTCTTGAAATAAGCTGTTCCAACGATATCATGTTGGGATCAAGAGAAGCACATTATCCTCAAGTTTGTGTGAATGAACTGGGGTTGTTTGGCTGCTCTGTAATTCATTCAGCTTTCTTTTCTTCAGAGTAAAACACCAAACTCATTCATTATAGTTGGCCTCAGGGCTCTTGGGAGCCACCCTGAAAGCTCTCCATCATCAGCATGGACAGCTAATCTGGACAAATAATTTCAAACAGTTTAAGAAACAGTTTGACCCCCCAAGGAAAATAACTGAAGGTCAAAGGGACATCTTGGTGTGTATCTGTGGAGAATATAAATTGAGTTGTTTATTCCTTCTCTCTGGAGCCTGGGCAAGGTTCAAATTCAGTTTATAAGCTTATCACCAAAATTCATTTTATACAGTACCTTAAACATAAACTCCCACTCAGTCCGATCAAAGCTTTTCCAGCATGAAGCAGCTGAGCTACAATCGGTTCCCTTGTTCGGTTAGCCAAGTCGATGCTCTTAATCAGTATAAAAACATTAGAAGTCAAATGGTGTTTTTTAATAAAATGGGTTTGATCAGCTTCCAAGGAGGTGGCAGAGGTTTATGGAAAGAAACATTCCTGCCAGTTCCTACAAAATGTGTGCGAGCCCTGTGAAGTGCCAGGCTGCGAGAGGACCCTGCGGCTCGCTGATGACTGGCCTGATTATCCTAGGCGGAGGGCACACCCCTAACCCCTTGCTCTAATCCACCTCCAGCCTGAACTCTTCGAGTTCCCTACTCCTGAAAACTCATTTATCTCAGCTCCTTCCACTGGAAAACAATCAAGCCCCTGGGCTTTGCCATAGATCAAAGTATGATTGCTCCAGCTGTCTCGGTTTCAAAATCTATTGCTTCTTTAGATGCTGCTGCTGCTTATTCAGTCAAAGCAACTCTATGCTGAAAGGAAAGTCCATAGCAGCTGCGGATTGGAGACAGGGCAATGTATAGGAAGTGATGCACGCAGGACAGCATCCTTCTCTCTTCCTGGACATTCGCTCAGTTGCTTAAGAGAGAGCCAAGGCACCCAAGAGCACTGCAGGGACACGGCTGTCCCCAACAGCCGTTTGTTGGTAGCACTGCTACAACTCTTTTCCCAGCACTGGACCATAGATGACAGCCTCTGCTTAGTGGTCACGCCACATACACCCAGACCTGCCCCACAGATCAGCACATCAGGCTGGAAGCTCATGTCCTCTTTTGAACTTGGGGACATAAAGTTGATTCTTTCTGTGAGTGAGAGGAGCTCCTTGAAGCCCACAGCTCTGTCAAGGACAGACGGGGAGAAGAGCCACGTCCTGGGTTGTTTGGGCCAGACTACTGATCATCCTGAGCACACACGGAGTTCAGTTCTATCAGGGCCTGAGGCTTCGGTGTGATTTGGGGTCATCACACAGCTGGATCTCTCTGCATTACAAAATGGAAGAATCAGGACAACACTGTCCTGTAATCAGGTCCCTGATGGCCTCCCAACCTTTCTGAATTTTCTGTGCTACAAATTATGTTATTCCAAAAAATTTCAAGCACTGACTGCTGGAAACCATTCTACTACCCTAAGAATAGCTCAGATGTCTGTCTCTAAGTGGCTAAAATAAAGATCATCACGAAACATTCATAGCACAGAGAGTAAGAACCAGTGGGGAAAACAAGGCCGTAATGAAATAAAATGATTCTTTGGATTAGCTCTGGACTTCAAACATTTAGGGCCAGACAATTAATGTGAATTAAATTCCAATCCATGCAATTAAGTTACAGTAAGAGGGCAGCAGGGCCATTTTAGATTCATGTGCTGGGAAAAAGAAAAAGAAATAACTAATGAAGATGCACTTCTGCATTCGTCCTTTCTCCAAAAGGCTGTCAGCAGAAGTCAGCAATAAAACCAATGTAACTGAGATTGTTTGAGCAAGATAGCTTGCTGACATGACCTATTCACACATAAAAGTCATCGGCAAACATTTCAGCTTGGAAAACCACTCAAATTTGTCAGGAGGAGCCTTTTTCCCCCTTGGAACTGTTCTTGAAGCATCCCTTGCAGGCATCAGCCTTGTTGGACACATCACTGTCGCAGGGAGTTTAATCACTAGTGTCATAATATTTCCTTAGGACAATTTGGGCAGATTCTTCTCTCGCTGAGGAGCCATTGGGAGGCAGAACGGAAGCGTGGGTCAGTGCACACATGGGTCAGTGGAGGGAGCAGACTGATAAGAAGGAACCTCCAACCAGGAGGATGAAGTGGGGAGGAAGGAGGCATTTAACAGAAGATTTTCATTTCCATTTACTTATATTGTATAATGCAGATGGTTTATGTATCTGTAAAGATGTATTCATTTTAAAGAAATCATAATAAAAGACAGAAGTAGCTAAGCCATCCTACCAGTTTGCTATGCATCCTACCAATTCAGGCAAGTAGAACAAGCCCCGCAAAGCCACTACACTGAGCGCTACCCCACTCACAAAATAAGACCAGGAAGAAGAGAGCAGCTGAAATTGTCAGATATTCCACACTTCTGAAAATAAGAGCAGTTCCTTACGTTCCTAAAGACAGACTTGTGATCAAATTTTTACACCCACTTGTCAAAACCTTACTCTATTGGTGTAGCAATATCCTGTGAGAAATCTGTACTTTCAGAAACTACATGGATCATCTCAATTTTCAAAATCACCTCTATGTTCTACTTCTGTCTTTATGTCACTACCACTTTCATAAATAGAGCATAGTCCTTTTGTTTTTGTTTTTGTTTTTTTTTCCAAATCTTCAGCAGAGAAAGTGAAATTGAGTAGATGCACATGGAAGTAGCCAAATTTCAAGAACCTCTCCCTAGGATGCTGGCTGGCTGCTGGGAATCGATCTCTCTTCAACCATGTCACCACAACATCTGTAAGTCTACAGAAGTCTACAGAAGTCTACACACAATGTACAGTGTCTAAGTGCTGCAGCTAGTGCTTTCGTATACAAAGTATTAAGTCTAAAGGTAAGTGAATTACTAGATAAAGAAACAGAAATTAAGCACCATTATCTCTCATTTCTGCCTTGTTAGCTGCCCATCAAGTTTATGCTCCTTTTGCGTCCTCCTCTCACCACCACACAGTGACGGGCAACTCAGATTTTCCCCCTGCAATCCTGACCCACCCACATCACTGACCTCACAGCCTTGACCAGGTGTGACCTCCCACCTTGGCACCCACACAGCCCATTTCCATCTTGGTGCTTCCACCCAGCTTCTTCCTGTTTGCTAACAGAAGTATTCTTGTGTTCAATTATAACTGCCATACTGCTGAATCACAGGACAGGAGTTGAGTCAGGAGATTTCTAGGAATAGTTCATCTTTCCTGTGCTGCTGAACAGCCTCTCTCTGAAATGCTTGTGAACTAGGGATCCAAAGAACCCATTTGTTATTACATTCACCAAGCAAGATGCATCCTGATTCTGGGTAATGAGATCTCATCATTCACATTCCTGAAAATAAAAAAATAAATGCCTTGTTCACTCAGTTCTTTGTAATATACTCAGTTTTGTATGTGTGTGTAAAATACTGCTCACCTGCATTTTTCACCTGTATTGTACAGTGACAGAAAACATTTATACAGAGGAGTTGTTGCACTGTCATTGAAGAAGGCAGCTGACAACTTGGTTCAGTTCATGCAAAGCCTTGCAAAGACTTAGAGATGATCAATTTTGACGCAGTGTTAACTCTTAGTCACGATATTAATTGCGCTCTGTGTGAGATAATGACAGGTTTGATCCTGCACATTTGAGAACAATGAGGGGTTTGTCATCAATTTCTGAAGGAACAGGATGGAGGTTTCATTCCTTCTTCATTTTTGTTTTGTCCATGTAAGAGAAATCATGTAGCAGCTGGAGTAGTTCAGCGTAAAGCCCTCATTCTTCCCAGCTCATGCTGGTCACTAGTTGGTGTAATAGTTAACTAGTGACCTCGTTATGAGTAGGACAGTGAGAAATGTCCACAGCGAATGACTTCATCTCTGTTTTACTATAGCATTTCTTACACCTCCCCTAGCAGCCAGTGCTCGCTGTTGGCTGAAGCAGGATACCAGACTTCATCTGTCTAGACCAGCACAGTAGCCCCTGCCTTCCTATAAATAAGAGTGGGTGCACTTCTTTCTCTGCCTGCCAGACTGGATGCAACGTCTCTGAGAATAATGACCAGACTGGTCCCTTCTTGCAGCCTCTGCAAAAGTAAGCCCGTGCTTCACCCATGCTGGTCAAGCATTGGAACGGGCTGCCCAGGGAAGTGGTAGAGTCCCCATCCCTGGAGGTATTTAAGAGACGTGTGGACGTTGGCACTGAAGGACGTGGTTTAGTGATAGGACTTGGTAGGTTAGGTTGATGGTTGAACTTGATGATCTTGAAGGTCTTTTCCAACCCAGATGATTCTGTGATTCACGCACTTTCAGTGCAGTGCCCCAGCCTGTCTTCAGCTGCATGACCCTACGCAGTCTTGGGCTGCCCAAGCAAGTGAAAAAGCAAAGCAGCGGAAAGGCACAAAGGAGACAGGGAGGTGTAGGGGTTATCTCACCCACCATAAGACCGGCTGCAGGGTTAGTGCCTACCCAAGCTTCATCGTCTGCAGGTCTGAGTGCCATGTTCCTCCCACCCAGCACGGAGAGTGAGCTGCCTAATGCTTCACAGCCAAAGAAACTTTGGGCACCAGCATTTAAAGATGGACAGAGCGACTTCTCAGTGCCGGCTGGGGAATTTGAACATAGCCATACTCAGGCAAGCACAAATAATTAAACAAGGGGCGAGGGTCACAAGACCTCTGGTAAAAGAAGATCGTTGTAGTCTGAGAAGATAAGGCTCAGATCCTAAGAAGAGGATCAGGTTGTGTTAATGTAGTTACGTGAATAGTGTGAAACGTGATTCAGACATTCCCATGAGCCTGATCCACACAACCACACACTGGATAAAGCTGGCAGATTTCTGTGCAGCTCTGTTGTGCTTTAGGGAATTGTCCCACACCCGATGCTGTGCTGGAGAGGAAGACGTGACTTCCCCCCAAGGGGAAGCATAGCTTGTCATGCAACAGCACCCACATGTTCCCAACCAAAGGCTGCATCAGCCACTTTGCCAGGAATGGGAGAACCACACCCCATCTACAGAAAACGAGGGGATTGCAACAAACATCCCTTAAAAAACGTGCAGCTCATAATGGCTGCAGGCCACAGCAGGCCATTTTCTATCCTTCAATTAGTGATCTTCCACATGACTCACCAGTGAGCACTGCAGCAAGAGACCTGCAATCTGCAAGGGCCATATCTAAGTATTCATTGACAGGACTGGTAGCACCACTTTTTTGAAGATTGCCCAACTTCTCTTTATAAGAGCCCATTTTCAGCTTGCTTACAGCTCTGCCAACCCTTTATCAGTTCCAGCTCACATGTTTCAAGCTTCATGCTCACCTACAGCTCATTACTTGTTTGTTGGGTTTGGGGGGTTGGTTTGGTTGAGTTTGGGGAAGATATCTTACTTTCTGTTTAGCCAGTTCAGCTGTTTCCAAGATTGAGCTTTGTCAAAAAAAAAATAATAATAATAATAAAATCAGTTGGCTTTCTTCCTACAATTGCTCCCTGTGGCAGAGAACTGATATTTATCACATGGATAGTCCTCAGGTTGACCATGAAAGTCCATGCCACATGGACTGGTGGTAATCAGATCGCAAACAAGCAACTGTTTCAGGCCACTGTAGGTGAGTAGGTGAAGCTGGTCCTTCCTTACAGCAGCTTCTCCTGGCTGCACCAACAGCATGGAAGCACTGTCATCTGCTTGCAACTCTGACAGTCCAGCAGCGACGTTGTCCCAAAAGAGCCTAATGACAGAAGGCTGAGGAATCTGAGATGAGCACTGGAGCAGAAGAGCAAGGCTTTGGTGACTTGGGGCTTCATGCAGAAGCTGGGAACACGAGTATCTGCAACTCAGAGAGCGCGCCCTGAAGGCATGACAGGGACCAGTCAGCCTCAGCCTTTCTACAATGATCCCTATTACCATGTTGCACCTGCTTGCTGCCTGTTCCTGCGGCCCTACAAACAACATCATCATGCACAGGCCTTGGCCATCTCAGGAAATGAGCACTAAACTGAAGAAGGCACACGCATCAGGCCTGGGGAAGCAGGCTTGCAGGCAACCTACTGTGGTCACTGAGTGATCCACTCCTTCCCTGCAAGGGTGAAGTCTACTTGGATCAAGAACAAGAGAATGAACCTGTGAGCCTCTCGTTGCTATCTGCCTCTGTCATCAGCTTTCTTTTAGTTCAGAGAAAAGAGCACTGCCAGGTCGTACAAACTAATTTAGAAGAGGCTCTAACTAATTTCGGGAGGTTAATACGTTCCATATGCTCTGGGCAGATACGTGAGAATGATAGGCTTGAGGCTGCTTCTCGGACCTGGGAGATTGTTGCGCCAGAAAGCCACCATCAATCAATCAATTAGCATTGATTAATTAGAGGGGAGATGAAGGACAGTAAAGATACTGTAATCCTGTTTTCTGAACAATGGATCTGAGCACGTGTAAGGTCCAAGCATTCCTGAGCCACCAGCCCTACAACAGGATGTGTTTGGAGCAGGGTCAGAGACTGCATGCGGTGGGAATAGCGTCCGAGGGGAAGAGGAGGTGTATTTTGGAGGAGGAAGAAAGGATGAGGCTTTCTGCAGTGAGACTTGGCGTCTATAAAGAGGGAACAGTAATAAAAGGGGATGGGTGGTAGAAGAGGGGAAAGGAGCTAGAGGGCTAAAGCTAGAGAAGGGGAGGGAGTAAAGCAAGGGAGAGATACTTGGATGGGGGGCAAGGTTAAGCAGAGGGAGGACCAGTGAGAGCCTTCCCAGTTCTCACTTTCCCTCGTCACTGACTGGAACTAGAGATGGTAGGACTAGCTTTTCCTACCTCCCAGCCCCAGTCCCACCTGCACCGTGGCATACTGGAGGGCTCCTGCCACAGCCAGGCTGCAATGGGGAGAAAGCAGATACCAGTTCATGGGTCCCCTGTTGGGGTACATGCTGGTCCCCACACCTGCGTAAGGGCGTGATGGGATTAGGCTGGACAGGTATTTGCAGCACCAGAGGGCACCAGATAGCAAGGAGCAGGTGTTAACTGGGTCCTTGGGGCTACAGAGCTAAGGGGGTAGGATGATCTGGAAAAGCAGACAGGAAGGGCTATGTGTCACGGGGGTCAGAGTGGCAACCTCAAGAAGCATACCTATTTTTTTCATTTGCTCTTTATAACCAGCTTGGAATAAATCTCAAGATACATGGCTCCTGGGATTTCTCTCTCTGCCCTGTCAAATCAAGGAAATGAGGGTACAATGTAAATTTAACTCTACCTCCTCTGAACTGGGCATGCCTAAAACGCACATACCCCAAACGTGGCTTTGCAGAAGGTGTAAAATGCTTCGAAGAAAAGGAAACCACCAGATCTACTTCTCTTTGCAAATGTGGTGAAACTTGTGCTGCTGATCTGTATGGTCAGGACATATTTACAGCCCTAGAAGCAATCAGACACCTGGGAAAATCTTTCAGCCCTTGCACTGCCTCTTGTAGCCCCCTCAGCCCTGTACAAAAGATACCACCTGTACTCCAGGGATGTCTGTCACTGAAGCCATTGGCCTCGGTCATTTTCCTGCCCTCTGTTAACAACCTCGGTGGCCAGAAGGCCCAGAGGCACTCCTGGTGACACACATCTCTGCACTGATACCATCACTTCAGCTCTGGAAAAATCAGGCTTCCTTTTTCCCTCTGTGTCCTTGTGCTTCTGAAATTAGATTTCCTTAGATGTAGGGCAATTAATATGAGTCCTCTCCTCGAAAAAGGCACTTTAGTCAGGCCGCGGACCTAACTCTTCAGTAGCATAACAGAGACAAGCATTATATCTTTCATCCACAGCCTGCTCAAAACTGAGTCTCAGGACTCTAATGGACTCTTGAAGAGAAGCAGCTGTGGCCAAAGCAGGCTCCCAGCCTGTAAAACTGTCAGGGGAAAAGAAAATACCCTACCTGGTGTGATGATTTATGGATGTGTTCAGAGCAAGACTTTCAACTGTTCCCCAACTACACAGCTGTCTTCCCTGTCTCCTCTACAAACCCTCCTCTAAATCCCCCTTTTAGCCTCTCTCCCACTAAGCTTTTTATTCAAGACACTTCATTTTTAGCCTGGGGTTTTGTCACAGTAACTGCTCAGAGCAAGAGAGGCCTCCTTTGCGAAGGTCACCTCAATGTCTTTCAGCCAAATTATCTGCTGTAGCTCTGACAGCTTCTCATTTAAAGTCACTTTCTTATTGCTGTGCTTGAGTTTCACAGCAAGCTGGGCCACCAAGAGTGAGAGGATGTGGTTTACCAATCACATCAGAGATTAGAAACACCTTGTTTTGGAATGAAAACTAAGAAAAACATGAGGATGCTGCTGAATAGTAATAAGTATTCAGAAAACCTTGATGTGTCATCTTAATCTTCTTCCTATTCATGAACACACTTGAAACCTCTCGCAAGGTTATGATAAGGAGTCACTCATCAGTGTTACAAGAAGACAAAGCATTCTGTTTTTTTGGAGCAGCAAGTTACAACACGCAAGTGAACGCTGTGTGCAGAACACTTTTCACCTCCATGTTCCCATCCAGAACTGTATTTACCCTTGATAAATGATGAACTATGTCCTACAGCTGTGCTACATATTTCAGCCTAACAAGGGCAGGAGTAAGGTCATAGCGATTCTAGAGCGCTGTCTATCGAGACAAAGGGACTTACACTGGATCATGTGCTCTGTGTTTCATGCAGCCCGGCCTTAGGCTGTTTCCCCAGTCCCTTGTTTTCCTGGGGACATAGCAACAGTTTATGTACACTGCTCTGAAGTTAGACTTGGCCAGCTCAGGCGTTTCTCCCTTATTCTACCAAACACTATCTTGTTCCTTTAAACCCTGCTTAACCTTACTTTGGTTCCTGTTTCCGTGCAGGGCCCATACACCAACAGAGAAGTGAAAGCAGCTATTTCTGTTTCTTTCCACTGCTCTGAGCAGTGTCTGAATGCCTGAAAATGAGTAAGGGCCAGAGACACATCCGAGAGGCTGAGTGGACCTCCAGTTCCACTCAGTTCCAGCTCAAAACAAAAGTGATCCTTGCACTAACCCCCCTGCAAAATTTCAAGCCCTTTTCTACTGATGGGAGTTTGCTCTGCTGTCAGCAATGCACGGTCAGGCTCCAAAGGAGCTGAACGTTCAGGTGGGGACTCACCTCACTGAACAGGAGCTGTCTAGTAAGTTCAGATCATCATCTAGGCCTCCTCAGCACACAACACAGGGAGACAGAAGAGTTCTTCACACCCATTTTACACCCATTTGGGGCTGGAACAAATTGTTCCTGGAAGGTGCCTCTTTGTCTCCACAGGGAGTGGAGGCCAGCTTAGGCTAGACGGTGAACTATCAGATGGCTGGGGTTAGGTGAAAGGAATCTAAACCATCTTGAACAGCTATGTTTATCTGGGTCTTCTGTCAGTCTGTGCATTTGTATCTAGGATCTCCTGGTGCTGTTACTTCCAAGGCATCCAGAGGGGTGTTAGGTGGTGCCTCCAGTGACCTCATGTCTCTGTTGCTTTCTGGCTGGTTTTGTTCTCTGGAAGTTGCTTACCTTCAACCTGGAGCATAATTCTAGAAATCCAAAGATATTGGAGAAAAAAGAGAAGAGGTTGCATCTCCCCTGCTCTTAATGGTGTCTGAAGAATTAAGGCCCCAAAATGCCTTAAACGAGTAGTTCTGTGAGCAGTGTATCTTGTGAATCCTGATTTCCTATGGATTTGTGTTTACGGCTAAATTCTCTGATGCCTAATAATGTATAAATGTCAATTACAGCTTCTCCCTCACTTGGGGAGCTCATAATGATCCACTCCCATGGAAACTGTCTGTGGTCAACCATGAGTTCTGCTTGGGCCTTTCCGCCAGCAGAGGCATATGCAGGGTACGTCTCTTCTAGAGAACCAGATATTTGCCTGATCGGAATTGGCCTACAAGTTCAAAGATCTGGGTGGAATGGCAGAAATATCTAGTTACACTTCTAGCAAATGCAGCAGGCCTCTTAAAAAAAAAAAAAAAAAAAAAAAGGACCCATTTGCCCATTTATACTGTGAAAAAGGAAACTAAGAATGCAAATACTTGTTCCTCTGCACAACTTCCAACGAAAAGTTTTCTTCACCTCTGCCTTTTTTCCCCGTTATATCAGACCTTCGAAGGCATGGGCTTGGCATGTGGTAGCAAGAGAGCAGTTGGTTTTTTATTTAGATATAGAGCATCTTAAAGTATGCTAGTAACTGCTGAGTTGGGTGGAGAAGGCTTCCTGATGGAAAATTGTGCCTCCCCTTCCAAAGGAAAAAAAAAAAAGAGGTACTTGTTGGAAAGATAAAGGGCAATTCAGTCCTTTGAATGCTCATATCGTAAAACTGAAATAATTACCGTGAGGCAACCAGTTCCTACACCCTCTGCAACCTGGATGACATCCTTCTGTGTCATCAAAATAAAAGTTACTTGCACAAAGCATGTTACTTACTACCTTATCTCAGTCACCTGAGCTCACACATACAAAAGGAGAAGACCAAAGTCTTCTAAATCATGTCTCTCTGCAAAGAAATAAATTACAAAGGTTTTAACTCCATTTCTTTCTCCAAAGCTTTTGGCACTAAGACAGGCATGTGATTTTATCCCTAAACAGGGTGTTCCTTAGGCTCTTTGCCAATTTAATTGGCTTATTCATATCCTTCCCTTCCAGATTACCTCAGGGTGATTTACATGTTGGAGGCCTATAAACACTGATGATTCAGTGCATGAAAACCAAAAACATTGTTCAGTGCCTGACAGGGTCCTCACCGGCTTTTGCCCCCAGATTAATTGCTCTTATTGGAACAACCTAACTTATAATCAACCTCTGACATCATCCAAATGTTATACAGAAAAAAGAGTTTCTAAAAAAACAACGGGACTAATGCCATTTGTTTTTTTTACCGGTGTTGCCAGGTACTCTGCAGGAGCAACCAACAGGTGAGGTTGTCAAATGGGGAGATACAGACGCTCTCAGCCCAGCTTCTGCAGTCTACTGGACATTTTAAAGATGGTCTTCTTTTGATTTTCTATGAATAAACCACTCGGATGGAGCTCTAAAGAGCAAACACAGATAATTTCATTTCCTCCCCCTACAAAACATAACTTTTCTTACAGCAGTTCAACAGCTACTTAATATGGAATTATTTAGAATGAGTAGGTGGATTCCCATTGAATTGAGAACAAATTTCCCTCATATGTTGAACCTGAACTCTATATCTAGGAGATATTCTGCAGGCCAATCCAGGCCAACTTTACCTCCACCAAATAACAAAACAAGCAAAGGTTTGTATTCTTGGATAAAGAAAAGGCTGAGAGAGGTTTGTTTTGCCATGTTGTTAATTAAAGTCTTGGACTGCCATGTATCTTCTTCCTGCAACATGAACAGCTTTGATAAAAAAAAGCACCAGAAAACTTAACAGGACATACTTCTCTACATTTTTGGTAACAATTTAATATTGTTTCAATACCCACAAGAAAGAGTCACTCAGTCTCCCTTCAGGGGGAGATTACTACAGTCCAAATTCAAACAGCCCCTGCTTTCCCCTTATGCTGTATACCCCTGCAGCGTCTTTCACAAGCTCCCTACTTCTAAACCAACCCTATTACCAGCTGCACAGCCACTGATGCAAATCCACCACCCTTCCTGTATGTTTCCATTTTGGCATCTAAAAAATTCTCCATGCTTAACACTCACCTCCCTAAGACCACCAACTAGCACTTTTTAATCCATTTCCCAGCAAGATTTACGTCTTTAAAAGTCACAGCTTGCCTCATAAGGCAGTCTCTCTAATCGGATACCTGTTTTCCCAACGTCTTTGGAATATCAACTGCTAATAAAGCTTGTATTCTTTAATAACAGCTTTTATGCACTTAAATACCTGCCGGAGGATGAACACATCTGCACCACGCCAGCTGAAGTATTTCAAAGTCCAGCACTTTTAAATCAGCACAAATGCCTTAAAACTAGTTTCCCTATTTGCACTGACAGTTGTGGTTACAGGTGTTACGCACTTACAAGCTCTGCTTAGATATTAAAACTTGCACACAAATTCATTCATATTTGCATTCACTGACTGTGTTTATCTATGAAAAATCTGCAATACATTTGTCATGCCCACACTGACTTTATATAACATGTTCATGCAGAAGTTCCAGGCAACATCACAGAATTATTACCGTCCACATATGTAAATGCAACTGAACCACTCCGCAAAGCTTTTAATATATAACACAGGGAGAGCAAGCACGTAATGAAATGGTGGGAAGAATGAGGGGTGAACTCCCTCGAATTAAAGCATACATGTATATAATTTTTCTAAATGGCGGGAACGCTTCACTCCTACTGAATACTTTTAAAACATTTATACCACATACAAGCTGGTAAACAAGATTCAGATCTTATAAGAAGTCCACTATAGGACCCGAACATCTAGAGTATTCAAGAAGTTGCCTAACAGAGAGAAATAAGCCCAACCTGCTCCAGATTCACTGCAGGAAATTGGAGAGCTGGCAGCCCTGAGAATTCCACCTCTTTGATCCACAAGGAGAAAGGATAATAAGGGCGTATGTACTCACCCTCCTCTAGTTTTCACTTTCTTCAAGGAAAAGAGTTCTGCTGATTCAGGGCTCCGGCCATGGCCCAAGAGAATTTTGTTCTTACACTCCCCACACATCAAATAGCTACTTTTTAAAAAGTTCTCAAGATTTTCTGTCTCTTTACTTAATTCAAGCAATTATAGTAACAGGCATTTCTTTGTTGCTTGTCACTGAAGTATTTTAAGCGCTTTGAGCCCTGTCTCGTTTTATACTTGTTTCTGAAGGAGTCAGTTCTGGCCTTCAGCTCTTTGTTTTCTTTCAAAACCTTATTGAACGAGTTGTGCTCCTCTGCGTTCACTTCAAGGACAGAATGTTTTCTTTTGTCATGATAACTCCTATTCCGAAACGTCTGAAACTTACAGTCAAATGCAAAAACAAAGTTCTCTCTTTCATTTATTCTCTCTAATAGCATCCCGATGGCTGTGCCTTTCAGATAACCACTAGAAACTACATACTGCGGGTAACAATGCAGAAAATGATGTTGAATACTTGCTCCGGATAGTTCAGGCAAGAAAAGCCATTCATGCATTTTACTTGGGAACGCCAGGTTACAGTTTAGGATGCGACAGAGGCTGACAGCTGCAGTAGGTCTGGCCACCTCATCCACATCAGTGCCTTTCCCAAAACTGTAAAGGTGAGCATGTGCCGTGCAAGCGCAGGTATTGCACAGAAAACCTGCCCCTGCTGCCACTGCAGTCAACAGGAAAACAAAATAGTCTTAGGAGTCAGAGCTTCCCTTTCTTTACTCTTATTTAAATGTCTACCAGTGTTTTATGTGGTTGTTTATTAAATAATAATAACACAATAATGCCCAGAGGCTCCAATTAGGACTGGGAAGTCGCTGCAGCCGGATTGTGCAAACGCCAGGGAAGGGACGGAGGGCTGGGAATTGGATGCCTCCCCAGCAGCTCCTCTCGGCAGGCGGGGAGAGCTTCTCCCAGGGCTCCCAGCACCGGAGCAGCTAATCCTGTTGTGCGCGTGGGAGTTTTATGTACTTCGGTTTTCAGGGTTATTTCTTTTTTAATGTCAAGATATGGAATAACCAGGAAGGCATGCAAAGAGGTTTTCTTCAAAGTGGCTAAGCCCACAAAGGGAGAAAAGAGCGTACGGAGATGTATATGCTAATTCTTATTAATTAAAACCAGAATGCTGTACTGAAGCTGTGCAGTCTTTATTAGCTAACGCTAAAACAAAGGGGTGATTCGCCTTCCTTTCACAGAAATTTAACCTTGGGGAAGCTCTGCTCGCTGCAGTGGCGTTACTCCTCACTTTACACCAGTGCGAGCACAGGATCAGGCCAGGACCCGTCAAGAAGGACTCGGAAGCTGATAACACAACAAAATGGCAAACACGAGGCATAAGGGGAAGACAGTCGAAGGAGCGGGATAAGAACAAACATGTTGCTCTTTGCAGAAAGCAAGTGGCAAAATTGATTGCGTACTTGGTCTCTTGCTCAGTTCTTTTTGTTTTGTTATGAAACAGGATTTGTTTTTATTTTAGGGGAATGGGATATACTTCAGCAGAGGAATCTGAGCTGGATAGGTTTAATGGCAGAAGTAGGTCTTATGGGGAGATCTGAATGAAGACAGAGTGGACTTGGTTCACCAGATCAGCGCACTTGTTCAGGGCTTAAGCAAAAAGGGTGGCAGGAACGAGAGCCCTCGGAGGAAAGCATGAGGACGTAAGGAAGGAAGTGATCAGAGGAAAGCTGGCGTGGACCAGAACGTGTGGGAGCACAGACACAAATCCCAAATTAAAGCCACAGCAGAACTATGCAGGACCTCAAAGGTAAGGCCTAAAACTGAAAAGAACACCAGGCAGCCCGAGAAGGGGCACAAGGGTGGCGAGGTGCTGCTGCTCGTGAGGAGGAACGGGGAGGAGGGCAATGAAAACGTTACCTGCTGCAATTGAGAAAAGAGAGGCCCCGAACTGAGCGACAAGGAGAAATTAGAGATTCCGTGGAAGAAAACGGCTGTAGAAATACTTAGCGGAAGAACAAACAGAGCCTAAAAGCAGCTTTGACATGGGGGAGAAAAGGGAACAAGGAGCTCGGAGGATGTCACTTTCTCCATGGTGGTGGAGAAAAGACAAGGAAGGGATTTGCCAGCACAAGAGGTTTTCTTCTTGAGTTTTGTGAATGGAAAATGTATGCTCAGTGAGGAGTATTGCATGGGATTGGAAGACAGGGGCAGAGGTATGGAAGCGCGGGGGTGGACTGAGGTGAGGAGAAGCAGGTTAAGCTGTAGATGTGGATAGATGGTACCACACACATATTACCTGCGAAACCAGGGAGGATGCAGGAGGCCAGCTGCAGAGGGAGAGGAGGTTTTTGAGAACAAAATGTAGCCAGATACTACCTGAAAAAAGAGAAGGATGGAAAGACAGGTGAGATACTGAAACAGAAGCTGAACTCTTAGTAAATGATCTAGGAAAACAAAGGTTTTAAAGTCCTCGGTTCTTCACAGTTCTTTGCAGAAAAGTGAGTTTCAAAAAGCAAAATTTTCAGCCGACTTCCACAGAGCATACATGCAAAATTTCCAAATAAGCAACAAATTTGCAACTACAAGTATATGCCCATTTCTTCAATATGCACACCAAACTAGAGGGGTAGGGCTTGCAAGTGAACAGAATGGAGGGCGTCTAAACTCTCTTCCTAAATCTGAGGAAACATCTGCCTTCCAGCCCCAAGTTTAAGTGCACTTCTGAAAAACGAGAGTATTCCCAAAGTTTACAGCTTGGTTGATGTTCTAAGAGATACCACTCCCATGCCTAGTCTAAGTAATTAGTAGGAAATAGTTAATAAGTTTCATTTGTGGCTGTGTCCTATGCTAGGTTGGTCACTGACACGTTGGCATGGACGCAAAGCCTGATCTTCACATCTCAGCTTCAAACAGTTGCATAAGGTCATGGAGGATCTGGGCTCCAGCCCAGCCCAGCTGTTGAGACTGATAACTCCAACCATGTTTGACTTCAGTGGCTCTTACTTCACATGTTCAGTATTACTCCTGTGATTAACATTTGGCCTGTAATTTTTTTCACCATTCCAGTTCAACGTATTGTATTTGACTTGATTCTACCCTCCAGTTAACATGCAATACCATACTGCTCCTTTACCAATATAATCACTGATGCACAACTAATTGTCCTACAAAGATGTAATAAAATCTTCTGGAAAAAGTCTTTGTAGAAAAAGTGTAGTTTACCCTTCTGCTAAAACACCATGGAAGTTTAAGATCAAGAGCAAAGCAGACTTCACTTTGGTGTAAGGTTTCTCCAAAAATTCAGTCAGGGAACCTTTCGCATGAAGTTTGAAAATACTAACTCTTTACAAGGGGAAAAAAAGGAAGGAAGATAACAGATAAGCGTAATGCAAGTGTTGATTTGTGTATTGAAATGCTTGACAGTGGAATGAAAGGTTGTGCAGGACACGGGGATGTAAGGCATTTATTCTCCAGGTTGCAGTAACATCTCCAGTACCTGATGACACTGCTCTCTCTATACCCCATTACCCTGGTAAACTTACTCAGTGGTGTGATTCACAACAGATGGAAAAGTGCATTGTTCCACCCTTTGCCAGAATTAACACTTTCCTGAAATTGTGGAGGTAATTGCAGTAGTCAAAGCTGCAAAATTTTACTCACTGCTTCCTGATTATTCTATATCCAGGTCCGCTAGCACAATTCACGCTTATACACCAGTGAGTTTAATAATTTTCTTTTTATAGCCTCAACGTATTGTCCTGAATATAGGTGAACTGACTCAAATGGGTTATTACCGCTTCATCTCCTTGCAAGTAAAAAGTTCAGTTTCACTGTGACTTCATTGTTGCCACCTTAGACGGCAAAACAACTGCAAGGACTGCCTGGGTCACCAAAAGCAACCATACCATATAAACTCCTTTCTTAAAACATGAAGACTCATCTAAAGACCATATAAAGATTTGGGATTCATTTTATTACTTTCACCCATACTGGAAGAGTGCTCTGGAATCTCATTCCTTTGGCAGTTACAAGCCTCTCTCATTTCCAGTTTGGGTGAGAACTGCCACTTCCTGAATCAACATAGTCCTTACCACTAAAACAGATCTTAAAATCCTCCTAAAATTTATCTCCTTGCACTTTTAGAGAAAAATCAGACTTCAACAATTATTTGGGCCAAACATGTCATAATCCTTTAACTTCTCGCAATAAGTTTTCCATTTCTATTTTCCCAAGCAGCCCAATCACCTTTTTCTGGACAAGTTCTGTTTTTAGTTAATCTTTCCCTGAACGTGTATGAGTGGAAGTATACACAGTATTTCAGATGAAATATGTTTTCAATGCCTCTTATGTTGGCAAAGATACTTCCATACTTGTGCTAGAAACACCTTCATACCTTAAATCTAAGAAACACGTTTGTCCTATAGGTCACTCCATGTTGCAGGTTCAGACCATAATTTTTCGTACACTTCACCAGCATAAGTCAGCACTGAAATAAGCACAGGTGACTTTCACTCCTTTTCCTTTTTATCCTTTTCTTTTGCCAGTACTGTGACTTTATAGCAAAGCAGATTGAGAAATTAATTCAATTTTTCTTTCAGCTGTTTTTCCCACCTTCCAATTCCTGCACTAATCCCCATTTTCTCATTCTAATTAATCATTTTTTCACTTGGCACCGCGTAAACACTTCACTGAAGTCCTGATGGATAAACTTTTCTGCATTTTGTCTACACAATCTGCAAACACAGTGACTGCCCGATACATCAGTAAGAAGCCTTCAATACGTATGGCGAAATTGGAGTGGAATGATAGACACACTGCTTAAAGTGACTTTTCCTCACTCAGGGTGAGACGGAACAAGGCCTAGAAAAGAGCTCATGTAACTGGAGGTCAAATGCTTGTGAGCACAACCAGCTAATGAGAAATGAGACACTGTGTGAAGTGGGAGGAATACAGTTAGATAGTGTAAAAGAAAATAAAAGGACTGTGATGTGGACCCTGCATCAAATGAACAGGATGTCTCAAGGAAAAGGAAGAAGCAGAGTCAAGGTGGAATTAAAGAGAATGAGAGGAAGACAGCAAAAAAAAAAAAGCTAAAAACAATGGGGGAAGGGAGCAATCACAGAAAGAAGGGGAAGAAAAGACTAATATTCATACAACTAAATTCTCATCACAGTCCCAAAGCAATATACTGAGAGGGTTACTTTCCCATCCCATTCAGAACTGCACAAACGTCAAAATGTCCTACATCTGGACATGCCCTTTTAGCAGGTGTCACCCTTGAACTGCAGCTTCAATAAAATTTAGCACAACACTAGCTGTAAATAAGCTCTCCATTCCGGTATTAATAAAATTTGTGGATGCTATTGATTTTAAAAATATGTCTATAACAGATTTTAATTTTAAAGGCGCCCTATGCAGCACATAATGGGACACTGCAAATTGGTTATATAAGTAGAAGGAAGAACAACATAAACAGTGGTTTGCAGCCTTGACCCTATGGTGTTTCCTGCCACAATGAAAGTAAAAACACATGTATTTTGACAAGCAAACACTTTGTCACTGCTGTTGGACATTTTGCTGCCTTAAGGCTTGTCTCCATGCAAAGCTACATCGGTTTAGCTGGGTTTAATTTGCTACAAAAGGCTATGTGAATTCTTATTTTGACTTAAATCAGACTTACTTCAGTTTAGCTCAACAAATTAAAGGTCAGATAAAGCCCGAGTAACTCTGTTGATTAGGACAATCATATTTCTAATCAATTGCTTACAACTCCCATGCTGCCTGCACTGGCAAAAGCTTGCTTTCTAGTACCTTATCTTGATGAAGTTTTGCCTGATTCCTCAGACTGATTTAATTGACTTAAATTGCACTTAAACGGTCCCTAGGATTTGGTGTCACATGAGTTAATGTAAACGAATCTTTTCTGCTGTGGAAAGCAGAACACATATCTATATAAATAAAACAGCACAAATACTAAGTGGGAAAGTGCTGGTTATTCTAAAATTGAGCTTAACTTTTTCAATATTGCACCCAGACACTGGCACTTCCCAGCATACAGATGATGGCAGAAGTGGCTCTCAGCCCTGTGCGGGCTCAGAGCACTCTAAACTAAGCAAGCGCCTCATACACATGCTGAGAGACATGCAAGGTTTCCTTAATTCACAGCCTGTAAGAATAACTTTGCCTCAGCCTTCCTGGGTGAAGCACTTGGTAAGAATACTTAAGACTGCTGCATGAACGCAAGGAAATTTATCTGCTTAGGGAAATGTAATGGAAATTAAGAATTAAATGAATGGAAAAACAGCCATCATTATTCCTAAAAGCATCCACAGAAGGAGTTATACCAGTATAGTAATAGTAGGACAATTATAACACTGTAACAACATCAGTACATTTCCTTAGCCTTGTTATGGAGAACCAGAACTTGTCTTAGTTTTAGAAAGGCTTGTCAGCATCCTTCTTACTAAGGAAATATTCTAAGTATTCCCTCTACAGAGGAAAAGATAACAGCAGAGGAATCATTTTGCTATTTTCTGTAATTAGTTTTAGGCCAAGGCAAGTCAGGTAAACCAAAGGAGAATTTCTCCTAGTTGTTCCAACATTGCCATGAACTATTTGTCACATAGAAAGCAAGTTATTAACTACTATTTCTATTTTTGTTGGGCAGAAAGGCTCTGCCGGGTCACCCCACCACTTAAAACCTCAGCTACACTAAGAGCTGCACAACCACATTGCCAGCACAGATATCAGATGTGTCAGATTTTTCATCAGAGCCCAGACTGCTGGGGTGCTGTTAGGGCTTAATGAACAATATATGCCACAAATGGAACACACACAGCAAGAAACTGCTTCCAAATGATACTTTTTTTTTCCAAATGCCATTAGGGAAAGGCTACCTTATTTGTTTTTTTATAAGACAATCAAAAAACACCCCAAAGCATTAAAATGTCCCCCACTTTATCTTCCAAAGGCGATCTGTCTTGTTGTTTGTAAATTAAGGGGATGATACATATAAAAGCTGAAGGTCACATACATCTTTAGGCCTAGCAGCTCCTGCTCACGTTCCCACAGTGGCGAACTGTGGCACACTTTATTTCAATTAGGAAGCAGAACAGGAAAGCGCTCGGCTCTTGCCCCGTGAAGCTGTAGCTCCTCGAGCCTCTCCCCTCAGCAGGAAGGCCTGCGACTGCGAGCAAACCAGCCGGGCTCGGCGCGGCCTCCTCCAGCGAGCCCTCGGCTGCCACCTCCACCCAACTCGTACCCCGGACTCCCGCACGCTCCCTGCTCTGCCCTCACCACGGCGGCCGCTAAACGCGCTCTGCCCTTATCTCAAACGCACGCAACCGCTGGCGGACCCGCTCAGCGCCTGCAACGAAAACAACGCCAGAAAACAACCACCCCGTCCCGTCTCCCCTCCGTGCGCCCGGGGCCTCACAGGAGGCGCCCGCCCCTCTCCCCAGGGCCCTGCTGCTGCCGCGCCCCCCACCCCGGGGCGCCGCCATCTCGTCCCCGCTCCCGTCCTTTCACCCGCACCGCCGCCTCCGAGGGGGGGATTTAAATCAGAAACCCGGAAGCCGGAGC
>VXAL01003598.1:343300-377493 GCA_013399475.1 Chauna torquata
TTTCCTGGCGGCGGGCATGGAGGATTTTTTTTTTTTCTTTCCTCTTCCATGGGTGCCTGGCTGTGGCAAGGAAAGCCGCAGGGGCGAGTCGGACTGCGGACGTGCTGGGGGCGCCGGGGCCGGGGCACGCTGCCGGCGGGCGGGGGGGCCGGCGCCCTTGGGGGCCACGCTGGATCCGCTGCGGCCGTTCCCGGGGGATCGAGCGGTGCCCGAGCGGCACCTCCTCCCGGTGCCCAGACATCGAGGGGCTGGAGGGAGGGAGGGAGGAAAGGCGGCCTGTCATCGATCACCCGCAAAACGCCAGTGGGAAAAGGCAAAAGCAGATAAAACAAAGGGGTAATTCCGTTTCCAGTCCCTTAATGCGCGTCGCCGTCCCGAATGACCCATTCTGCGGCATCCTTCAAGTTTCATACGAAAACCAAGCGATGAAAGCGATTGTGTGCAAGTGTGAGAGTTGCCTTTAGGGCAGATAAAATGGGATCAAGCAGTCTCCTCGTCTCAGAGACGTTGAGCGTGAACGAAACGCTCTTCCGTTCTTAACGCGTGAGAGATGATTCAACTGGTGGCCTTGAAAGCTTCAGGTCTGCTTGTGTAATCGTGTCAATTAAAAATCAACCGAGTTCGTTTTACCAATGGGTACGAAGAGAAGAAAGGAATGAATCTTGGCTGGGCACGCAGGATTGATTGGCCCTTCCTATGGTTAGTCTAGTGGGTAGCTTCCAGTAATGCACTTACGAACGTTTATGCTTGCAGCCATGAGTGGCTGCAGTGATGAGGTAGAGGTCTGTGTCCTTTGTGTGCAGGAAAAAGCCCTCTGTAATTGTTACAACTGAATTCCTTCTGCTGTTGCATTCATTACTCCCTTCTGTACGGAAGTTTGCCCCGGATAACTGCTAGTGTTGATCAAGCAGTAAGTTTGAATGTGTTCTCAAATTGCCATCTCCTCCATGTATTGACAGTTCCTTGTTTCAATATTCTTAGTTCTGAAAGCTGTACAGTAGAACACATTAAAAAAGTTTTTAATGGGTTTTACAAAAAAAAAAAAATACTTGGAGGGAAGCGTATAGAGGGCATACAAAGTACTTACAGTTGGCGTCAGTGCCTTGATATTTTTTTGAACCTCTAGGAAAAGATCTCGAATGAGTCAGCGGTCTGGGATGAAAGTTGTGATGGATTACACTCCCCAGTACAGTGAGGCATTATATATTCTTTGAGATAGACCTTTAAAATCAGGATTCATTTGATTCTTTCCAGAAGATAAGCATTGCTTCATTGCAATGATTTATTTTGGCTTGTTTCTTTGGGATTTGGACAGCTTAGGTTATGAATATTTAATACAAATATTGTCTGGCCAGTACTCGTGTATTGCTGAAAGGAGACAACTCAATAAAATTTTCGGTGATACCTATGGCAGTGTTTGAGGTTATACGTAAATTCCTATCTTAATGTTAATGACTGAAGCCTTTAAGAATTAAAATGTTGCTGAAGTTGAGCAGATACAGGCCTCATCGTATCTTGAAAAAAACAGTTACAGGTTGTAATCCATGTTAGAAGGTGATTCTGTACTGACAAGGAAGTTTCATATAAGCCAGCATATAAAATAATGAAAAGTGAAGGACAATGAATCAAAATGTATCTTAGAGCACTGAACGCTCCTGAGCAAAGCTTAATGTGTTTGCAAGTTGTGCACATTTACACGGCTTTTGTGTAAAAGCTGCCTCTGGTTTCTGTTACAAGAAAAGAAGCTTAATAGAGTGCTCGTGCAAATGTCACTGTAAAGGAGCTTGCTTGCTTTTTCCTTTCAGTTGAATTTAGGGGTGTTATGACATTGGGTATATTTCATTTCAGCCATCAGTGGACAAAGTAGAGCTTATTGTTTTAAAGGGGCCACTTGAAAGATTCTGCAGGATTCATCCAATCTAATTTTGTAAATGTACATCTGACCTAATAATTTGTGGTATTCTTGATAGTCAGTTGGAAGAAATAGATGGTTTATTCTAAAGCTCTGCCTGGGGATGAGGCACAGTGTACTTTAGAAATATGTATTGCTTTCCATCGACTGTAAAATGAATTTACGTGACCGTTTCTGATGCAAATGTCTACATTTGGGTCAGATAAATCTTGCCCTCTGTCTGAAAAGAATTCCAGTCTGATTTTAAAACTGTTCCCAACTGAGTCACTGTTTTGTTCAGTTTTTATATTGAGAAATTTAGTAACAATAGCCAGAATTCAGTTGCCTTCACTTATAGTTTTCTTAGGGTGTTACTGTAATGCTTAGATTTCCAACACTTAAAAAGTATCTGTCTGAATTGTATTTAATGAAAATTATGTTGATATGAAACCAGAGGTATGGATATAAAACCTGATGTTGATACTTCATTTTAACTTTATGTTAAAGCATTTTTTGTTGTACCTGATATTCTGTCCTGGTACTGTTTAACTTGTCAGCACCAGAACTTCTTAGCACACAGTTAATCATTTCAAAAACAAGTTATCTGGAAGCAGAATACGAATTGATTGAGGAGGGTGCTGAGAACTAAGAATACAGTTTGGTAGTCAGATGAGAAAACAGCTGTCCTTATAGAGTGGTCATAGACAAATGATATTTGAGACAGGGAAGGCTTATTCAAGACAAAATTTATATCTCACAAGAGTGCTTTAGTATTTTGTGGTTATTTGAACAGCTGTTAGGTCACTTCCAGTTTCTCAATGAATTTGGCAGCCAAACTGTAATTGCGGCTTCACCATCTATGTTTTCGGTGGAACTGACCTTGTACTTACTTGAGCATACTCTGTGAGTATGTTTGGTGATTTCTGGATACCATTGTTTGCATCTAGGATTATCTTCTTAACAGTGTGTTTGCTATGAGCAGCGCAGAACATAGCCGCCTGATGTAAGACGGGTCTGATTTGATGGAGTGTCTCCTGTGAGGAGTTTTCTGCTGTTTGGATACTACAGATGAGTTTTACTTTGATGTAAATCTAGCTATAGATGAGACTGTTCTGTACGATCAGGATAACCTTGTTGGGTGGGAGCCCTGTAACTAACGCTATTTTGAATGGCTGGGCTGAGACGGGAAGGTAGTTACAAACATTTGTGGTGTGGAAGACCTTTCTCTGCAGATCACTTGGGCGTGCACTGTCTGTCACAGAAGTGTGGCTGAGTGGGTGGACTTTGTAAGAAGGGCACTGGATCTGGATGTCTGGGTAATGCATTGTATGTGTTCTGTTTCCGCGGAAGTCCTAAGGGTACTGGCTTGTTTTTAGGCTGTTAAATAAATTTTAGTGACGGAAAGGAAGAAGTGGCAGTATTTTTTATATTCTCTGCTGGATGTTTAAGAACTGTTATTTGCAGTTTTACCCCGAAGAAAGATGACATTCTGGGCAAGAAAAATTTTGAATAAATTACACTCAAGTTGTTCCTTGAATTCAAAGGCAGGTCAGTGTTAAAAAGCCTGCGTGTCTGGATATTTCTGAGACTGACGCTACAGTGGGAAACGCAGCCCAAAAAAAGGAGCTGGCAAGGGGGTGAGAGGGGATAAGGCTGGCAGGGGTTTAAATGTCCAAATCCGCAATACATAGTAATTGAGAAGACACAAACCCAGATCAATAGCTTTCTTGCATACTGTTATTTTCAAAATCGGAGGTTAAGTTGCAGCTAGAACTTTGTAGAATCAAAAAGAATGTTTTATTTAAAAACAGTTTGTGAAATCTCTTAAAAATCCACAAGCAAGCTCTTGCATCTGTATGTGCAATTGTTCTCTCCATCTGAAACGTTCATGTGCTTGAACATTTCCCTACTAACTAACTGGTGTTGCAAACCAAAGATTGTAGTGGGTGGGGTTATGGAGAATAGTCTTCACCTCAGGTCACTGGCTGAAATCCAAGTAGAGAAAATGTCAGAAATTTGACAGTCTGTGGAAAGAAACTATTGAATTTATGCACTGTTTAGTAATGGGTATGCATAATTGTTATTTGCTGCTTTAACGGCAGTCTTCTGGCAAATATCTCTAGTTAAAGATGGCAAACAGAGTTGGTTGTGAGAATCTGTCTTCAGAGAGATGATTGAATATGTACAAATAGGAAATAGTTAAATGTCTTAAATATATGCCTTTTTCGTTCACAGAATAATCTGAAAAAGTGGATCTAATTAGCACTAATTTCAAAGTTATGCAAGAAAATGACTTTGACCTTTTTGAGTAGGAAGAACAGTTAGCCTTCCCCACAGACTGTCCTCCTGTGACCTTTCAGTTGTCCTCTTGAGCAAACTTAGAACTCCTTCTCTCTGAAACGTCTGGTCAGGCAGTGGCAAAGTTTGAGCTTGCATTTTAAATGAGCAAATGTAGTGGCTTTGGAATGTGATGTGTTAGTACTGCAGCATCTCTTTCTGCTTAATTTCTGTTTTGTTAACATTTATTGGCATGTGTATTTATTGCTAAATTACCTTGACAAGATGCCAAGTTTCTCCTTGTGCTCCAGTATTGCAGAAATCATCAAGATTTTAAAAACAAAACATTCCCACCGCTTTAAAAAAAAAAAAAAAAGGTTGCATCTGGACTTGATAATTTATGAGATTTCTCTATAGATGACTGTGGTGTCTATAAACGTGAAATACCCTTGGACTTAAATGTCATCAAATGTAGAAGCAGTTTTTTTATTTCAGTGGCAAGTCTGATAAATGCAATGTGACATTTTTTTGTGTGTGAAGAGAAAGATCTAATTGCTGTATCTAATACATTTTGCATTGCTTGATTTATTTTTCATTACTCAACCCCTTGATCAGGAGAACTGGGATTTCCTGAAATAACACATTTGCAGAACGAGCGAATGCATGCGTGAGCATCATCCAGCTTGCTGTGGCAGAACCAGAACCTTCATCAGCCTGAGATGTCAAGTAATTGGATCTCAAGAGGCAGCCAGTTGCGTGCCGCAGAATCTGCTACGAGCTGCTTCTGTAGCTGTAGACACCAGCAGTGAAGTGTCAGCATGTACCCGTTACAGCATTTTCTGTCTTAGAGCATGCTCCTCTGAGATGAACATAATTTCCAAAAGTATACATTCCGTTACTGAAGTCTAACGCACCATGCCTAATTAAGAAACTTAACTGGAGTGATTGATATCTATGACCAAAGCAGGAAGAGGAATATCTGGAGCATTTTAATTTCTGTCTCGTGTCTGTGGATTCACTGTTTAAATAGATATAAGAAGTGGAGAATACTGTTAACCCACTGCTCCGCTGCAGTACTGTCCTTAGGGGAAATTAACTTCTTAAAATTGATTTTGTGTGTCAGTTATCTGGTGGGGAGATCAAAATTAGGAATGTGGTAACATCAACTAAATGTTGAGTAAGGGTGATAAATCTCAGCTAGGACAGTGAAATGGAGCTGAAAGCCCGTAAGATGAATGCTGCTGACATCAGGATTGCACTTGATTGATTCACTTAGGAGAAATCCCAGACATGGTTAAGGTTTGAATGCATATGTTGAATGGTGACACTGCAAGCTGAAACCTGAGCTTTAGGTTCCATTTCGGGCCAGGAAAACTGCTGCTCTGATTTCAGCCTATTGAGTCACCTTCCCACTTGTTTTGCCAAAGTTTCCTTCAGCTAAATGAGAAGCTAGGAACTGAGATGGGAGACTGCTGGTTTGAAAATCAAGCCAAAAAGAAAAATCCTTCAGGGGAAACAATCAGCACCTTCATAGTTGATAAGAGGTTATTAAAATGGAGAAAATAATTGTTTGCCTTGTTACCTTTTCAAATGGAACTGCTATTTCCCTTGTACATAATTTCTAGGTAATTACAGGTCAGGATGAAGTAATTAGATGACAGAACTTTGAAAAAAGAATAATTTCTTGTCTTTTTGTCATGAATTAAAGGAAGTAAGAAGTAGACGTCACTCCTTGGAAGTAAATATTTGGCTTTGTAGTACATTAGTGTGACAGATCATATTTCAGATGTCGAACTTGAATTCTGAATTGCCTCCTTGCGATTTTACCCTCTCTTCTTTGGGTGTGAAAGCAAGTTAAATGTATAATTCTGTTTCCCTGAATCACATCTCAGATTCAGAAAGGCTTGGGTGAGTGCTGTCCTTCACCTGAATGCAGTATGTCATGAACAAATCTATTTCACGTGATGATCTTAGTGTGCAGTGCTCTAGATGAGAAAGAATATCTACGCATTTCATTATGTTCAGGTGTGTTTAACCGGATCCCCCATGCCTTGCGCAGTGGCGATGACAGCAGCAGTCTTTACCATTCTTTGTCCCAGCATTGAACCTGGCCTTTGAAATGAGGGGGAGGAGAAGGGGACGTACAGTCTAGTCTTGCATAACTGTGCCCAGCATCCATAGTCATCTTGAATTTGAAGTGTCACTTAGGAAGTACTAATTCATTTCAGTGTGTTAGCAGTGTGGATTTTTCTTGCTGCTGCCCTAGATTCAGCAGGCCTGATTTTCACTTTCAGCACCTCTGCCTGATGTTTCCTGTTAACTGGCTCTGTGCCTTCGGAAGTACCTCTAGCCCGTCGGAGTCACTAGGCGTGGGGGATAAGGTGAAGTTAAAATGAAGCTGAGGGTAGGCCACAGTGATGTGTGTTTGGTTGTATTAAATATATGCCTTTTAACATCTCATACATAAAATTGTTGCCTGAAACGCAATGTTTGTTTTGAACTTCAGCACCAATAAGATGGATGCAAGTCTTATTTAAAATACCTAATGAATTCTAATATATATGATTCAAGTTAACACTGCAGTTTTATAGTCTTAGAGAAGCCCACTTAAATGTACACTTTCGGACTCTAGGTTTTTATATATAAAGAAATTTGTTAATTAAAATGCATTCATTGCATTTTCATTGTTGAAAAAGACTTGGCCTCCATATTTAAGGAACACAAAACAAACATGTCCTGTGTTTGACACCAGTTGAACGCACAGTTTAATTCAGTTGTCGACTGCAGAGAGAATAGGTAGAGCTGATTGGAAGTGAAGGAAGATAAGAAACTGAACTTGAAAAGACAGGAAGGTTTTCTGGAATCAAAAGTAGGTTGGAGAAGGAGATCTGCTAATTCTAAGCTCTGTTTAACTGGGCCAGAGTTTTAAAGGGCTTGACGCTTAGATGTTTGCTTTATAGGTGCTGTTCAAAAGTTATTTGGTTCTCACTGCCTTAAGATTTCATGGCTGCTTTCACGTGCTGAGATGCCATAAAATCTGTTTTGAAGAAAATGTTTGTTCATCAGGCATGTTCTTCTGGATTTTTTAAAGCAAAACTGTAAATGCTGGAAGTGGCTTGATGCATTTCAATGACTTCTCTTACTCTCCTAGGTTCAGTTAAAAAAAAATAAAAAAGACAAAATCATGCTTTACACTTAGTTCAGGTAGTGTTTGTGCAAATGCAGTCTGGCAAATCCAGAATGCATTATTCTTTATTATAAACATAAATGAAAATTAAGAATGTGAATAAATGTACATTGCTTGCATTACCTCTGTGAGTTTGGATATACTCTAGCTGTTTTATGCTTTTCTAAAAATAATGCGTTAATCCATTAATTGCATCCCTTAATAGTTAAGTGAAACGTTTTTTATGAACAAGTGTAATGCACATCAAATCCAGACTAGTTTTAATCCAGCGTTTGTTCAGTGACTTCAATTTGTTATTCAGATTTTCGTCTAAAATCAATTGTAAATGTTGGCAAGTTTACATTTTACTTCACGGTGAAGTAATTTCATTTAAAGTAATGGATTTTATGCCACTGTGTGTTAATAAAAAGTGTACCTACTTGGTCTTGGATGCTGCAGAAATGTGCCTGCTTAATATGAAGTATTACGGGTCCAATTATTCATGCGTGAAGTCACTGAACAGCTTGATGCTGTGTTAAATGAGTGCTTTTTGACTTAATCTCCATTTCACAAATGGTGGAAATCAGGAAGCATGAGTCATTCTCAGTCATCTTGCCGGCTGCTGGCAGCACAGTGTTGAGCGGAGCTCTCTGTAGTCCACGTGTAGTCCAGTCCTGCGTGCTGACCAGTATTGCTTTAAATCTCCTAAGTTAGTCTGAATATAGGGACACTGTTCAGCAAAACAGGTTAACTACAGGTTAACTCAGGTGTTCGGTCGGGACTTCACATTTCAGGCTTTTTTTTTTTTCCTGGTGGCTGCTTGCAGTGTAGACAGTGTGTTGTCATTCCTGAATCGTTCCGTGCTCCCTCCCGTATTGGTTTAGTTGTAGATCTTTTCCTGAAGTTACAGTTGTGCAAGCTATCAAAATAGCTTTTTACTGGGGGAGGGGACTGTGCCAGTGCATCTCTCTTCTTAAGTAGCTCTTCTTAAGACTTTTGATTGCCAGAGCAAGATCAGAAGGTTTAAAAAAAAAAGAAAAAAGAAAAAAAGGCATTGCCAAATTAGAAGTAGATGAAATTACTGTAATATCATTGCGATTTCTTTGCCCACAATTCAATATAATTTTGAATAGAATTGTGTATCCTTGGTGCACAGAACTTCATTTCCTATCTCAGTTGTAACTGTTTTCCCGAAGTCAGTGCGTGATTTTATTTCCCACTTGTATCTTGTTTTTGATCCTTCTTTTCTGGCTGGTATTTTAACATTTTCTCTGAATTATTTTCTGTTTAATTTGCAGAGGTTATTAGGGCTGGAAGAAACCTAGCTGATGATTGGTGTTTTAACTCTTGTGGTTTTTTCCATTGACGGAGTCTATTTTTTTTTTTTACAACAATTTTGGAGGTTAATCTGGTTCGAAAATATTTCTCCATAAAGATAATATTAAGGAGAGCTATAGAGAAGATTTTTATCGAAATTGTTACACCCCAAATTTGTCTAATGTTTTTGCAGTTCATACAGAATTTGGAAAGCATGCCTGAGACCACGTAGTCACAGTGGAGGATGCGCGTGGTGTGTTACGTTTGTCAGTTAATGTAAATACAGTGTGTATCCTTACAGTGTAGGCATGCTCTAGGACAGAGGTTATCTCAGGAGCTGATTCAGTTCCCACTCAGAGATGGGCAGTATCGCTTTAGCTGGAACAGCACTTGACTCAGGCAAAGTACTGCTTGGCCAGTGTGATGCTGCTGAGTGAAAAGTTGCAACACTGCCTCTGCATGTCTGATGGCGCAGCGTGTATGCATGTGACAAATTGTACGTGGGATTCTGCTTAATTTTGGAAGCCTAACGGTGTCGTGGTTTAACCTGATTTATATATTTCTGTACCACAATGGAGTATAGTATATAGTTTGTCCTACAAAAAGTATGAATCCTCCAGCCACCCTTGAGTATGTTTTTCCCCCCCACTTCCTCAGTTTCCTTCATTTCCCTATTGTGTTTCTTTATTATTATGTCTTCTGCAGCTGCTGCTTCTTTCAACGAAGTTGTTGTTCTCCCTTTAGGAGACTGAAAATTGTACAAGCACTGTAGGCATAGGACTGAAAAAGTATGAATTGTAGGGCTCTTCATCAGCGAACAAAATCCAAACAAGCTCCTTTGCTGAGAAGATGCTGATATTTCTGTTGACTGGAAATGGTTTCCTCTCTAATAAATCGGAAGATTGACTTAGGGAATTAAAGACCCACCACAATCGTTAAACCTCTGAACTAGGAATTGGCAACTGTTTGTTTCTGCTTGCTGTAGCGTAGGTTTTAGCCACTGAAAAAGCTGTTTGCTGAAGTTATCTTGCTTCGTATGGTTGCTTACTGGGAACTGTTCAAATATGGAACCTCAAGAACATTCTGTTCACAAACACTGAAAATTGGTAGAGAAGTTCTCACCGTGTTGTATTGGTAAAATGCTGAACAGGAGCAGGAAGGAACTGAGTGGAGTCCTTTGCAGCTTTGACATACTCACGCTGATTTGTATGTGTCTGAGCTTTGGAAAGCCATCTCTGCCAAAAGTCTAGAAGCTTAATCTCAGTGGAAGGAGATTGTTTAGGGAGGTGTTTTTTTAAAATGCATATGAGGGTTTAAAAGTAAGAATTGTCGTAAGCAAGGAGTCTTTGGAGGCCTCTTTCTGTGAAGGTCTGCTTGGGGGGTTGTGGGTGGAAGAAAGGCATTTTTTTCCGTAATATTTAACGTAGCCAGGGGATACCCATTTAGGGCACTGATGCTCCCGAGAGCTTTTTGTCACGTGGAATTTCAGAGAGAAAGCACACGAGATTGATAGTTTTATTGCAGGGATTGTTTTCTTCCTTGCAATTTCTCAACTCAACAGAAATGAGATTATTAAAAGCACTTGCTGTATTTTACACATTGCAATCAAATGCTGACCCACAAATTGCCGTACTCCTTTTAAAAGGGGCTATTGATCCATCCACAGGGTTTATTTGAGTAGATCTGAGGCTATGAAAAATGTTGTGGAAAGCATTCGTATTTTGGCTGTCGGTTTCCAATTCTTGGAGGTTTTAAGCAGTAGTTACTTTATAAATATTTCATCTAAATTGTTTCCCTCTCTACTTTGCTGCCTACGTCAGTAACAGTACGGAGCAGATCAGTATTTCTTGGAGATGTGTTATTCTGGAGTTTTCTGTTACCCTTAACTGTGTGAATGGTAAACATGGTGTATGGAGGAGAAAGGTGATTGGAAGGGAAGTGTGTGAAGGGAAGATGATGAATACCGGTGGAAGTTCTACAGCTTAATTTTTATCCATGTGTGTCATACAGTTGATGGTTCCTAAATTCTAAACTCATGCTGTTTATTTTTGTTAGCACTGATATTTGATATTAACTAACAACATATTTTGCTAGCATTTTCCTTGTGAAAACAGTCTGGAGTTACCTTCCTTTCGGCTGGTTTCAATATTTAGCTTGTGTCTTAGGTAAAATGCTGTAGTTTTTGCAGGACATGTTTTAAGAGTCTAGTTCTTATCCTCCATTAGTCATCTACAGTATTTGGTGTTTGAGTGGAAATAAGTGAAATGCTGAAATGTAAGTATTTTAGGCTTAATGCTTTTATCGTTTTTCTTTTAGAACAAATTCTGTACAACATAAAACAGGAGTACAAACGCATGCAGAAGAGGAGACACTTAGAAAATAGCTTCCAGCAGACAGATCCTTGTTGTTCTACTGATGCACAGCCACATGCATTTCTCCTTACTGGACCAGCTTTGCCAGGTACCCAGAAAATTCTGTGTAATTTTGGTATACGTTCTTGGATTCTGAGTTAATAATTTTCGCTGTTCTAGAAGGTGCCCTGTTTTAGGGCACCTTCTCATTAGTTACTGTTGCTTTTTTGGGGCAATACTAGCATTGATCTGGAAGATTGTAGCTTCTCGTTTCAGCAATCAGTGGGACGTAAAGCTTATAACGTTTTCAAGAGACCATCCTTACCCTGCCACAGATCTTGTAATTGGCTTTTGCAAAGCAGCTGTCTTTGCAAAAATATACTATAATTTTAATATAAAATAGAAGCTTGAATTTGTAAATGGCAACTGCCATTTGTGTAACATTGTGTAACACTCCTGGTGTTTTGATACCAGTGCGTATCGTCCATCATAGACGTCTTCCTTTTGAGTGTTCAGTTAAATGTTGCCTTAATTAGAACAAATGACACAAACACTTCTCCAAATGTTTTGTAAAGTTACTTTAATGTAAAAGGTGTGATGAAAGCTGGTTATAATACTGGTTCTGAACTCCTTGCAAGTAGTGAATTGGTGTGCCCAAATGTTTTATCTTAGGTACTTCATCTGCAGCATCATCACCATTGAAAAAAGAACAGCCTCTCTTTACTCTCAGACAAGTTGGAATGATCTGTGAACGTTTGCTGAAAGAGCGTGAAGAGAAAATCCGTGAAGAGTATGAAGAAATTTTGACCACAAAACTTGCAGGTATGTTATAGTTCAAAATAATGTGCTAGGATGAGTTCAAAAGGGTAAATTTCTTTCTCATTTTTGTGTGGTGCTGTGAATTTTTTTCTGACCTAATCTGATGAAGGACTGAGATTACATATAGTTTTTTCTGTCCTGTATGCAGTCTTATTGATAGGATTTTCTCTTCTGTGCTGCCTTGGATAGAAACTGTGACTCCTGGGTATTACTAATCAACGGAAACAGAGGTTTTATTTCAGATAGAACGTTCTCTTGCTATCATGTTTGAATCGATCATTTCCTATTTTTTTTTTTTGCCAGAAAGAGTTTCTATTTTACTGGCTTAAGAGCTCTTTGTGAAGGACTTTTTTTTTCCTGCTTGGGAACTGACTTCCTTTTTCTGGAATTTGGCAAGAAGACAGTACCTAAGATTTCCCTTTCTCTTCCCAGTACTTACATTACACTGCTGCCTGTGGTGTTTGTTAGCTGCTGGAGTGTCAGTAGTTTAGCTGCATATCTGATCCTCTGTGTTGAATTACCGTATTTCCTACCATTCAGTTGATTTTTTTGGTGCCTGATGCCAGCCTTTCACTAAGGATCATGTTAATGTCAGCATTATAAAAAGGACCTTTCTTTAGCTGTCAGTGTCCTCTACTTCTACACATTTTGCTAACATCTGAGCACCTCAGTTCTGGTGCATTCAGAGGTAGATGCCTTCACAATATGATTTGGTATCTTAATTTAATACTTAGTAGTTAGTGTGATTATAATGAACATCCGAGTGTGCTCTTTGGGAGCAAACCTGCTTTTGAATATCCACTGCCATTCTGCGTCCCACCTGAAAACACATCAAAATTAATGATTGCAAATCTATTCAGGTATGGGAGTAAAACCTTCTACGGGCATGCCTGTGCAGAAAGTCACCAGGCTCGTGTCAGGGTTGTGGGTTGCCCGTGACAGTATTGTCTCTGCACCTGAGCCTGTGGTCATGTTCTGTGCTTGCTGATCTGCCACTGCTGTGTGAAAACTAGTATCATTTTAAGTCCCTCTTAAATCTGCATTTATTTAATGTATAACTAGCCCTGAATACTTATATTTCTTTGGGCCTAATGTTCCATATCTGTATTTCTCTTTTTAACCCGCTTCAGCCTGGTGAATTAGGATTCTGTGGAGTTTTTTTCTTCTAATCTGTGTGTTAGGAATCGGGTGATTTCTTGCATTCTCTTCAATGCATTTCAGTTAGAAGTGACTACCCTAACCAATTGAAGACCAGATACGTTTGTAGATTTGCTCCAGACACTTTCTGATTACAGCCTTGTAGTTCTTTACAGCAGGAACCCCTCTGGCAGGTTCCTTGCATGTGCTCTTTGTGTCAGTCTGAAAGGGAACATTTGGGAAGGAGAGGTGGCTTCTGTTGGGGACAGGGCAGCTTACAGTGAGATGAGATTAGGTTTATTTGTTCTTAGGGTGATCACCAAAAGAGTTACTAGAAAGATCATGTTACTGCATCCTGTATATCAAGCCAATAGTAAATGTTCAGTATTGTATAGGAATCTAGAGAGACTGCCAAAAGAATTTAGAATAATTCCTTCCTTAGAAGGCCAGTTACATTTTTCTGCTGACAGAATGATTATATCCTTTTCTAAACCTTGTACAGTAAGGTGATACTCATTCTTACAGACCAGTGAAATCAATGGAAATGTAACTGGAAGTTTTGCAATAAATATTAATTGAATAGCTTCTTTCAACTGACTTAACTGAATGCTTGGATCTCAGATGTTTTCCTCATTCCTTTCTGAATCATGGTTTTCTTGTAGGTACTTGTAGGCAGATAATGCCTTTTTTTGTCTGCCATGTTCTTTGTGAGCAGAGTTGCCTTTCGTACAGAGTGAGTGTTTGAATGGAAAACTCAGATCACTGTAATGCCCTGATTTCCCCTTCTGTCTCTGTTACTTGAAACCTCTGTGTTAGCATAAACTTGGGTTTGCAAAATCCTTTGCAGATTTGAAAACCAGAGGAGGAGTGCAAGGGGCTAAGTGAAACTTGAGCTTTTGAAAGCTGTTCTAGAATCTGTTCGTGAAAAATAGCTCTATTGCTACGGTTCAAGTTATAGAATATAGTAATAATATTTGTATTCATAGTATGTAGCCATCTTTTGACTTACAATAGTTACAACACATGATACGGCATTCCAGTGGTACAAGTATCTTTACAGTTGTTCACTTAAGCTTTCCAACAGTCCACTGTAGATCACTCTTACCTTTGGATTGCTTAACTTTCTCAAGCTGAATGCCACAAGAAAGGGGATTTTTAGTAACCATGGATTCTTTAAATTGCCAAAGCCGTACTGTTAACACAGGTGATGCTACAAAGTGGCTGTGTATGTTGACTTAAACCGTTAAAGAAGAAAGCTTGCGAGTTGGTTTCTGGCCTTTAACACATAACTTTTAGGAAGAGTTCTAGTTGCTGTTGTTTTTGGAAATGGTTTCTGGGCAACAAATCCTTCAATCTGCTCTTTGTGTTATTTTGTTGTTTGGCTAAGATCCTCACATGGCTGCTGAAAAGCCATCAATCAGAACTGCAGTGAAACAGAGGTTCTGCTTGTGGGCAGAGGGGAACTGGCTGCCATGACACTGGGCCCGTTCAGTCAAGGATGAATGTCCTTAGATCACTGAGTCAGGTCCGTACTTTGGGCTGCTGCTGCACTACTTGCTGATTACTGATACGCTGTTTACTTCAAAGGTGAAGCTCATCCCTGCAAGAGGATGGGGACTTTAATGGGGCAAACCTGTGGGACTAGGAACCACTACAAATCTAACTGCATTTTTGGTTGAAGATTGCCTTCTTTGACCTTGCCCTTTTCTCAGAACACCCCACATTGCTGCACATGTATTTTTCCACAAGGGAGGAAGGGGAATGGAGAGGAGCGGCATCTGGTAGATATTACTCTCCTTGTTCAATTTCCTAATTCTGAAAGGTGATATCCTGCTGATGAGTGCAGTATTAAAACTGAATAAAATATTGCGAATGTATGTATGTGTGTATAGAAATAATAACCTTTCTGGGAAGTAACAATGCTTACTTAGTTCAAAGGCAAATGAATGTGTTTGATATCTAAATTTCATTTCAGATTACAAGGTAGCTGTTTTTGTGAAGTCCACAGTCAACTGTGTGTCTCCTGTTGTGGCTACTTTTGTGATGGGAATTAGTCAAGCGTTAGTCACTTAGCATCTCATCCTTTTAGTTTGTCTTTTGCTTTCGATTTTCTGGCAATCACCAAAAAGAATTGCTAACTCTGTAGCAAGTCCCTTGCCTGTACTTCATTGTTTCCATTTCATTAATTTTGTTAACGTCTGGTAGTGACAGGAGCAGGCAGAAGTTACGTTTCCAACCCTAGCACTGACCTTAATGCCATGTTTGCTTAACTACTCAGCCCCTTTTACACATCTGTGAAATGGGCATACTCCATTACTTCAGAGTAACAGCTTCTGACACTTAGCATGTAGTAGGTATATTGAGGTCTTTGTGTATGTGCAACATAATTATCTTTGAGCATATTACTGTTTTTCTAAGGGAAATTCTTTTAATTAGGGGGACGTGCTGCATTTTTGTTCTTGGGGGATGGAAAAGAAATGGCAGCTATGAACTGTGTAAAGTCACTTAAAACTTCTGTTAGTGGATGCGTGTTTAATTGGTATGATTTGTATGGTATAAAAAGTAGCGTTGAATATTTTTCAGCCTGAGTTAAAATTAATAGACTCACGCTTCTAATGCTTCATGCTTACAGAACAATACGACGCATTTGTGAAGTTCACGCATGATCAAATCATGCGACGATATGGAGAACAGCCTGCCAGTTGTGAGTATCTATTTCTTCCGGTTCCTATAGCAGCATTAGATTACCAAACATTCAGTAGTTTAAACGGCCATTGTTCATTGTTAAGCTTCAGCTAGGCCCCAAGGTAAAAATACATTACATTGGTAGTATGGGGAACCAAGGTTGAAAGGAAGATGTACAATAAAATGCAGCTTTTGTTTAAAACATACAAACTGTCTCCCATTACCTGCTGGTTTTTGATTTTGAAAAAGGTTTTGATATTGCTTAACAGGCTTGTGATAGACCTGGCTGTTGTTAACTTCATCACTAACTCTTGTTTTTCTCTCTTTCAGACGTTTCATGAATCATATTTTCTGCATATGTGGGCTGCCCTATACACCCTGTTTTATTGTTGCAAGCTGTCCCAGTAATGACTTGCAGCAATGCCATATTTTTTCCCCCTGTGAACACAGGTTATTTCAAGCTTTTGTCAGTGGCAACCACTCTTATGCAGCAACTGGTTTTGGAGTGCTCCCTGATGTCAGTACCACCTGGATGTGGACCTTTGCTACCTGTAATAATACCAGTGGCCTCATTTGCTGTATCATTACAATTTGGCTTCTTATGTTAATAAGTTTGAAAAAGTAAAGGATTAAAGCTGGTGTTCTAGAAGTTGCCCTTCACTGGTTGTGTAAATAAAAATGTAGAATGACACTTCTGACTGAAGTTAGTGTGGTTTTCATAACTGTGCACTACAACGAAGCTGTAATCACAGTTAAATTAGAATGTAATCCCAGGACAATTTTAAGCAAATAGCCCACAGTACTGCCTGTGAAATAGTGAAGGAGGGCATTTCTGTATTCCATGACTTTTTTGGGGGTTAAGAATGGGTTTATATGATTTCTCATTTTTGTAGTTTTTATTTATTCTATCAGTCTTTAACAAATGTTTATTGCTGCAATTTTTCAGTGTATCATTGTTTTACTGCCCTTGTAGTACTGGAATTTAGTTGGAAGAATAAAACATTTACTTCTAATCTGTTTGTTTTTAATATGCAGGTGGAACTTTTGCTGTGTATGAATAAACTTAAATCTGAGTGTTTAAATGAAAACTTTATTTACTAGCAGTAGTGGGTGGGTCAGAATTTTAGATTAGGAAAACGAGGTGGATGAAAATCTTACATAATTCTACAGAGGCTAAGAAATGTTTCTTAGGTTGGATGTATTGTTTTGGTTATGGAAGCGTGTTTGTTAACACAACTGACAAAACACTGATTCAGCTTGCTGCAGCTGACTCGAAACAGCTGTGTTCATCTTCCTTCACATTTAAGTTGCACATCAGAGGAAATGTATTTGTAAGAGCAGGTGCTTGCACCACAAGCTGCAACTGCCTAGGTGTTGGAAGAGCTGAAGGTGCGTAATCTTTGTGTTCTGGGTCTCGGAGTTTGTTGTTAGATACGCTCAGCTGTTTCCAAACTGCTGTGTAAGTGGTGGCTGCTGTTGTCTGTGTAATTCTGAGTCACTGTGTAAATGACAGAAACGTTGCTACATGGTAATTCCAGGTCTGTGTGCTAGGTAGAAGTATTGCTCATCACATGACTGGATTATTTGGTTTCGGGACTTAAAAGCAGTTTAAAAGTAATCCTTTGATTAAAATGTTCTCTAAATTATCTTAACGTCAACTTCTGCTCAAATGGAAGTCTGTGTGTAATGGATCTTTGTACCACTTCAAATTATTGGGGAAGAGTTTTAGTTGAAACGTAATCGAAACTTCCGCTGGTAGATACACGCATTAATTGGCTTGTGCTGGTGTTTACGATTTCAGAGAAGCCATGCGAGTTCTAGTCTTGGCAAGCTTTTATTCCCTTAGTAGCGATGTGGGTCCAGAATTACACGCACAGCCACACGTCGTATTTTCTGCACACTTTCACGAAGCCTATCTGACCTTAATATTTGGATTCTTCTTAACTGTATTTCAGAATCTTAGAGGTAAGAACTCTCTGCTAGGGCCGTCCGTTACTGAAGATAAAGACAAAACTATCGAGGGCTGTCACTTCCGCTGTCTGCCTTGGGGTTCTCAGCCCTCCTCCTTCCTGCTTGTTTTAGGGCCTCCTCTTGTTGACTTGTTGAGGGTAGGAATACCATTGCTTCTAGGTGGACCAGTACCCAAATCTCAGCATCCTGATACATCTCCTGTGATCCAGAAGATCCTTGTTCTGACTTGATAGAAAGGAGCATATGCCTAACTGATAATTGGAGGTAGGAGTAGAATTAAAATACCAGCCATTGTGATTGTCTCTGTGTGTCAGCTTATCTTATCCTTCGGGATATTAAGAGTTATTACAAACAAGAAGTGATGTCATGTCAGCACCCAGTCATTCCTGTGCTGCTCCAAATTAATGCATAGTAAACACTCTTCTGGCAGATTAATGCCACCATGGGTGCTTATGCCTCAAAGCTGTGGTATGCTTAATTTGCGCCTGTTTTGAAAACTAGGGTGCATTCTTTGAAATTTTTTTTTAACCTGTTGCTTGTTCTTTGACTTCAAACTGGCTCCTTTCTCTAATCTCAGTGATTAATACCTAATGTGATGACTGTCACATGAAGGGCTTGTTTTAACAGGTAACTTACTGTTTAGTAGGAAAATGTTTGGCTGCTCGATTACTGTTGGGGAAAAAAAAGACACGAAATCTAGGGTTCTGTGAGGAAGTAGACTGGTGCTTAAAAAAAAAACACCTGTGGCGGATCTTTCCAGAGGTGTTCTGGAGGGCTTATAGTAAAGTAGAAACAGGTCAGATTCAGTAACTAGTGTATTCTTGGCACTGCATTTTGTGGTGGCCACCATCATAATGGTGTTTTTTTGTTTTTGTTTTTGCAAATTATATGTAACTGCAGTCCAAAAGCAAAGCAAATTGAGGACAGTTCATTGCAGCTTTAATGAGTGAAAGCAAAGATTTTGGTTAACCTGTTTAAGAGTGATGCTTAGATTCTTCTTAAGCAGATCGCGGTTTCTGTAAACTGAAAAAGCAGCAGCACATCCATTCTGTGTTGGGTTTTGTCTAGATATGAAAGCATATAACCTTAAGATTCTTCAGCATTTTTCAAGGTTGGAAAGGAAGGCGATTCCTGCAATCTTGTGTGCTGGTGCTTGAGGTCTGCTCCTGTGCTCTTGCACAGCAGGACTGTTACCAGATGCTGGTTAGAAGCTGTTTCGTGAAGGCGCTCGGTCCCGAGTTGGGAATTGGGAAGGGTTTATCTGTGTGATTCTGCAGTGAGGAAGAAAAAAATTGAAGCTGGATATTAAGAGTTTATGAGCTCTTAAGAGTTAAGAGCTCTTGTTGTGAACCAGTGTTTGTGACCTTTGTGTGGACGTAATTCTCTGAGATGAAAAATGTGAGGATGAGTGTTTGGCTTTAACACTGGCTTAGTGTTACACTTTACTGTTGCAGTAGGCTCCATGGATCTGTCAGAGTTTCTCTTAAAAATTCTCAAGTTCTTTCTTGGTGTTTGAAACCAGTAACGAGGTATCAAGGAACAGCAATATACTTCGTATGTAACAACAGAGGGAAACGGCATATTCTTCAAATAGGTAGCTTGCTTTCAGGTTTAACCTTGGGCAGTAGTTTTGTTGACAGATGAGAGTATTGAAGAATACAGCAGTTGCCAGTTCAGAGGTGAGGCTTTACATTGTTACAGCCTCAGATCTAGTACCACAGTGTGAACTTTTTTTTTGTCCTTGCTTTTCATGAACGTTGCATGCAGGCAAGGTTTCCCGGAGTGTCTGCAGAACATGTTACTACTGTGCAGACAATTGTAGAAACTAAAACAAATTACATATATACAGTTGGCTTCACTCCTCCTGTATTTCAGCTAGGGTATGCAAGGGTGAATTTGGAATATTTGCAACAAACAGTAATAAAATAAATTTGGAGAAACAAAATGTTAAACTCATTCCATATGGGCAGATCATCTGCAAACAGGAAGCTCAGTGTTGGACCCCTAGCAGCAGCATTTTGGTAAAGGTGACAGTTTCATATCTTTACTACTGCTCTTCCCGATGTTGGCGCAAAATTTAGCAATGTTAAACTTTCTCCAAGCAGCTAGGATGCTGACTATGAAACCAGCTTCTGAACAAACTGGGTTAGACTTGCAAACAATTTTGCCTATATTTTTTAAATGTCCAACCCTCCTTGCAGATGAAATTACATGGTATTCCTTACATAAGTTTTGCCAACTATTACCCATTTATACATCTTTCAGTTTATGAAGTGCCGAGTTCTGAAGGATTTGATCCCGAGCAACCATACACAGCATAGCAAGCATAAGTGACTTTAAGGTTCAGAATTCACATTTTTAGAGGCAACAGCCATTAACTGTTAATTTTACTATTTATTTTTGATGTCATGTTGCTGGCACATTTTGTGGTTAAACATCATACTGGTAAAGCTTGCTTCTCTGTTTCCAAACATTCTAAGCCTTAAAAGGTCTGAAGGTTAGGTTGGTGTGATCTTATCTTGCATCAGGTTAGGTTAGGGGACGGGAGGCTGCAGGCAGGTGGCTGAGGACACAGGCGTGGGGGGCACTTGGCTGCATGTCCTTTTGCTGATCGCTGTGACATTTGGCTGTTTCACTGCTCACTTTGTTTTTTTTTCAAGTGTATTTACAAGATAAATAGGTTCAGAGCAGAGAAAGCCTGTGCAGTGTTCCACTCCTACTGAAATTTCTCCTTCCTCTCTGCTGCTTGGAAATCTTGCAAGTACAAAGACCGCAGAGCACTATGTAGGTGCCCCTGGCTTGGTCTCTGGAGCGAAGCACAGCTGAGTGTGTTCACCCCCACATCTTGGTGGAAGACAGGAACTTCAGTAACCACTGAGATCCTAAAAATTCTTGTTCAGGGTTTTTTGTCATTATATTTCCCAAGCTGCATGTTTAGGCAGTAAAGAGGCTGATAAACTCCTTGTCTTCCTCAACCTCTTTTATTTACTTGACACCATTTAGGACTTGAAAACAGCAGGAAAGCATTACTTGTGTCTCTGCAGTTAGAACTGAAAAATACATGACTTGTACTCTCTGAGGATATTTAAAACAAACCTAACCTCTCTTATATCCATTTCTGGGTAAATAGCTCATTAAGTTCTACATTTTTGTACTACTACTTACCCTGCCCTTGTACAGCTCTGTTCTACTTGTGATTCAGACTTCAGAGCTCCAGGCTATCATCAACTGTTTTGAGTAAGAAGGCTGAAGTACCAATGCAGTGAAGTGGAAGCATCTGGATTCTAGTGGCAGCTGCATGTTTTGCACTAACAGCAGCACTTAAATGCCTCAAACCAAAGGAAACTGAAGTCTGGAAGGTTTTCTTTGGTGGTAAGTAGTCTTTTACAATAAACTTTTACAATTACCACTCAGCTTAGCATGAAGTCTAAACACTCCTGTAACGGTGCAGCCCTTTGCTGGGTGATAAGGCTGACGTGAAGCCTCCACCCACCCAGCTGAAATGCGCGTGCTTATCACTGCGTAGCAGACACTCTGTTCAGCACTGTTCTGGAGGGAAAAGCAGCTTTTCCCCCTTGGCTTCGAAGGCTTTTTCCATAGCTGGAAAACACAGGACACTGACATCAGCATAAACATTTGCTGCCCAAAACGAGTGAAGTTGAAGCTTGACGTGTGAGATGTGCAGCGTAGCTTTTGAATGGCAAAGAAAAAAGATGGGGCCGCTGGGGCATAGTGCAGGGCCTGTCTTCTCTCTTACTGTGCAGGGCCAGGTGCCCTTGAAGGTTCTGCCCATTAATGCAGTGTCATTGACTGGCGAGCTGTCAGATCAGCAGTGCTTTAACACTCAGCCACTAGTTATTCTCAGCTGTTTCTTTTGCTTGTGTACAATACAAATCCTCAGAAAAATTGCACCGTGCACCTTAGGTGTGGATTTTATTACTGCAGCGGTCCTCCAGTGTTGTAAGTGCCATATTCTCATTTGGCCTATGTTGACACAAATTCCCCTGACAGCCAAGTCAGCTAGTACTAATCACCTTCACTATAAAAATGGAACAATTTAAAATTTGCTTTTGCTTTTTTCAGAGAACATAAATCTGTATCTTCAGAAATACTCTGTCCCTTTCTGTGCTTCATGATCAAGCTTTTCAGGGTGCTAGGACTAGTTTTGGTTTGAAGAACACACAGCAGCTGCTGAACACGGGAGCTTACTGTCTTTGTTAGCATACTGGATTTGTTAAAATCTGTAGTTCAAGGTTCTGAAAGGCATTTTATAATGATGATTCAAATCCTATCAGATTGTGAGCAAGTTAATAATGCTGCTTCATCACTTCTGCAGCTGGCACATCCAGCATCCTCATTTTGGCTGGGTAGCCTGAATGATATCAGTATAGTGTTAAATATCACACATCAAAGAAGATTAAAGCTGGCACAACAATACAGTATGTGGAAGACAAGACGTAATAGAGCAGTACATTATAACATGGAGGCAGAGTGTTAAAAAACAACATTGTTATTGAAGTTCCTCCAGGCACTCGGAATGTATCTCAGCATTCAGTCATCCTTGACTTTGACTCAGTATGCGAAGTTAGTTAAGACTAGTTTAGTGGGAACACAGCCATGGTTCGGTGTTACAAAGAACAGCTTTATTAAGGTTCTGGTGGTACATTAACAGCCTCCCCATGTCAGCCTTGCCACGTGATCGGTTTTCTGCTTGCTAGGCTTTATGAAGCCTAGGAGTTCCAGTTCAGAAACAGCTCGAATAAAACGAGCACTGAGCACATCAGTAAAGGAAACTGAGTACACTTTTAATGGCAATAATTGACAGAGACACCCCTATCTCTCAGAGGGGAAGAGTTCTAAGTTATGGTAAGCACAGATTACACAAAACATTGTGCTGCACACTGAAATTGTTGGAAATGAGGCGAGAGCATGACCGGCCTACAGAAGCACAAATATTCAATCTAATCAGTATTTCTTTTTGCTACGTGAATACAACATTGCAACAAAGGAAGGAGTTCCTTTCCACACTGCTAAGAGAAGCTTAAAACCTACAAAGATACTATTTTGATGTCTCTGAAGAATTTACACTTTTATGTCCCTTAACAAGAAAATGGGAAGATGAAAGAAAGAATTATATAAAGAATTTTTTTGAGGTTAAATGAAACAGCATCTTTTCTTTACTCTTCACTGCATCTTTATTGCCATGTTCCTGACCCAGCTATATAGCCTTGAGCTAAACAGAGAATTTAGTTTTGTGTTAACCAGCAGTGGAGCCTGTGAAAAAGGAAAGGCCTCGCACTGAAGAAAAGACAGGTGTAATACCACAGCATATACATGCTCCCCCTGTAGTTAAGTCTCCTCGTATGCAACTGTTCATCCCTGTGGCAGCACTACTGTTGTAGCCATGAGTTTTGGTTCTACTGCTCATCCTTCAGATATTCTGCAGATCTCACTTAAGAATCGGGACAAAGTAACAAACAAAATGGATGTTTGGTGCAAACTAAAAGTCTCAGCTCCGAGGTATTAGAACTCATGGTTTCTGCAGAGATACTGCTTTGTAAGCATTTCCTCTGCTAATGCTTCAATACTCCTCATAATAAACTCTCTCTCCATCTCCTCTCTAGGTCAAAGCTGCCCTACCGTCTTTTCCTCAGTAATGCTCTTCCCCCTGTATAAGCAGATGTACCAACTCTCAGATGAGTTAACTCAGAATAGCTTCAACTTGTTTCAAGGTCTGTTGCTTCTACTTCAGATTCAAAACACTCCTATGGACAAAAGCTGCTCTCTTACCTCACCACCCCCTACCCAGCTATTTCGGATGATCCATTTCTGTGCCATTTTCAGTACATTAAGACTGCTTAAAGTAGTTGTCTTATTTTCTTCTGGAATTAGTTATCAGTGCACATGTAGCTGCATTTTAAAAATCCTGATTCAGTAATCCTGTAAGCATCTGAATGTCAAATAAAGGTAAGACTGATATGAGAAAGGATACTGGATGATATCATCCACCTGGTCTGAGGAAGCTGCATCTGCATTTGGTCCCTCAACTGCCATCACCACAGTTGAGAAAGCCTAGAAAGGGAAAAGCAGCACAGATATAACACATTTCATAAACAGACAGAGCTGCATATAAAATAACGAGCTCTGAGCTGATCACTGTCACTCAGGAGGAATGAGATCTTGGAATGGCAACTCCATGAGAATGTCAGCTTCACAGCAATCCAGAGAGCAAGCAAGGTTACACATTACCATGGCAGGAATTCAGAATGAAAGAACATCACTCCATGAACTCATGTGACTACATTTTAAATTCTAATACAATTCTGGTTCCCAACCCATTCTCAGAAAAAATACAGAAAGCAAGACTGTCTAAACAATCTGGAAAAATTAAGTTGGCTGTGGAGAGATCTATAAAACAGTGACATCAGGAGGCTGGACAGGGACCTGATGTCCACTTTCTCTTCCGATACACAAACAAGGCAGCAGCAAATGAAGCATATTCAGAACAAGCACAAGCAGCGTTCTCCGCACTTCGCGTAGCTAAGCTACAGAATTCCTTCCCACAAGATGCTGTGGTTGCTGAAAGCTTATACTGCTAATGTAATCCAGTTAGACTCAACGAAATACAGAGGAAACATTCCAGATTAGGAAACACTGGAGCTAAAACCTGGTTGTTAGGGAATATTTGGAGAATGCATCACATTGATGCACATTCTCTTCTTATACTCTGCTTTTGGTCATGGTATGAGACAGGGTATCAAGCCTGAAGCTTTGGTCTTCCCTAGCGTAAGCATTCTGCCCAAAAGCCCCATGCTTCAGTGGTAGCACTTGCCTGTGGCCATGAAAGCGTCATAAAATACTTATAAACAAAGGGGAAAAAAGGTACCTTTGTGAAGCATAACATCTGATCTGCATCAAGCATAAAATAGAAGCAGAAGCAAAAGAATTTCATCACAGAGTAACAATGCGGGAAATAAATGATTCACAGTAGTCAGAGGGGGACTCTGTGGGCCGGAGATCTGGAGACACCATGTTCTTGCACAGGAGGGACTGAGTTAGGTGATTTTCAGCTGTCTGCTTTTCTGTAGTGCCTCTTTTGACATGCAGCAAAAAGGTCAATCAGTAAAATACTGAAAGCAGGTATAGGCACTGTTGCATTGTTACATACCTCTAACCAATCAACGAGATTAATCAATCTGCCACACTCCAAATGAAGTTTATAGACTATGCATATGTCAGGGGCTTTATTAGAAATGCTTCCTCCATCACTTTTCAAAGCTTGACTCTGATGAAAAACAAAGGCAGTAACACTAATCAGTTTTTCATCTTCAACAATCTTTAGGGCTAGATATAACATTACTCCAGGAAATTCACATGGTAGGTATTTTAACCAAATGTTTACTGCTTGTGTGTTTAGTGATAAGCTGATGGTGCAAAGAAAAAAAAAAAACAGAACAAAAATAAGAAAACATACCATCAAAAACCAAACAAAACTCCCCTAGCTACTTCACTCCTGGTGTTCCTTCTACCATTTACCACTTAAGCATTCTCTGCTTGAATGATTATCTGATGAGGCTTTTTCCTATTTCTCTTGCTAGTTCTATTTACATACTGGAGAGAGATATTCTGTTCTATGGATGCAGGAAAAGAAACCTGTTGTGAATTGCCTCAGACCTTACCATGTAGGAAACAGAAAAGTGTCCCCCATCCCCCTTCAGAAAGGAAAGAGAAAGTCTTAGCAAAGATCTATCACACCACATCTACCAAAGCAAAATTGCTTCTCTCATCTCTGAGTTTTATTTTTGAAATGTAACTATCACTTCTCTCTGGCTTGAAACTCAACACCTATAAAGGCAAAAGTCTGATTTCTCACACACTATTCTATATGTCAGGAAATCCAGGTCATCAGCATTGAACCATTTACTTTAGAAGTTAAAAAAAAAAAAAAAAGCCACTTGAGCTAGAAGAAAAAAATCTCTGCATGGCTGCAGAAATTTACGACATTTCATCAGTTCACAATTTTGTTCAGTTTTCAGTCTCAGACACTCTCTGAAGCCATCTCCTTTAATAGAACAACTACTGATCATTCCTGCCAGTTCCTAGAAATTTTTGCTAAGATGCTTTCATATGGTAGTAAAATATGCCAGCAAATATGCCAGACTTGGGAAGTCTATCAAGCCCTAGCAAGGATACCTTCATAAATAAAAGCTTTTCAATACAGGAAAGAAGGCTGGGCAAACCCTACAACTTTGCTCCAGAATCTTTAGCTTACATTTTATATATCTCAGTTCCTGCAATTTGCGAGGCTCAGTTTCAGTATGGACTCCAGCACTTATGACACATTTCACAATTTCCAGAAAGTTAGCAATTTTCAAGTTTATTTATTCTGTACAAAGAACACAAAAGCATTAGGTTAATGTCTGTAAGTTCAGTCCAGACGGTCTCCAGATAAATTCAGTGACATGCCCAAAACCTCAAAATGTTACGATCCAGACATCAATTTACCAGACTGTAATTCAGTAGCATACTGTCAGAGTTTCAAACGTTACTGTGTTACCAGCTAGCACAGGTGAAGTTACACCTTCTGGGTGATCCAGTGGCTCACCACTGCCCAAAGGGGTTGCCCTACACCTCCTCTTCTCCTCTCTGATACCTCTCCTAACTCTGTGGCTTCCCACCACTCACCCTTGTGCTAACTCTGGCACTGCTAGACCCTTTGCACTGATTTTCTAATCTTTCAGATTTTGTTTTTAATACCAGCCTAACAGCTTGTCAGTTCATAACCTGAACTGGCTTAGTAGAGCATCCAGCAAGCACCAGAGCAGGGACGAAAGAGGGACCATGCCCTTCTCTTCCGTGGAAGCAAGATGTCAGAGCTGCCCAAGACATAGCAAGGTGCTTCAACCTAACAATTCCTTGTCTTTAAGGCCAGATCAGTTATCCAAAACAAGGGAAAATACAAATTCTAGAGCAACTACATTCTCCTGGAACAGGCTCATCTGTAGAAATTAATATATAGCTAAACCTCACACAAATGCCAAGACTTTTCCAGGAAAGATGTTACTGATTGGCACTGCATGGTCTCTGCCAGCATCAGAAAGAATTCAGCCTGACTTTAATAACTTGGCCAAGTCTTTACAGCATACCAGAGGGAGCTGCTGCTGCATGCGGGGAAACCTCCGCTTCCTGAGGCTGCGGCACACAAGTTGTCCCTGAAAGGAAATAACCAGACCAACAAGCAGGAAGCTGCTCTAGGAAGAGCAGCCAGTTGTGAAACCACCTACACAGCACAGAGGTGCTGTTTCAGAAAGAGAAGAGTATCGAGTAGGAACAACCCTGGACGCTCTTCATGAGGGGCTTCTTTTGCTTGACCCTGCCCTAGAGGCCAGACAAGACATACTCGTACCCTGCTCTAGATTCAAATGTTATCCTTCCTAAGGCACAAACGCTAGTGCCCCGTTCCCTGTCCGAGAACTTAATCGCAACTCAAGGATTTTCATTTTATAGCAATCAAAGTCTCTCCACGGATAGCAGGGCTCATTCTTTGAAATCAATGCGGAAAATCACCATTACTACCCAAGGTCAAGAACAAAACTTGCATAACCATCTAAACCCTGGGAAGATCCAAAAATTAGATTTCCTTGAGCTGATACAATACTAAGCAGTGACTTGCTGATATTCCAAGTTACAACTTGTTTGATTTTCAAGGGATCAATGAAAATGGAATTATACTTTCTTGTGTGCATTCTTTTTTCAGTTTAAGTATGATCTTTGGTTCGCATTTAGCTAAATAACTGGACTAGACTCCTGTAAGAAATGCATCACATTATTAATTATTTGCTGGTACTCCACTGAAGATGATCCTTTTCTGTCCTAGCCCTCTGGAAGGAACAGCTCTAGAGAACTTTGCTCTGGTCACATCCCAGGAAAATATGGAAGTCATGGATACAATTAAGAAAAGTATTTCTTTGACTCACATGGATTAAAATGCTGAGCAAAATACTGCTGCTACTAGAAACTACACCAAAACCGTCACAATTTACTCAAACATCAAAAACATGTTACAGTATGTCAAAGAAAAAAGTGCAGGGTGACGGAAGACTAAGTCCTGTCAACTCATCAAAGAGAATACTCATTAAACACATTGGTAGCTAGATTTTGTTAGCTTTCCTAATCTTTACAGGTTTTCTACAATGTAAGTTAGTGATGTTCATATTAGGTTTCTTTAATGGTAGCCCACTTGCTAACTGCCATCTTCACAAACAAGGTCTTCAAGTGATTTTAGAAAAATTCCTGCACACAGCAAAACTGACAACCCTCATTCAAACAGAGGCACGGTGCCAACAAACCCAATACAAATTGAGCTGTAGATTTCTAAGACTGATCTTTCTCAAGTATGGTTTCTGGTAATTAAGTGTTGGCTTTGACTCAAGTAACATATAAACACTCAGATACAGATATAACCAATGTCTTCTTCAAAAGTGAGATCATACTTTTTAAGAGAAGTGTTAAGGTACAAGGATAACTCCAAGTAGCATCTATAATCAATGATAAAACAGAGAAATGTATGTTCACTCCTGCTCCAAATTCTGCGCTACTCCTTTCTTTCCTTCAGTCATCCTGTGAACTTGATATATGAAAGAAGTGGTAAGAGGGTTGTTTTTCTTCTCTAGAAAAAGGTCAGGTTAACTAACAGAATCAATGACAATCCTTTTCTTAGACTCAGAAAAGACAGGATGTCAATACACAACACACTGAAATAAATGTAAAAAGAAAAGGACTCCTTTAAATATGCTTGTATTTAAGCTATCGTAAATTTCATCACTATGCCTGAGCACAGCCTTCACCTTACAGCAAGTCTACACAGTGAGGACTAAGCACCAGCCCTGTAAGTAAAGTCTCTGGAAAAAGCCATAGACACTACTTTTCCCTTTGGACACAGTGTCCCCCCCCATTCATAACACAGGACAAAACGATTTTTCTGCTACATCTATAGAAGAAAAGATCATGACTAGAACAGGCTCTGGAAAACAGCCTTCCCATACAAAACTCTTTCCATAATCAGCTTCTTTATTTCAGCCAGCCAGATTCCCTAGCTCTTAGCAAAGTCCCCAGTTGCTTATCAACACTGACTTGCTGGTTCTCTGCAAAACAGCTGAGTGTGTGCCAAGCTTCATGAAACAGCAAAACTACGACTAACATCCTCCTCCTGTACAGCCCTCAGAAACTACTCCAGCACTGCAAACAACTCACTTGTTTCTTACCTTCAGGTAGGAGTATGGGTTATTCAAAGCTGTGTGAAGTGCAATCCTCGGGGCAGCATTCAAGTGCTCACGGAGAACACTGGCTGTGTTGAAATACACTATCTCATGCAGAGTCTTGTGGTCTGCAGGAACAAGGTAATTTCTGAAAAAGCAACATGAGGTATGTGGCGAGGAGGGGAGATACACACTTTACCTTAAGGGTACAAAACAGAACTCTACTGCAGTCGGAGACTACAATAATGTATTTCAACAAGTACTGACAAATCTCAAAAAAAAAAAAACCACCACATGAATAGTGCCAAAATCGATTTCTAAGCAGGGAAGTCAATAGTTATCAAGTCTACATCTAATGGATTTGACTTAGAATTCTAGGCTGGGCCACAAACAAATTCAAAAATAAGGGCATAAATGCTAACACCAGCCGTGTACTCTACTCCCCAGATCTTACTTAGCCATCTTGAGGCCTCCTGATGAGCCTCTGCTCATCCCCATCTTCATATTTGAAGCTTTTTTCTTGACACAGTCATACTTGGGTTAGTATCTCTACCCCCATCCATGCTACCACAAGGTTTCAACCTGCCACCTCCCTTTACTAAGGCTGTACAATTAACAAGTACCTTCATCTCTTACCCCACATACCCCAAGCCTTTCAAATTTTCTGCTACACAGCTGCCTCCAAGACCCTATTTGCTATGGCTTGCCTGCTGAAACAGTTCCCTAAATGGCTACGATATCACACTTGACATCTATACAGTTTCATAAATAGAACAGATCAGCAAAGATTAGGGTAAAAACTCTTGACTTTGTTTCATAATGTACACCCACTCCTCCCTTCAACTTTATTTTGCAGCCAAAGTAAGTTCATCAATTTATGTGCCAATTACTTCTACTAATCTATGGAAAACAGATTGCTTTTTCTTTTTTTTTTTTTAAAAGAAGAGTTCTCATCAAAGTAGTAAGAAGGGGAAAAAGTGTGCTTCATAACATAGGGACTAAGATACAATTTTGACGACTTATTCCCATGTTAACTTGTTAGCAAAATTTCTGTTTTAACTTATGATGCCAACTAATACAGGAACATAAAAAAGGAAAGCTCACCTTACAAGACTGTCTATGCATTCAACAACTTCAAAACGAAGCATTTCAAACTTTGTCAGTTTCTTAGACCGCCTTGATTCCTTCAACTCCAACAAAGTCTTTAAAAAAAAGTGCAAAAAACTACATGGGAGGTAGTTATTGTCTGGAGAACACAAACTATATGTTGAACATGTATAATTAATTTTTGCTGGCATGTCTTCACTGATGATGTTCAAAAGTGTGATCCTGCAGTTATTTTTATTTAGGCCAGCGTACTCAGTTCTCAAACCGGTAGGAGTTAGGGAAATTCTTCAAGCCTTAAGCTTGAAGAAATATGGGTTAGGCAGAATGTATAATTTACAAGTTAAATATGAAAAAAATAACTTGCATTTTAAAATCCTAGTTTATGACAGATATTTTCTATCATTTTCTATGCATCAGGTAGGCCTGACATACATAGTTGGTATTATTAGTTCATTTTTAAGAAGAGTTACTTATACACAACCATTACTCAGAGCTCCAGCAAGCAGAGAAGACCTAACCATGGACAAACACATCTTAAGAAAGATTCCATTAAAGAACTAGTCAGTACAGCCTGTGTGCGCCTAACCTTCTGAAGATGATAGAGGTCTGTCTTCTTCTGGAGCTCCTTTTGTGACGATATGGACTCATCTCGTTCTTGGCAAGCTTCTGCTACTAGAACAAAACTGATGTTTGATATGTGTGGTAAACTCTTCCTCAATACCTCTACAAACCCCCCTAATCCAAGCAACCCAAGAAGCGTTCAGAATTACTTGTTCACAGACCCGAACACAGGCAGCTTTTGAGTCTTGCACTTGTAAAAGATTGTTAAAAATGAGTCTGCAGTGCAGCTTAACCAACAGTAATTAAGTAACTGTAGCAATGCACCCCTGAGCAAAGTTCCTACACAAGCCTTGCACACCACCTGAATTCTGGGTCATGCTCTCAACATTCGTAAATTGGACAGATTAGTACAAGATAGTACTGATGCTTAAGGAGTGTTTGAAAAGTCACACATCGCATATTTTTTCCTTTTCATTTGCAAAAAACACTGAATAGGAAATAAGTTCACCTACTAAACCCAGAAACTGCAACTAGTGCAGCAAACTGAAAGTCTGCTAAGGCATTTTGTTGTCCAGTTTTACTCTCAATTTATAACCAAATTTTGTTTTCATAGCCATATACTTTGTTGATCAATTGCATCAATAATTAATAATTTTTAGGTTAAAAACAAACAAGCAAAACCTCCCAAAGCACAATGCCAGGCTGAGTGGTAAGGATTATTTTCTAATCAAAATGTAACTAGTTTTCTTGCCTTACTTATGAAGATGTGAATAAGAAATTCCACCTACAGATCACAGGTGAAGTTCTGATCAGCAGTAACAATCATGATATATAAAAGCTTTTTGGTGACCTACATAGAATGAGTTGGTGTTTTCTACTGCCCTGTGCAGAAGTGTCAAAAACACCATTAAAAATCATCATTGCAATTCCCTTAGTATGAACAGAAAAGGTCTAACAGAAAATGGCAAAAAAATTGTCTTTTATAGTTGGCGTTTCAAAACACATTGGTGAATAGGGTAGGACTGCAGACTGCTGCCTAGTGTTGATGTCACAGAATCCCAATTTGATCAATACCTTGCAGTGTTGATCTGAGAGTTATGAAAATGCTCTGGTCCATGATATCAAGCAACTCTACCCCAAAAGCTCGGAAACAGTATTAAGAACTGATCATTAAAATGTATCTTTAAAAACAACCTCATCTTTTTTCTCCAGTTCACAGTTCTCAAATGCTTAATGTCAACAGCACATGTGTACACACACGTTGCACGAGTCCTATAAGACCTTTGCCAATGCCTATAATACATTTGCCAATTCCTTCTTTCTTGTGAAAGAGTTAAAAAAAAAAAAATCGAATGCTATCAGAGCAATTCCAAAATTGAAAGGCTTTTAAAAGACCTCCGTATAAATGAATAGCAAAGATTTAATATCTAGCTCAGTGGAACTTTATCTAACATTTGTATTTGCGTTAAAGATTTCAAAACAGAGAACTTCTTTCCACTGATATAGTTAACCTGAGATATTTTTAATCAAATTCTTCTGCTCAAAATTGACTGAACATGAAGATATCTTCTTTCCTCAAGCTTCACATTTTGATTTTTTCCAATTCATTAGGAACTCTTGGAAAGATGCACTTTTTTGTTTTGTTTTAAAAAAACAAGCAAACAAAAAAAACACAAACATTTTGGACTATCCTTTTATTCTAAGGGCTCTGAGGGAGATTTTNCTCCCTCAAGGTAAAACTCCTACTATTTTATCCAATATTTCTGGAAAGTTTGCATTTTGAAGTGTTTTGCTTTCCAAACTAGATGAACCTTTAGGTTTTCCAATGTAGTTCAGATTCTTCAGTGCTGGTATCCTCAGTGACATACACAGCCTCTTCAAAGCCATTACCACATTCCTATACCACAGCNTTGATTTTTTCCAATTCATTAGGAACTCTTGGAAAGATGCACTTTTTTGTTTTGTTTTAAAAAAACAAGCAAACAAAAAAAACACAAACATTTTGGACTATCCTTTTATTCTAAGGGCTCTGAGGGAGATTTTGGTACATAACATTTTTTGGCAGATTTCTGAAAACTTCTGCTAAAGATCAACACTGTCAGAAACATACAGGAAGAAGTTGCCTACCTCAGCAACCTATTTGTTTAAGGCGTATTTTAATCGCCCCCTTTCACTTCTTCATTATAGCTTAAGTCTTCTTTGAAAACAAAGATCATTCACGGACTCATTAGACGTTCTTTGCTTTAAAAACTTCTTCAAATCATCAGTTGAAATATATACTGCCTTTTTTGTTTTATAGTTCTACATGTCCCTGAATCCCTAGAGTTTTGTTTTGTTTTTATTTTATTTACTCCCTCAAGGTAAAACTCCTACTATTTTATCCAATATTTCTGGAAAGTTTGCATTTTGAAGTGTTTTGCTTTCCAAACTAGATGAACCTTTAGGTTTTCCAATGTAGTTCAGATTCTTCAGTGCTGGTATCCTCAGTGACATACACAGCCTCTTCAAAGCCATTACCACATTCCTATACCACAGCCCTGATATTACGATACCTTTTCACAATTACATGGTACAGACACGTACCAATTCTTCTAAACAAACCACAATTAACCGTAGAGCATTGCACATCTCCTTTAATTAGTATTAGACTGCATTTAGTGACTTCTTCCCTACTTGTCTGAAAGAAGGGTAGGGATCACAACTGAGAATGACCTTTATTCAGTATGCATAAAAGAGACCAGATGGTAACAACTTCATCTTCAAAAGGGAAACATGGGGGAGCACTTCTTTGTAGTTCAAGGGAAAAAACCAAATTCCTATTCCATACAAACGCCGGAATATATCATATGCCTGTCTCATCTCTGTTTCAGAAGGAATACGGCCTCTGAAAGATGGAAAGCTGCTGCTCGTTTGTCTTACTAAAGCTTCCAATATGTCCCCCTACCACAGACAGACTAATATAGGGGCTTGACAGGTTACAGCACTTCAGCAGAGCTGTGACAATGACAATGAGTGTCCCAGATTTCATACAAAACTAACTGAAGGTGCAGGTGAAATAACTTCATATATATCTGGATTAAATGCTTTGTGATAAGGAAGCCTGCTTCTATTTATCTTTCAAAGTTTGTTTTTACTTGTTAAATGTTTTTAATGATTGCAACATCTGGTAAAATGCTCAGAATACACAAATGACAGATTTAGTGAGTAATGTTTGCTGATCTGTCCAGTTTCTTGTCTTACATCACTCTTCTGTATTAGAAAAGCATGAAACACAAATCAATAAAGCATATAAACATCCTAATTGCATCCGTGTATTTAAAAACAATCCTGAAATATCTGACAAGTTGATACAATAAGAGGATATCATCAGGGAAAATAATACCCATTTGTTGGATTACAGAACAGTTTCAATATAATCTGCAAGGGAACATATTATGATGCACACCCACCTTCTAGTTTCTGAAACTGGGTCAAGAACTCCTTCAACTTCTCTACTACCTTGTCAAACTCCTTTCCAGGAGATGACATAAGAATATCCACACATTTTTGAAGCATGGTTACCAAATCAGACTTATTCAACATCCTAAAACACACAATTGTTGACACAGAATGATGAAACATCCTTCAATGTTCTTAGCTTAAAAAAAAATTCA